>OZ023142.1:17186114-17499543 GCA_963675895.2 Styela plicata | reverse complement strand
TAAAAAAGGGTAAATTATATTCATAGGTAAGTCCAGCAATTCTAACCCAGCCCGCCTAAAAGTGGCCGGTGATGCAGGGCCTTGGGCAGGGTGATCCACTCCAAGAAGCGGCTGTGAGAAATAAAAAAGTTTTTGTGGGGCCTTCACCTCGACAGACCCTATTTAGAAACCAATTTCGGAGTCTCAAATGCCCCATAAATTTCGAAATATATCATCTTGAATCGAAGTTTTTCAATTCTTATCATATTCATGAAATTAAATGAATAATTTCAATAAATAGACCACTTTCTGGAAGTATCACTGAAAATTTTCGAAGCATATAAAAATTCTCAAATTCCAGACGATTTCTGTTGCGCAAAATTTCGCGGGATCATAGAAATGTGTACTCAAACCATCAGCTTCAAACTGTAAGCAATTCTAGATAAGAGTTCCTAGTTTACCTAGCACACCGAGTTTATTTTCAAATTACTTTTGCCTAATTTCAAGAATAAATAACTTACCCATTTTAACTTATACCGGGTTTTCTGTTTGATAAATTATTTACTAGGTAAATTTACCTTTTTTAGAACTAGGTAACTGATAGAAAAAACTAAGTACCAAGTATAAAAAAAACTAGGTAAACAATATTTTCATCATGAAAATATAGGCCGAGGAGTCGCGGTCCGTCTGTGTCTCATGCTTGACGAAATAAAATAGTCTGTTTGTGAAGCAGCGCCTAAACGAAAAAATAACGAACACAACTACCATTCAAATCTACTTCAAAATGCAGAAGCAACTTTTTTAGAAGCCGAAAACAACCTATTCTATAAGGGAGTGCAGACCTATCGTTTTCGTTATTTTTAGCTATTTTTCGGCAGTTTTATGTTAATATACAATCAAAACCCTACAATATTTTCGTTGCGAAAAAAGCTTTCAAAATAGACTATTTGAAGATTTTAACCCTCAAATCTATTGAAAAATCCTTAAATGCCGTCAAAGGACGATTACCTAGTTTACCTGGTTTCTAATCTGAGTACTAACTAGATTTGGAGATGAGACTAGGTTACGTAGTAAATCACAGAAAAGAAACTATTCATTTTCTGCACGCCTTTAATGGGTTTTGTGATAATTTTGTTTTATTTTACCTAATTCGAGGTATAACTAGGTTACCTAGATATATACATCCGAATCTTGATTTTAAAAGTAAATCATCGCAAATGTCCTTATTCTGACACTGACTTTTCGGCATATTGGTCGGAAGAAATGCAAAAAAAATTTGATATTTGCGTTGATTTTCGTGGAATCATGGAAATAAGCACTCAAAATAATTACAACAAGGCATTTATGCGAATCGATTCGAAGCTTGATTGCACAATTTTCATCCCTTGAACCTACAGTCCTTAAACAGACCCTGATAGCACCAATACCGTCAAACCAACGCAAAGGAAATGCACACAGACTGACGCCGCTCAAATTCCAAAAAAACTAACGTTCTATATCCAGATCACAGCGTTCGGTTGTTGTGTCAAAATTTTTATCTCGCTGTGTAAAAGTGCGTTATAACTAATTGAATTTTATAGTAAATTATGACTAACTTTATTATAGGAATATATGAATTACAATGGAAATGACTCCATGATACGGATAACGTTATTTGCCTCTTCAGATTGTTTTGTTTAGTATGGGTCAAAGACAGATCGCGCCGGTTAGGCACGGCCCATCTGTGGCTCATGCTTGACAGAATACCGTGTATGGCTATTCGATTCTGACAACTATAGTATGGTTTTTAATCTCGTGTTAAAAAAAATGTATTTACACGAAGAATGCGATTGTTTTATCAGTGATATGCAAATGTTGAAAAGAGAAAAGATCGTTTGCTCACCAGGTCGATAAAGCATTTAGAATCCTCATGTATATCACTGATGGCCATTAGGTGGCCTTCCAGCCCCCCCCCCAATTCCTGGTAGAAACATTTATAAGCCATGCCCTCATCAAAAATTTTTAATTTCAAACGAAATATCTTTAAAATTTGCAACATTTACGCGAGCCTGCGGTGCGCAATCACTTATAATACAAATTCTTATTGCTCTTCTCTAACAATTGTGTATTTTCGCAACGAAATTGACAAGAACTTCTCACGACTTCAGCGCGCAAGTTTTAATATAAAGAAACTTTCTTCTTACCACCTATTTTTCGCTCCCGTCGATTTTTTCCCTTATGGTGGTGACAAACACTCGACCTTCCACGAAAAAGCATTAAAATTTACGTCTTTTTTTCACTATAATTTATGGTCGAGCTAATAAAATTTGCTGGTAGCGGAAGCGACAATATTGGAAGCGTATTATATGAAATATGAGCTAATGATGCTTTCAAAAAAATCTGTCGCTAGAACAGTGGAATCGGATTTCCCAGATGCATTATTTTGAAAAATTAATTTTGATCTTGCAGATGGCAAGCGTGTGAGGAAAGTGATGGTCATAAACGGGTACTGGCGTTTTTTTTAATTTTTTTTTTTGGGGGGGGACAAATAAAAGGACCGTATGGAGATAGAATGGTCGAGAGTGACTTGTCATTGCATTTTTGGACAATTTTCTGCGTTTCCGACGTCTTTTTTATTACGCTACCCTAATTTTTAGAAAATTTCTTACAACCCAGCGACAATGATTTTTGGTCGTTCTTTTGACGCAATTGCAGCATAAAATACGCAAATTCTGTCATCAAAAAATGTGAGCGGAAGCGACACTATTGGCGGCATATTTTATAAAATATGAGTTGATTAAATAAAATCTGTCGTTATTGCAGTGGAATCAAATTTCCAGGATGCATTATTTAAAAACAATTTCAATATTGCAGAAGCCCTGCACTGTGCAAAACCGAATAAATGCCTCAATACATGCTTGTGTGGGTTTGCGTTTTTTTCTAGGTTTCCTTTATTTTAACTTTGCGTTAGCTCAACGATGGATTTTCTAACACAGCCGAACAGTTTGCTATCCAATCAAGCCGACGATGAGAATTCGTTTTGTCGCATGAGTTTGCGCTTTTTAGGCTTGTGATGCTGTGTTTGTTTGGTTACCTGGAACGGAACGCGATACATCGGTGAGACAACTTCACGTCAATTGTGGCCTTAATTCGCGAAGCGTATCTGGACCGGATCAGGCACGGTACATGATTGGATCATGCTCAGCAAAACAAAATTCCTGATTCGAGTCGCGCACCGGCAGTGTGTCTAGCAATACCCTCGCATGTTATCATACCCGCGGATAAACCTGCGTTTCCCACACAGGGCTATTAGAGAGATTTTCTTAAATTCACTCGGAGCAAGGCCGGAACTACTAAAACATGTAGTACCAGCAACTGCACTTTAAACGGAAAACATCCCGAACGGAACCGCCATTGCAAAGTGCAGTGGGTTGTATCCACCCATTGCGCAGGCCTACCCAATCTACCAGTTAAAGCAATACGATCGAAAGTGATCAGCACCATGAAATTCGAACCTGCGTTTCCACATTAAAGATGCGAAACTTGAGACATATTCCTCTCGATCCAGCTAATCAGATGTCGGTGATCTCCAACCTATATGTCCATAGTTCCTACACACATGGAATGACTGGTATTTGTTCACACAGCACCGTTCAAATTTTCGATTCGTGTTCTTACGAATATAAATTTATTAATCTCATTATAATGAGACATTTTATTATTAGCCCGGTACCTACGGGCTTTTTGATAGTCCTCACGTACTACTTGCGTGTCGTAAAAGGCGACCAGAGGGAAGCAATGAAATGATAGATGCGTATAGGATTTCATTTTTAGAACAGGATATCATTTTTATCATGTGGGAGAGAAAAGCCGAGAATTCAGCTCAATCATATGGCGAACCACGGCCAGATCCGAATGGGGGGAATATTTTTGGCTTGTCATATTTCTCATTTTTCCTGCGCGTGGACCTGGTTGGTGGAGGAAGCCATAAGCAGTGCTTACGTGAACCAACGTGCACCGACGAGGCGTCAAGCAGACCTCCCGCATTTAATCCTCATTCCTCACGGGATTCGAACTCGCGAAATGACGATCAGAGATGCGTAGCTCGGAGCGTATCCCCAACGCTTTTACCGATTGAGCTAACTGAGCAACACCGATCCCCGTATACGATCGCGAAGGGCGTACACAAATTGCAATAGCAGGCACTACATGTTGTAGTAGCTCTTTGCCATTCGAGTCGTAGATAGCTGCTTCCGGCCTTGCTTGGATCGAATTCCGATAAAAATGCCAAACTTAAGCCACAGATGTTTTGTTTGAACTACAAAACGATGGTTTTACCATCGCACAGGGTATATACTACTCACTGCACTTTACCACGGCGGTGGAGTTTCATTTTGGATGTTTTCCGATTAAAGTGCAGTTGCTGGCACTACGTCTTTTAGCAGCTCTTTGCTATTGAGTGGCCGTTAGTTGTTTCCGTTTAGGCACTGCTTCCGGTCTTGCTTGGGGTGAATTTCAATAAACAATTCGCTTAGAACAAACTGAGAGAATGGAGGAAATATCACTTTGTTAAGAACCCGTCACAGATGGGCCACGTTTCCATCAGTGAGCGATACTAAACAAAACATACGCCTAGCAGCCTACATCAGAATTTAGAAAATTCTGACCAAATTAATGTTTTTGAAACATTGACTATGTAATAACGCATCGAAGGCGCGTAAAAATTCTTTTCGTTTATTTCTGTGATTTGAGTAGGATTTTGTGTTTGGAAGGCTGCTGGGGAATGCATATAAAAGTTTCATAACCTAATTTATCATGTTCAACACAAAATACGAATCTTGTACAAAGAAAATTTAACTTTCCTAAAAAACCTAATCGACGATATTGAACAGAAAAACGAAGATTGTGGAAAAGAGATTTTAATTCCTGTTGGAGTAAATATCACATAACAGGTTGCAAGAGTTGAATAACAAGTGAAGCGGATCCAGAAATTTTAAGTGGAGGGGAATGGTCTAAGTGTAACATTTTTGATGCCATACAATGAAATTTTCAAAACAAAACCTACCCTTTTACTGCCGAACAAAGGAAAGATCGCAAAAATTGTGCACAAGGCGTGTGAAAATTTTCAGTGATACAAGTATTTCAGACTTCGAAAAAAAAATTGAGTTTGAAGCCTCAAAAAGTTGCCAATCTATGTAACAACACGCCAATGGAATGAAGTAAATTTTACCGTTTTTCTGTGATTTAAATACATGTACGTGTTTAGAGGTTCTGGGGGATGCATGCACTGCTTCTATCACCCAATTAATTGTATTAAACACAAAATGCGAAGTTTGTACATGAAAAATTTAATTTTCCTAATTAAATTAATCGACGCTGTTGAAAAGAAAAATGAAGATTGTGGAAAAGAGAGTTTAATTCCTGTTGAAGTAAATATCACAGATCACAAAATTGCTCGCAAAAGTTGAAAAACAAGTGTGCCCATCCAGTAGCGGATCCAGAAATTTTCAGTGGAGGGGAATGTTCTAAGTGTAACATTTAAATTTTAATTTTCCAAACTAACCTAATCGACGCTCATGAACAGAAAATTGAAGATTATGTGAAAGAGAATTTAATTCACGTGACAGTAAATATCACAAATCACAATATGTTGCAAAAGTTAAATAACCAGTGTGACCGTAAATTTCTTTTGGGGAGGAACATGTCCTTGCTGAGAACAAATTTTTAGTAAAACTGGGTGGAGTGGGGGTTGATGGCTCTTTCCATTCTAGTGAGGGTGAATTGTCTTTACTTTCAGCCAATTTATCATGTGATTTCCCATTCTTTTCACCAGGCTCCGCATCTTGATGTTTTCGTTTCAAAAACGGCGGATTTTTCTTTCCTTTTTGGCGCGAATTCGCGTCTTCATTCGAATTTTCTGAAATCATTATGACGTCACCAACAGGTAATCGATTACCAGTTTCATAGGCACAAGGTAGTATGCTTTGTCCACTTTGTTGTCCACATAACGCCTCTCGTACGTCAGGGTCAGAAAGACCCAAATTTGCGATAGGAAGAGTCATTTTCCGTACATTGTATGGTCTGACAACAAGTTCAATTGTCTCTATATCTTCAAAGCAATTCGCTTCATCCAGTGCAAGACAAGTCCTTTGAACTTGTTCAACACACGGTGAAAAGGAACACAACCGTCCTCCTGTAAAAAGGGTTTCAGATTGTAAGTATTCCTACAAGGGGTGCCTGGTTAGCTCAATCGGTGAAGCGTTGGGAATACACTTTGAGCTCAGCATCTCTGATCGTCATGTCGCAGGTTCGAATCCCGTCAGGGATGATGATTATGTGCGAGAGGTCTGCTGGACGCCTCGCCGGTGCAGGGTGGTTCACGTAAGGGCTGCTTACAGCTTCCTCCACCAACCGGGTCCATGCACAGGAAAAATGAAGATACGATAATCCAAAAAAACCTTCACCCCGATTCGGAACTGATAACTGCACGAGAGGTCGTGGTTCGCCATATGGTTAAGCTGTATTCTCGGCTTTCCTCTCTTACAGGATAAAATTGATATCCTATCGTAACATTGAAAATTCAGCGTTGGTCATGTAGAGTTGAAGAAACGCAAGGATAAAAATAAAACAAACCTGAAAACATACAACAACGAGTGGCCAAAATCGAAAATATTTTGGGTTTCAGAATCGAACCGAACAATTTTCCCGAATCAAATTGATCATTCAAATCAGGAATGGTTTAATGAAGAAACAATAACATCCTTTTGTCAGCTTATAATTGACGTGAAAATTCATACTTATTTTTTGAAAAAATGAAGATTATCATTTTGTCGATTTCGAATAGTTGCAGAAATCGAATAGAATAATTTATGAATGAATACTGTGAATCGAATCGGATATTTCAGTAATTCATAAACACAACAGCCTTAACGTAATATAGCCTTAATAAAGACCTGTTCTAAGAGGCCTATAGAGTGGTAAGGCTTTACTGCTATGTCCGTCCATGTGGGCAGTACATAGTTATTATTACTGAGCTGGACTTCGGTTTGTGAGATTTTTCACTTGAAGAAAGCAGGCGCTGGTGGAGCTTATAGGCCTACCGGTACATTGCCTGTATTGCATAGAATTTCATTTTTATCATATGGGAGATGAAAGTCAAAAATACACCTTGGGCATATGGCAAACCATGACCTCCTGTGCAGATACCAGTTTCGAATCGATGGAGGTTTTTGACTTATCCTATATTTTATTTTTTCTGATTGATGAAGGAAGCTATAAGCAGTGCTTACGTGAACCACCGTGCACCAGCGGGGCATCCGGCAGGCCTCTTCGTATACAATAATCAGCCCCAATATGGGATTTGAACCTACGTCATGACGATCAGAGATGGGTAGCTCGTAGAGTATTCCCAACGCTTTACCGATTGAGCTAACCGGGCACCTCGCGGAATAGCTGACATTGTGCTGGTCTGAACCATACAGGACTTCAATATTATTACCTGAATTTTTCAATGCTTTTATCGCATGCTGGATTGCTTCCCATGGTTTAGGAATATCGAGGAACACTGCATCTGCTTCATTTTCTATTGGAAATCCTTCCTCTAGTACATCTCTGTGGTATACCTGGATTTAATGAAAGAATATTTATTTTTAAATACAGTCCCTTGTAGTGGATCACCCTTGTAGTGAAGCCACTCATGGACGGACAGGGTTAGAGTTGTCGAAAAGCTATGGTCTTTTCGGTTTGGCATGGCTTACCCAAGTTATTACACCCTGGGTTGAGTGGTGGGCATGGATCAACGAGCCGGACCTAAACCACCAGCATTCTTGCAAACCTGCGATGCCATCACCGCACTTAAACATGGACAGAAAGCTTCAAACCATCAACACTGCTACTTCCGTAGCAGTATTGATGGCTTTGAACCTTTTTTGTCCACTCGAAGAAATGCAAAATTCTGCTTTCATGCTTAACCCTTGTCAGAAATTATCATTAAGAAGTCACTAATTTGAAACTGAAAAAAGGGCACGCGCAAAAAACACATCAGATTAGGTCAGGCAAAAATAGTGATTATACACATATTACAAAAATTTCCACAAAATATTAGAAATAATTAGCCAATTATCCAATTACCTCAGTAATTTTTAACAGAATGTGATATTAGACTTGTGATGGGATTTCATTTTTATCCTGCAGGACATGAAGACCAGGATTACGGCTTAACTGTACAACAAACTACGACCTCTCGCACAGACACCAGTTCCGAAGTGAGGATAAATTTTTAGCTAAACTTTTACTAATTTTTCCTGTGAATGGACGTTTGGAATTGATAGGATAGGATATCATTTTTACTTTGTGGGAGAGGAAAGCAGAGAATATAGCTTAACCATATGGTGAACCACAACCTCTCTTGTGCAGATACCAGTTTTGAATTAGGGTGGAGGTTTTTTTTTTTTGGGATTATCTTATTTCTCATTTTCTCCTGTGCATGGACCTGGCTGGTGGAGGAAGCCGTAAGCAGCGCTTATGTAAACCACCGTGCTCCCGCGAGGCGTGCAGCAGACCTTTCACATATAATGATCATCCCTTACAAGATTCGAACCTGCGTCATGACGATCAGAGATGCGTAGCTTGAAGCGTATTCCCAACGCTTTACCGATTGAGCTGACCGGGCACCCCAAGTGGAAGCGACATACATCTCAATGGTATTAATGAAAATCAATAAAAAAGTATTCCACGTTAATAGGGGTGGTTTGTTTACCGTGCGGGTACAAAAATAATATATAACATTACTTATATGTTCCTTACTGTAACAATATCTCCGAATCCATGTGTTTTGAATTCTTCTCTCGCAGTTTGTGCTCGTTTTTCATGAAACTCCACTGTGTGTAGATAACCATTTGGCATGATTGTCCTCAAGATGGAGTGAGAGAGCGACCCACTGCCTGTGCCTAAATTTGTAAATATAACTTGGTAAACAGAGTGACTGTAAGACAGAACAGATATATTTCAAGTCAAACAAAATAAACCGTGTTTACGTCTATTTTTTAAAAAAAATTTGAATATAAAATTAGTTTCAAAACTTAACTACCTCTTTTCCCTATGGAACTATATAAATACCTGAACATAAGTGCACAAGGGAAGACACAGGGTCCATCGCACAACACTTTTATTGATGCCTACTGTTATAAAATATATTTGGAAACATATTTTCACTCTATTGAATATATTGATCATAGAATTTGAGGTAAGCAAACGCGTGTTACTTTCTTCTAATGTTTCTTTGAAACTTATTCCGTGGCACGTTTTTAAACTTTTTTCAGGTTTCGTTTGCTTTCCTGATAACTCTGTAATGTTATATCTTTATTTGTATCGCCTTTTGTGTCGACAGAGGTGTCGAAATAAACTATGTCTATGTCTAGATTCATTGCATTGCACAGCACTTTTATTGATGCCTACTGTTATAAAATATATTTGGAAACATATTTTCACTCTATTAAATATATTTATCATAGAATGTATTCATATATAGATCCCTTTAAACAGTTTACCGAAACCTTATGGGTTTTTACTCTCCCGCAGGATAAAAATGAAATCTTATCCCAAACTAAAACATTATCTCACCAGATTCACAAACCACTGATCCAGGCTTCAGATCCAACTGCATGATGACCATTGCAATGTCAGTTGCATAGAGAATCTGTGTACGATGCGGTAAACTGACCGTCCATAACTCTGGTGTGGGGTGGAGGATATACACCCAGCCCTGTTGGGAGAAAGTCTTGGTTAGTTTTGGGTGCCCGGTTAGCTCGATTGGTAGTAGAGTGTTCGGAATACACTTCGGGCTATATATCTCCCTCCGATTGTTAAGACGCAAGTTCAAATACTGCGAGGGATGATGAATATAATCCAAAGGTCTGCTGAAGCCTCGCCAGTGTGCGATGGTTCATGAAAGCATTGCTTATGGCTTTCTCCATCAAGCAAGTCAACACGCACAGGAAAAATGAGAAATCTGATAAGCCAAAATATTTCACCCCAATTTGGAACTGATATCTGCATAAGAGGTCGTGATTTGCCATATGATTAAGCTGTACACTCTTTCTCTTCTTTCCCGCAGAATACAAATCTTATCCTATTATGTGTTTAACTTTGTTTTCCACGCTTTTGCCTGTTGCAGTGTGACAGAAGTGGAAGGCAGAAATGTGACTTGACAGTTTTCAGTTTCAAGTTGGGAATGAAATTTCAACTTGTCTGTCAACTACTCAATTCGCATGAGGCAGAATACTCATTTTCTTCGGATGTCTGGAATGCTTGTGTTGTTGCATTTAGATGAACTTGCAGTATTTCCTATCTATGCTTAAATTTGTGATTCTTCCAAATTTGAAAAGAAAAATTTTTTTCAATGATTCAGTTTTGCCCAGCCCTTTGCTTAGAGTGAACCACTTGAAAAATATGAACCAAGCAAATACCAGGTACAATTCTCACAATTACCAGATCAGCAACCAGCAGGTCATACCTTAGAACACTGAAACTTTGCACCGAACTCATGTCCAATCAGTCGATCATGTTTTATCGCTCCGTATTTCGTCTGCGTGGTTTTCCCTCGACCAACGACCACTGGAAACATCGAATCGTAACCAGTGTAAACTATAACCGTGTCTCCTTGCTCCACACGGGTCTTGTATTTATTGAAACTCATTATTAGTTAATGACTGCGGAATAAAATAGAAAGTAGTTTTTAAATTACGATAGGATATTCTCTATCTCGCGAGAGAGCAGAGAACAAGGCCTAGCCGTAAAGTTCACATTTATCTCCTCAAATCATCTATTACCTATATTCTCTATATGTCAAATTGATTAAAGGAAGTTATACATAATCACACAGAAAAATTTGACAATAATTAAGATTTTTTTATAAGAAGTGGTAGATTGTTTTACCATCATCCAGGGCAGATACCACTCTCTGCACTTTACCATGGGTGTTCAGTTCAGATTGGTATGTTTTCTTCCTTATCTCTGTACTTGATTAAGAATGAAAACACTACTACGCTAGACATTAAAGGCAGCATGGCAGGATATTGTTTATTGCTATTTCATAGCCGTGTTGATGATTTTGAACCCTTCTTTTACACACTGATTGCTACCAGACACCCAAAAAAGAAACTTTACTTTTCCAAGAAGATAGGAGGTCAATGTTTCTTTACAACTCTGGCTTGGTAAAAATCTAGAATTCTAGAAGATTGGTAAAATACCTAAGGGTTCCTACTCTATTTCTTTTACTGCTGTCGCAGGTTGAAGATCCCCACTTAGAGTCCTGGCTCGTTATCCATGCCCACTGCCCAACCTAGGGTGTACCTGGGTAGGCTATGCCGGAAAGGAAAAGATCATATCTTTCCAGCAATTCAAACCCTGTCCAACTAAAGTGGCTGCCGGTACAGGGCCTTGGGCTGGGTGATCCACTCCAAGAAGTGGATGTAAAAAAATGTCATACGCCATATAAGAAAATATATCGCTCTTTTAAACTGCATACTTGAAGTGTCACTTCGAAGACACAAAGCATACAAGATGAGCTTCGTACAACACGCTTTTACACCACACAAAGACTCGTAAAGACTCATTGTCGTAGCTCCCTCCCTCCCATTCAGTCATAAAGATGATATTTCAATTTGCATTCATATTTATTGTCTTAATACAGAGAAAACCAATAATATTAATAAAAATTGTGAGACTTGATCAATCAAAGAAAAACACAAAATACGTAAGATTAATCAGTGAAAACAAAGTCAGAGAAAAACTTTTTGTGAATACTTTTTAAATTTACCATCTGAAGTATATTTTCCAGTACTATAAGTATCCGATACCAGCAAAATACTATGCTAGTATGCCAGGTGGTGAATCAGAAGATAGAAATATATTCAATTCAGGGTGAAAGTTTAATGGTTTGCGATAAATATTTAATGAAAAAATTTTGTTAAAGAAATCTTCGTCATTATGGTCATGAACTGGTGATCGGTGTGAATGAGATGTTAACAATCTCAATCTTGAGAAAAAATCGATTCGTTAAGCCTAAAATGATTCGTGCCTTTGTGGTGCGATCCATAAGCTACTTAAAATGGGCAAATTCTCCGATCTAATTAGATTTGATTCAAGGACCTTTAAAAAAAAGCGCACAATATGTGCAAAAGCGAAGAAAAACACTTATTTTCCGTATTTTTCGACCCAAAATTTGATAATCAAGGTTGAGCAAACCCAACGCAAGTTTTGAGCTAAAACTTTCACCTTGGGAATGAAGATTACATCACTTTTGAAAGAAGAATTAAGAACATTGCAGCACAATTCACCAGCGCAAAATTAACTCAGTTGATTGATCTTCTCTCAATCGAAAACAACAAACAAAAAATCAAAGAAAATATGCGAAGATGGAGTAATATTAATAAAGCAATTAAGCGTAAACAAAAACATTAAATACAGACGAAATTAATATCATAAAACAAACAGACAAGATAAAATTGTTGTTGCTAACATTCAATATATGTGGAGCTACGCAAAGCGAAGTTACCAGAAGAATTAGAGAGTTCAAAGGTCAAAATTAGTTTATGAATTCGTGGGAAATATTCCAGCTTTTGAATTAAAAACGATCATCCCTTTATTATACAGGTGACTTTGTGAGGTTTTGAATTCAATTTTAAACAAATTCTATCACATAAAAATATGGACCGTACATAGTTTCAAGTTCATCAACAATTATAATTTCCACTAATGAGTTACAATTGTATTAGGCTTTTTGTGAATGCATTACCAAAAGCCATCTAGTTGAAACCGGTTTTAACTGGTTATGACAAGTTTGAACTGAGCTTACAAAGACATAAGTACATATCCATAACAAACCGGTTTAAACTGGTTATGACAAGTTTTAACCAAGCTTACATGGACATTAGTACATATCCATAACCGACCAGTTTAAACTAGTTTCAACAGGTCAAGACAAGTTTAAATCAGTTCTAAATGGACATCAGATAATGAATAGACAGCAACAAGAAACACCAAGCAAGAATCTTGAAATAACAAAATGAAGAGACAAGGAAAGAATGGTTATTAAGACGGATATAAAGCAACAGAAAACGCAATAAATGTCTATCTGAATCTCAGACCTAACTAAACAAAAAATGCCAATGTTTGATCATATTTTGCAGCAAAATCATGATTTATGCCCAATTTACGACATAAAATTTGACATCTATCATGATTTTACTGCAAAATTAAATGATTTGAAAATAACCGAGCTACAAAATAGGTTTCATTCCGAATTCTTGAGTATGACGGAGAAGCACTTCGTCAATGAAGTTCAAAATTTAATTCAGATGAAATCCTTTAGCTCTTGTAGCGATGATCAGCTTTTCTCTCATTATTTCTTCAGTCGAGTAGTCTGGTAGTTTTAAATAATGTACGCATGTGTTTACTGACGGATAACTGGTGTCCGTGGCATCGACCTGCGAAAGAATAGAACAGAACAGTTGTTAATAATTCAATTATCAAATCCAAACCAGTTAAAACCAGATGAGTACAAAGAATCTTTCGAAAAGTTCTAACGTATTTCCTGCGTTTACTAAGAGGCGACTAGAAGAAAACAAAGAAATGGTAGATGGTTTTACCACTGCCCAGGGCAGATACTACTCACTGCACTTTAGCATAGCGGTTCAGTTCCATTTTGGGATGTTTTTCATTTGGAGTGAAGATGCTGGTACTACACCTTTTGGTAGCTCTTTGCTATTAAATGACCGTTAGTTCTCTTTAGGTGCTGATTTCGCCTTGCTTAAGAGTGAATTTCAATAGAAAAACAAAACAAAAAAACTGGGACAATCATTATTGTTTGACTTTTTCAATTTCATTCCAAAAAATAATATGAAATATCAAATTTATATTCAGTTTGGTCAAGTTTGAGGTAAAAGACACCCTCTTAGCTGTTTTGAGAAAAAAATTCAAAACATGAAACTTGTCACCAATACGTCATTATTTCTTGATTTTCTCTAAAACTATTTCCATTTAACTGTGAATATGGATTTCCTTTATAAATTTTCGCAAATTATACTGTAAAATTTAAGAATAATTGAAAGCTAATATTTTAAATATATATTTAAATCAAAATTTCGCTAAATCGAATATACTTATTTTCGCATGTATTTGCATATCTTTTTATCTGTTTTGCATATCCCTGCTTTTAATTATCTTTATTTAAATATTAAATTCTGCGGCTCGCGTACTACTGCGCCTTGTAGTTAGCTTTGTCATTCAAGTGGTGGCCGTTAGTTGGCTCCTTATAAGCGATGCTCTCGGACTGGCTGAAAGTGAATTTCTATGACCACAACTCAGCCCAGGGTGTAATAACTTGGGTAGGCTAAGCAGAAGAGGAAAGATCATATCTCTCCAACAACTCTAACCGTGTTTGTCTTAACGGGACCTCTGGTACAAGGCCTTGGTCAGGGTGATCCACTTCAAACAATAACAAAAAAAAAAACAGTATTTAAAAAATGATACAAACATAAATTTTGTTTACCTTTCTGACGATTGTTAATCTTGGGTTGAGGTTTGCAAGTCCACCAGGTGGGAGTGAAGAGCAACCAGTAGCGAATTGTAGGAAAGCTTTTCTTTCATCTCCGTTCATTGAGCAGATTACGTTAACAAACTTCTTGAAACCAGGACTGAGAATATAGGAAAATTGTAAAGTATATTCAAATTATTATACAAAAGATGATTCCAAATTAAAAACAAATTTTTTTACTCAGAAGCTCTTTAAGAATTGAATTCCTATAGTTTTAGGCAATTTTTTTTCGCCAAATGAAACAGCAGAAAATTCTAGCCACTACGGAAAATTCGTTTTGTAAAGCATGAGTCGGCTGATGGAATGCGTCTCGCTGCGTCCTAGCTGTGCCTTATCTGCACATAACACATAACAAAAAATACTTTTTTAAATTGTAAAAAAAATAAATTGACCCTTTATAGACTTTGTCCAATCAACTTTTGTGATGGGATCAGGGTAGGAATCTTCGTCTCGACTAAAACAGGTGAAATCCGTCCAAATTACGTAAAAGGCATTGAAATATTTAATATCCGTCTAAATCTCATATTGGAATCTTTGTCCCGTCTAAATTTTATCATCACCAAATAAAAAAATCAGATAAACGTAGGTAGACGCCTAAATTCCGCGGTTTTCGAATCTTTGTCTCGCCTAAATCCCGTTTAAATAAAATTTTCACCAAATATTGAAGTCCTAATATTTTGCCACCTAAACTGTTTCTCGTCGTTTGATATTGTTGCAAAAAATTTTTTTTGATATTTTAGGCCTTGTGGTATGTCAGACTTCACTTCATTAATATGAAACATCATTCACGGTTTTTTTCACTCATTTACTTGATATAATGATCAATTTTAAAGGTATTAAACAAATCCTTCAAGTAGCAATAGAGCAACTGTTAGTATCACCGTTTGCTATTGTGAGGGTCATGGGTTTACGCCATCGATGGCCGACGCGAGATCCGAGCCCTTCGGCAGTCTTTGTCAATTGAATCTCCAAAAGCTTTAGCACGGTGGTTTTGTTCAAACACTATTATAATGTAACATTGGCTCTGTGAAACTCATTGTGTTGGATTTCATGCAAGAATGATTTGGATAAAATTCTGGCAGAATTTCGGAAATTCTTGTTAAGTCACAAAACTTTAGAAGATTCTGTCCGAATAACTAAAGGGTGTCTAAATTTTTGCGTTTAGACGCGTCATTTTGACGAGACTAGGATTCATCCAAAATTAAGGATATGATTCCATTTATATCCTGTGGGAGAAAAAAGATGTTAACACAGCTTAACTCTATGGCAAACCATGAACTCCCTTGCAGACGCCAGTACCAAATCAGGAGTGAAGGTTTGGTTACTCATTTTAATATTGTTATGGTTCAAAAGAATAATTTCTGAAAGTGCCAACCCTGCCTAATAAAGAAAAAATTTTTAGAAAGCTCACCTGTCTCTTGAAAACCCAAGCTTAGGTTGAGTGTAAGATATGACGTCTTCTTTTGTCCATTGTGGATGTTGTTCACCACATAGTAGGTTCTTCAGTTCATGTGGAGTGAAGACCGATAGATTTTCCATCGAGAAAACAGAGTTGAATCCATCTGAAACATTGTATAAATTGTTTATATTGGAATCTAGACAATCTCTAAAGAGTTTTATTTAAAAGTCACTTATGCACAACGAGCAGTGCCTGAAAACCAACAATCAGTTACATATCTGGCAAAGAGCTAATACGAGCATTAGTCTTAACGTATTTCCTGAGAGTTGCAAGAGGCGACTAATCAATAATCTAATAATAATAATAAATAATCTAATAATCAAGCCGAACAGAAAAAGACCATATCTTTCCAGCAATTGTAACCCTGTCAGTCTATAAGAGGCCGCTGCCATAGGGCCTTGGGCAGGGTGATCCACTCTAAGAAGTGGCTATAAAAAAAAAATTGTAACCCTGTCCGACTATAAGTGGCCGCTGTTACAGTACCTTAGACAGGGTGATCCACTCTAAGAAGTGGCTGTGAAAAAAGTTAAATCAAGAGAAAAGTTGAATCAATCAAAGAGTTTTGGGTTCAAGGGTCAAAAATAACTGGTTACGTAATAGAACAGTTCAAGAATCTCTTCCTTAGAGCTCAAAATCCAAAATACCTCTGAATGCATCCATTTGCTTTCTAAGACCAGAATTGAGGCAGAAATCTAAAGTTTTCTCGACATATTTTCTTGCGTTCGATACTGTCAACACAATTTCTTCTCCATCTTCCACTAGAGGGTGTGAAGAATAGTTGTAAACTTTCGAAGATGGAAGATATTGGAACGTCAGTCTATAAAATAACAAATGCGATATTGAGAAAAATGAATCTATATTATATTATAAAATATTCATTTCGAGGATGAGAGATGGATTCCTTGAGGTACCTTCTGTTTATTTCCGATGCTATCTAGCATTAATTCCATATAATCTGCTATATGACCATCCTTATAGAAATATAAAAATATTTTGGAATCTCGCAATTTGTAAGCCTGTGTATAGGATATATTCAATTCAGAGACATTTTTAGATCCACAAATTTTTAAATTGAATATCAAAATCTATCAATACCAAATATTTTTTAAGTAATATCGCAAAATAACTCTTGAAGTTTTTGATCAAACCTTATAGAGAACCTTATTAATTAAAGTATTTTAATCACCAGAACCGAACATTCTATCTGAACTTCAGGGAATCTGTAATCGGCATCAATAATACTAAGTAAGAAAATCATAAAAAGTGCTTTTCCTATTGAAATTCACTCTAAATAAGAGCGTAAGAACCGCATAGAAGCCAACAACTGGTCACTTAACGGCAAAGCAATTCCTACAAGATGTAGTACAGGTATCAGCAACTGCACTTAGAACATCCCGAACGGATCTTAACGGATATGATGAAGTGCAATAAGTGATATCTGTCCTGGGTGATAGTAAAAGCATTCACCACTTTTTATAACTGTTGAATAAGTATTGATAAACTCTTACCCAAGGTCACTTATTTTGCAGCTGACGTCATTTATCGTGAGTTCCAGTCTGGATATTTTACGATCCCGCTCTGCTGGTTTGAGACTAGTGTCATGCATGATTGCATCTCGTTTGTCACTCACATCGAGTAGTTTATGAAGGAACTGGTACCTGAAAAATTAAAAAGAATTGAAATATCAATTGTAAGATACACGATAGCATTATGATAATATTTAATATAAGAATTTCTGACTCAATTATTTAGATACCAAGGTGCATCGATCTAGAGGTCATCATGTTGGCATGATAGGTTGAAGATCTCAGGTTTGAGTCCAGGCAAGTCCGTGTTAGTCCATGCCCACCACTCAACTCAGGGCGTAATACTGTAATACCTTGGGTAGGCTTAATCGAAGTGGAGAGGCTATACCTTTTTAACAAGACTGACTTTGTATGCCTATAAGCCTTGGTCAGGGAGATCCGCTCCAAAGCTTTAAAAAAAAGTCTTACAAAAAATTCGAATGCACAAAAGAGCTTCAAGACCATCAATACTGCTGTTTCATAGCAGTATTGATGATTTTGAACCTTTTCATACAGTTTGCTTGCTACTAGAAAAACAAAAAGATACATTTTATTCTTCTAGCCAGAGATATATCATGAAAAGTCGCCAATTTGCTAATTTCTCGTCAGACGGAATCCATTTTTTTATGGCTGTTGAGTAGCAGTGTAGATAACATCCTGGAAAACATATTTTGAAAAATGATATAATATTTTAGATAAATAATCACAATAAATTACCTCAATGGATCAAGCATCTCCAAATCTTTTAAATTCAATATTCCTTCATAATAACTTGGAGCTGGTTCTTTAGGTGGTTTAAGATAATACATGTCACTGCATGAAGTCGCCTGTGAAAAAAGTAAAGATTTTGGGTTAAATGAGATGAAACGAACTTTATTTCACAGTATGCAAATTTAGTAATAGAACCGAATCATTTGGGATTCGAATTGGATCGAATCACTAATTCTTTGAAGATGACAAATATCCCATTTTTAGTATTTATTATAACTTGCCCCCATTGTGAAAATGAAGACAACAACAATTTTCATATTTCACCGACGAAATATAATCGATTTTGTACAAATTTAACCAATTGATCTTTTGCATTTTGTCGTTAAAAATGAAAATCCTAGTTCACTTAACAAGTTTTTGTTCCTATGAACGATTCACTATGGCAATATGGACAATATGGATATTTCAGTTTTTATCTACGCGAGATTCTAGAAATTCAAAATCCTGTGAAATTGCATGCTCGCGAGCACATGGTATATAACAGTGATTGGCAAAACAGGACATTTTACTATTTCGAATGAAAATATATTCAATCAATTACATTCTGAATTCAGTCATGTTTTTGATGAAACAGAGAATTACGACTATTACAAAATAAAATGTCTATCACGAAATCTAGAAAAACATGAATAAAATCCACAATTTTCCTTGTTTTGAATAAGTGTGTTAATTTAAAGAGCAAAAAAGGAGTTTTCAGCTTATTGCCAGTGGATCTAAAGCACTTGACGAAACAATACTTTTTAGTAAGCAGATATTTTGACGTTGCTATATCGAATATGTTTATATATGTATTAGTATAATCGATTCGTTTTGGACTTCTTCTTCCAAAAGATTGTGTTTGAATATCGAGAATCTCTAACCTTTTTAGTTTCTTCATCTTTTTCATCTTTATTGAATAATTTTCCTTTGTTTTTGATGTTAGTCCCTCCACTGCACACGATCTTCAGGAAAGCTTCAGAAAGAGGAAGATCAACCAGGCGACCGTCCTGTAGAAACAGAGTCAGTCAATTGGAGAAGACAGGGAAATGTGAGATCCTTATCTTGGGCAGAGGAGAGAGTAAGTTGGGTTTCATCTAATGAGCCCCACTCGATGAGTTGAAGCTCGATTTTTATTTAGTTAGAAACAGCCTCAGACACTCGAAGAAAAAAGTTTGCCGTTAGAACAAGGTTTGGCATATGGCAATATTTCAAGATAAATCTTTTGCTAGAAGATTAATATATTTCTTTTTGAGAGTCGTGAAGCAACCAAGCTGTAGAAAAAGCTCCAGTGTTGATGATTTTGACACTTTTTTGTCTATCCGAAGAAAATTACATGAACATTTCGGACACCTGAAGGAAACAAGATTATGCGCTACCATTAGGGCTGGGCAATTCGATCCGATGATTCGAAGCACAATGTATTTGAATCAACCGTGAATTGTTCATAGGAACAAATACTTACCAAGTGGACTGAAATCTTCCTATTTAACGACAAAAAACGCAATCAATTTTGGTCAAATTTGACCAAAATCCATTACATTTTGTTGTTAAAATATGAAAATTGTTGCTCTTAGACATGGAGGTGAATTGAATATGCACTATAAAGTATAAATTTCTTGATTTTTACAATGAAGACAAGTTGTAATGTTGAAAATTGGATATTTGCTAATTACATCGAATTCGTGATTCGATCCGATTCGAAAAAATAATTCGAATAATTTGAATTCCAAATGATTAGGTTTTGCCCAGTCCTAGCTACCATACGGACCGAAATCAAATCAGGGAATGGTGTCTCTCACAGATAACATACAGGAGTGGACAAATTTAGCATACCTGCAAACACTTTGCTAAGAAAGCTCCCAGAAATTTGAATAATTCGACGACAGATTGTATATGCTCAACATCACCATCTTGTGGTAGTGGTGCAGGAAACAGACCACATTGTCGTTGCACGTAATGTCCAACTGGTTTTACACCTTCACCTATATCAACCTAGAAAGAAAACAAGTTCATTTCAGACAAGAGTCAATTTCGGAATGACGAGAGCAGGAGATTAGGTGGGAGCTGAAGGTTCATGACACGATATGGCATAGTATGGTTGAGAATAAAAAAAAACATTTGTTTTGAGTTTCAAACAACCGATATCACTTCTCATTGTACATCTTCCAATAAAACTCAACGAGAATGACGAATTGAAAATTAACAAACGTGGCAATATATCATGATAAATCACCTGTTAAAATTTGTAAATTTATTGTCTGGTAGCAATGAAAAAAGCTCAATAACACATAAAAACTGCTGTGAAATATTGGCATCAATGATTTTGCTTCCATTTTTAAGCAACTGCTATATATAGTCGACATTTCATATAGATATGAACCATGGTATCTGCCCTGGGTGATGGTTAAACCATTCTACCCCCTCTTTGTTAAATTTTTATTTTTTATTTTTTTACAGTCACTTCTTAGAGGATCTGGATCACCCTGTCCAAGGCCCTGTAACAGCGGCCACATATAGACGGACAGGGTTACAATTGCTGGAAAGATGTGATCTTTTCCTGTTCGGCTTGGCCTGCCCAAGTTATTACACCCTGGGTTGAGTGGTTAGTAGCATCTTACAAAACACAATAGTAATGTCGTCTCCGAAATTTTTTTGATCCATGTAAAAAAATTAGATGAAAGCCTCAAAGAAGGAAAACGAGATTCCGGTATCTTGTCCCACGCTTACCTCTCTCTGTATATCTTCTACCAATACATCATCAACAAGCCATAACCCCAGGTTACTTCTCTGTAACTCTGCCGCCACCAAAGCATAGAATTCCAATGTAGGTCCGAGACCTGTGCCTTCTTCACCAGCAAATTCAACCTAGAAAGGTGATAAAAAAAATCTGAGAATAAGTGAAAAAGAATAGAATTTCAGAATCTATTGAATTTTTTTCTAGTTCCTGCGCATGGACCTGGTTGGTGGAGGAAGCCGTAAGCAGCGCTTACGTGAACCACCGTGCACCGGCGAGGCGTCCAACACCCCTGACGGGATTCGAACCTACGTCTTGACAATCAGAGATCGTCAGCGCAGCTCGAAGCGTATTCCCAACGCTTCACCGATTGAGCTAACCTGCCAGAATGATAGTAGGTTTATATTCTTAACTTCAGGTTTCGATGACAACCTTTTGAGGCTCTTAAATATAGTAATAGAAAATGATGAGCATTGGATTGTCTTCGCAAACATACATCATTTGCAGGAACCAGATATGTTAATATTTATGGAATTATGTGAATAAATCTGATGTAATTATGTACGGCATTTTTTTATTTTTTAATCATAGCCACATTCCAGAGTGAATCACCAAGGCCCTGTGACAGCAGCCACTTATAGACGGACAGGGTTACAATTACTGGAAAGATGTGATATTTTCCTGTTCAGCTTAACCTAACCAAAATATTACACTCTGGGTTGAGGCATACAGTAAATAGAACCCAACTCTACCTCTAAAACAGATTTTCTTCCAGCGTGAACGGTAATAACATTAACAGCCCAATCGAGTAATTTCGCTTCGTCTCTCGGCACGGTCACCCTGTCATGTCGTAACCTTCCAAGTAATAACTCATGCGCTTCGTCACGCCTCGCTGCTGATGCCGCTGCAGCCAAAGCAGTCACGCCTGAGTGGTTGTGGTGATGTGTAAACTGTTCGAGTTGAGATTCAGTGCGATTTTGAAGCCACACTATTGACCTGAAAAGTAAAAAAAATATCGATTAATTGATGAATGTAAACAAGATTTTGAGGGTACGATGGTTGGTATCGCAGGTTGAAGACTCCAGGTTCTAGCCCTGGCAAGTTCGGTCCTTTCACCCATGATCATCACTCAATGCAGGGTGTAACAACTCAGGTAAGCTCTGTGGAATTGGTATGTTCATAGCTTCACAGGATAACTAACCCTGTTCGCCCATAAGTGGCCGCTGTTTTGGGCCTTGATTCGCTCAAATAGGGTAGGTTTCATTTTTTATCCCGAGGGAATGGTAAGCCGAGAATACAGCCTAACCATATGGCAAACCACGACCTCTCGTGCAAACAACAGTTCAGAATTGTGAGTGCAGGTTTTTGACTGAACATTTTACGCATTTACTGTGCATGGACATTGTTAGTGAGGGAAGCCATAAGCAGCGCTTAAATGAACCACCGTGCGCCGGCGAGGTGTCCAACAGACCTTCCGCATATAATCATACCAGTGAGATTCAAACCCAGGACGTGAGTGATTGTAGCTCGAAACTTGTCCGCAACGCTTTATCGATTGAGCTAACTGGGCACTGTAAAAAAGGTCCGTAGAAGCCATATCAGTATCCCATTGAGATATATTCCTTCAAAAAATGCTTTATGATAACTCACGACGCCAAGGAGCGGCCCATCTGTGGCTCATGCTTGATAAAAATATCCCTGATCAGGACGGTGTGACCAATAAAGCAAATTACAACTCACCTTGCTGTCCCAAAAGCAGTACTTGAGAAATATCGAACCCTGACATCGTGTGGGAATAAAAATGGACAATGTAGAGCCAGTAGATGGCACCATTCTGGCAGGGAACCACACACGAGGCTGAGAGAATCCTGAAAAACATAAACGAGATGGAAATTACAGACACGAGAAATATTAAAGAATGCTTTCCTTAAATCAGCTTGAATGTCAGGAAGAAGTATTATTTAAAGAGCAAGGCTTGTGGAGGGGGGGAGCGTGCTTGAGTAGGGTATTGTAATCCAAAGCCTCGGAAAGATGCTAAATAATTTGAAGGGTTGGATGGAAAAGCAAGACACAAGATATATCCCTGCATTTGGATAAAAATGTAAGCATTGCCAGTCATAGCAGCAACATAGACCAAGAGTGCCTCAGAGGAATCCGGCATTTGTCTTGAAAGTCCCTAAGTTACTTCGAACTTTGAGCATTTATTTTATGATTTATGATATGACGAAGATGACTTTAATCTGTTACTATATTTTGTATTATCTTATTCTCATAAAAGTGGACGTTAGTCGGGCTTATCTTCCATTCTTGTTTTGAACACATTTCAATACGAAAAATAAAGAGAAAAGAATATTAGGATGGAGGAGTAGCTGATTTTCCAACAGGATGCACCCACCTCTGTTTGTTGAAGTAATTTTGTGCTTATTTTCTTGCTCACAAAGTCAGTTTCGGTGAGAGATTCTGGTTGTTGTTGTTGTTCATCAGCAAGTTTGTGTTGATGACTGTTGTCATCTTCTACTTCCTTCTCTTCTATGATGTCATAAATCATTTTTAATAATTGCAAAATTTCTTCAAGGTTACTTGACATGGTTTGGCTTTGACCTGAATAATAAAATTAAAATGGAATAGGTTACAGATACACAAACAATATTAGATGTATGGTCGGTCATTTTATTTCTCACAGTTGCTGGCACTATATTTTGTTGATAGTTGTTTTCCTCTAGGTACTGCTTCGGACTTTGCCGAGAGTAAATTCAAGTAAAAAGTAAGAATGTTTGTATTTACTCTCAGCAGGTAAAATTTAATTCAATGTTCATTTTTTTTATAGAAAATTAACTCCAAGCAAGGCCAGAAGCAGTGCCTAAAATGAACCAAGGTCCACTTAATATAACCGAAATGAAACTTAACATCCATGGTAAATGCAATGAGTGGTATCTGCTCTGGGCGATGGTAAAAACCATCCTCTCCTTAGTCGTCTCTTACGACACTCATGAAATATGTTAGAACCATTCTAAAGCTTGTTTCAACGCATAGTGTTCCATTGATTAAATATTTTTCCCTGAACAGAAATTCGACTTTATCAAGCGTGCCTAAGAAATCATAGTCAGATCTGGTATCTAAAATAAGAGACATCTGCCCTGGATGATAGTAAAAACCATCCACCACTTCTTAGTTTTTCCCTAGTCGCCTCTTACGGCGCGCAGAAAATATGTTAGGACTATTCTAAAGCTTGTTTCAACACATAGTACTCCATTGCCTGTGAGATCACGTACAGAAATACAATTTTCTCAAGCATGAGCCACAGATGGGTCGCGCCTATGTGACGCGATCCATCAGTGACTCGTGCTTAAGAAATCAGGTTTCGATTAGGTATCTGAAACAAGAGACAAAAATGATAAGACAAAAAATTAAGCTTGCCGAATCATACGATTCCCATAATATCTTACCGATTGGTTTAATTTCATTGTCTTCACTCACAACATTGCTTGAGTCTTCTTCTACTTCTTTGTAAACCACACTGAATATAAATGGATAGGATATCATTTTTATCCTGCGGGGGAGGAAAGCCGAGAATACAGCTCAACCATACTGCCAACCACGACCTCTCGTGCAGATACCAATTCTAAATCGGGGTGAAGGTTTTTGGATTATCATATTTCTCATTTTTTCTGTGCATGGACTTGATTGGTGGAGGAAGCCGTAAGCAGTGCTTACGTGAACCACCGTGCACTGGCAAGGCGTCCAGCAGACCTCTCGCATATAACCATCATCCCTCACAGGATTCGAACATGCGTCATGACGATCAGAGATGCGTAGCTCGAAGCGTATTCCCAACGCTACCGATTGAGCTAAACGGGCACCTTATGGAAACGATAACATATGAAAAAAAATCTGAGAAGATAAAAGTTAAGAACTCACTAGCTGCTACCAACAATTACAGGGTCTTTGAGGAGGCTATTCACAGAAATTCCAAACCAAAACCCAACACCAGATATCGGTCATTCTATACTCTATAATATGCTACCAAAACCCGAAACGAGACATTGCATAAATTTGAAATGTCACGAAGAACGTCCTCACAATACAGCCTAATTTTTCAACGAAATTCCTCTTAGCAATGCAGCAGTGAAGAAATCAACAAATGCTACCTATATGGCGGAGATGGTACAAAATGAAAAATAAGGTATATGCAGGAACAATTTAAATATGATGCTGCAGTCATAGAACATGGGTGGACTGTTGCAGTACTGTGCAGCAAGCAGTATCTGCTATTGGGTTTTGGTTGGAAATTTCTATTGTTCTCTTCACCATTTGAATGGCCTCCTCCAAGATTTTGGAAAGCGTCTCAAGCTTGTCTTATAGTCAGAAGAAGATATGATATTAAGTCGACACTGAGCAAGGCGCCCAGTGTCGGTTGAGTAGTAAATATGTTAAGACATCTTATGTTTGGTATTGTGGTCAAATGAATTGCGGAAGGTCAAATGAAAAATGACACAAACAGTCATATTATGTTAAAGCTGGTGTTGTTGCGGACGTATAAGACGCGCTACGAACTTTTTTTCTACTTTTAGTCGCTTCTTACGAAATACAGGAAATTCCAAACGTCGCATCTAGAGCTAAGATATGTTACAGCTATTCATCTCAAATCCTACATACGTGTATGTTGGGTCCCATATTTTCTTCATTTTATTTTGATTATTCGCTCCTGGGAGCATCAAGTTTAACTTCTGTACACAATTAAATATCGTTTGTTCCGTTATTCTATCTTCCAACCCATCTTGATCCCCCTCGGTGCAGATCGGCACTTCCACTGTCTTATCTTGAGACCCAGTTGGAACGGGACCCCTGAGAAACAGTTTAATTTTGACCCCATCGGTGTTGTTTGACTTTTCTTTCTCACGACGAAGTTCTGATTGCGGTGTGCCTGGATCGATACAAAATACAACAATTTATTGCTAGTCCAGTCAATAATAGTATGGTGGAGTATGGTGTATCAAGTATGGGCCATGGATGGATCATGGCTCAAAGGCACAGTCCATCCATGGCTCATACATGATGAAATGTAATTCCTGATTAGGTAAACCCGATTTTCCTTTCTCCAAAAGATCAAATTATCGATGATTTAGGGTACTAAAATATAAATATTTATCAAAATTGCAATATTGGTGCCAAAACAGAGACATGAGATAAAAAAGTAGTTCGCTTACATAAAAACAATTTAACTCGAGAACTTGTTAGCTTTAGAAATTCGGGAGATCAACAAGAAGTATAAAGAGAAAAAAAAGAAGGGCTTTTTTTACTATCGCCCAGGGCAGACACCACTCACTGCGCTCTGTTATGCCACTTCACTTCTGCTTGGGATGTTTTCTGCTTAGAATGCAAATGCTGGTATAACATTTCGCAATAGCTCTTTGCTATACCATTGGGAATTGATTAATTTTTTTCAGGTGCTCTCAGCTTTGCTTGGAATGAATTTTTTAAAAAAAAATGAATGAAAATCATTCATCAATGACACTCCCAGAAATTTTCAAAAGGGGAGGTCTTCATCAAAAAAGGGGGGAGTTTGGTTCTGACCCCGGAACCCCTCCCCAAGGTGCGCCACTGCCGTTTATCAACATTAGTCATCTCGACAGTATGTAATTGAAAATCAATGAAAAAAATGAATCACCTGGAGGAGGGATAGTCAGATCGATAGTTTGTTGCAAATTCATTCGACCAGGTCGTGGGTCAAACGGTGGAATTAAGGATGGAAGTCTTCGCTTCACGATGTATCCATCATCCCAAACTCTTGAGTTGTCCTTTCCGCTGACTCCAAGTTGTGTGGGAGTTCCATATACCATGTATGACTCGGCACTTCCTCCTGAAGGTGATGAGTCGCTGTCATCGTCGTCGTCATCATCATCATCATCGTCGTCATCGTCATCATCATCATCATCATGCATCTGAAAGGTTGATGAATGTTCGGAGGTTAAAGTTTGAGGTATTAATGAGGTGGAAGGCAATACCATCTACCTTTGGGTACGATGGTCAAGTTGGCATCGTAGGTTGAATATCCAGAGTTCAATCCCCAGCGAGTCTGGCTTGTCAATCCATGCTCACCACTCTACCCAGGGTGTGATAACTTGGGCTGGCTCAGCCGAAGCAGAAAATTTATGGCTTTACAACAACTCCAACCGTGTCCGCCTATAAGTGGCCGCCGGTACAGTGCCTTGGTCAGGGCGATTCACTCATATAAGTGAATGTTAATGAAGTTCCAAGTAAACAGGGTCAGTATATACTTGCCTTGACGATATAATAGTCCTAACGATTGAGTGATTGCCACCAGGGATGTCCATACTGATTCTAATTGTTCAACTGATGATGTGCAAACGATGTGATCGTTTGCACATCACCGGTTGAGCAATTAGAATCACTATAATAGTCCAAATGTATTTCTTGCGTGTCGTAAAAGACGACTAAAAGGAAACAAAACAAAGAACGGGAAGATGATTTTATCATTGCCCCGGGCAGATACCACTCACTGCACTTTGCCATGACAGTTCAGTCCCGTTTCGATTTGAACCCTCAGAATGCAGTTGCTGTTACTAGCTCTTTGCTTTATTAGTTGGATCCTCTTCGGCACTGACCTAGCCCAGAGTGAACTTGGATAAAAAAAAGCTCAAAAAAAGGAATGAAGGAGAACTTGGAAGAAACAAGGTAACGACCACAAATGCTGCAAATGAGCTACATAAAATGCAAAGACAACAGATCTGAGCAAACAATAAATACAGAACAAATGAAATGAACTTTATTTCACAGTATGCAATTAACAATGTTAACAATTATATCTGGGTACGAGATTTTTCTTGTATCTTGCTATTCCATCCAGTGTAGAACCAATGAGGAACCGGTAAGGTTATCCAGCATCGTCCCAAGGCTGTGGGTTACAGTGCCTCGCCCAGGACACTCCGTATGCATTAGTAAGACTTTTTCGTTCATTGGTCTTGACCCTACTTTGCGGGGTTTGAACCCATGTCATTCATTAGTTATTACGTGCGGCAGCTGTCGTCGCTTTCATCATGCCACCGCGGCCCACATGCCCTATTACAATACACATCTGACACCTCCCAACCCAGTACTAACCATGATATCTTCGAATTCATCATCGTCATCATCATCACTCGCATTCGTGTCATCAATCATAGTTTCATCGTCTAATTCAGCTAGTAAACTAGAGGGTGTTTGCTGCTCAGTGAGACAACGCAGCAGATCTAGAACCGAGAGAAAAATTTTATATAGTAACGCTTTTCAGTGGGTTATTTTGAGCAAACTCCACTTTTAATCTGCTAGTGAAGCTATCGTATCCAGTGTGGAACAACAAAATTTTTGAAATGTACGGTATGAAATTTTACTGGTTTGAAGCACGATAGAAATTTCATACCGAACCGTACCATCAGCCTTGCATATAGTACACAAAGTTACACAATGTAAAGTCCATTGCAATTGACAATTTGCTCTGACGCCATCATGTTTTGATAATATCTTCAACGCTCAACACCATTTATTAGGCTACCTCCTCCTTACCCACAAAAAATGAGGCGAAATTAGAGTTGGCTTGTAAATGCTGTAGGCCTTACAAACTTACATCATATACAATTACATAATTATGTAAATATTAATATTTCTGGTTTCTACAAATTTTTGTACGATATGTCCTGGAGCGATATATGTTTGCGGCGATCAAGGCAAATGCTCTATTACAATATAATGAACCTTTAGATTGTGTTGTCGAAACCAGAAATTAACATATCAATTCAAACCTATTATCAACGTTATTATCAACTATTTAGAGGAAATTCCAAAAAACAACATTCATAGAATAATAATGTAAGCGTGCTGCGTTACATAATTCCACCACCATTGGGTGATTCTGTTATAACGTAAATTCACTCAAACTATAAGTGGTTAAACATGTTGGAGATCTCGGGTTCGAGTCCCGGTGAGTCCAACTTGCTCATCCATGCCCACCGCTCAACCCAGGGTGTAATAACTTGGGAAGGCTAAGCCGAACAGGAAAAGATCATATCTTTCCAACAATTGTCACCCTGTCCGTCTATAAGTGGCCGCTATTACAGGGCCTTGGACAGGGTGATCCACTATAAGAAGTGGCTGTAAAGAAAAAAAAAGAAAGGTGAAACAACAAATAAGCCATACCTGGGTCACTATCACTGGAAGTAGATGGTAGACTGGTAGCAAGAGCCTGACTAAGCGCTTGTAGAACAGGGTTGCCAGATACTGTAGTGGTAGCAGTGGTAGTACCAGTACATGGTGTTGAAAGGTTTGGTTCGCTTTGTGCAGCTGTTAGAGGGTTTTGTCCTGAAGATAAAAAGTAAGGCTTTAATATTGTAACATTTTAAAATGATTTTAACAAACGACAGATGATTAGACAATCATGTTTTTTTTATTATGTAACTGGAGCACCCTCTAATCAAGGCCAGGCCAGAAGCAGCACCCTTAAGAAGCCAACTTAAAAGCCCACAAACTTCAGTTACTGCAAAATATAGTGACTGCAACTGCACTTTAAGTGGAAAACATCACAAACAGAACTGAACAGCCATTGTAAAGTTCAAAAAGTGGTATCTGCACTGGGCAATGATAAATCGTCTATATACCCCTTTTCTCTTACGATATGCTGGTAGTATGTCAGGACTATTCTGAAGCACATACCTACAGAACTCATCATAAGAAAAAATTTATCAGGGATATTACAATATAAAAAAAGAAAAGTGTATCTGGCAGAAAATTTTGATACCATTGTAACTTATAATAGCATTTATGTTCACCATCCTGAATATGCAGAAGGAAAAACCTGTCAGACACAAAGAAAAAGGCCAAATCATATCTAAGCTTGTTTTCTTCCAGATGCCAGAATTCACACCAATTTTTCGCATGAGACATATATAATTTAAAATACAATATAAATTTTATCCAAGGTTCTTTGTATAATTTTATTGCTCTACTTTCACAGAAAATCTATATTTCAACGTTCAAGTAGTCATTCAACATTGAATGTCTTTTCAACAGAACTTTCCCATCTTTTTTAAGTGTCAAAATAGCAGGAGAAAAGCTACCCTTCCGCTCAATGCAATAACGGCTTTCCTACCTCCAGGCAGATCATCCTGCCTCCCAAGTCCACAAGTATCTTCCTCGCTTTGGCTCATGTTGACATTCTCAACTGCAGAAGCTCGAGTTATAGAACGGACAAAGCTATCCATTAATTTAGAGGCATCTTCTGATGACAAGTTAGGCACACTGACACTTGCACTGACCTGGGTGGAATAATGGAAATGGAGAAATGCTAGAAAAGAGTCTAAGCCAGAGTCTAGGTTCTCAACCAATGGGCCATGGCCAACTGGTGAACCATGGACACATTTTGGAGTGGGTCACAGACCAATTTAAAAAGCTAGATTCATTGAAGAGCTAACTTTACAGGAATAATGGCTTGGAGAGGAATTGAGATTTTTTAATTCGATTGGAACATACCACAATGACCTGGGAAGGCTAAGACGAACACAAAAGATCATATCTCCCCAACAACTCTAACCCTGTCCATCTATAAGTGGCTCCTAGTACAGAGCCTTTGATCAGGGTGATCAAGGATGATCTACGATTAAATATTTATTTCTGATGAGACTAAACCACGATCATAATTTTTTTCAGTGTGAATACCAGTCACTGCATTTTATTCGCTTCATTAAACCCTGCCTATGACAAAAGTTGATTTTATATTTATGTAGATTTTGAAATATATACGTATATATATTAGTTAGATCCTTCAACGCAATGCTTTCACTTTGCTAAGGTGATATTGAAATTCTGTTCAAAAATCAATGGCTCGATAAAGATATAAAAATAAAAACTCCCATAAAAATTTACCGGTTCTCCAGGTGAAGGCAATAAATGACTTTGTCCATTACTTGTTGTGGTTGAAGAATTCTTGGCGGCTGATGGGTTACCACTGGATGGTCTGCCTGCATGATTCTGAGGAAAAAGAAATATTTATTTATTGAAATTTTCTCCAAGAAAAGCGGAAAGCACCTAAAAGGAACCATGGGTTATGGGCTACCACTGGATGGTCTGCCTGCATGATTCTGAGGAAAAGGATATATTTATTTATTGAAATTTTCTTCAGGAAAAGCGGAAAGCACCTAAAAGGAACCATGGGTTATGGGTTACCACTGGATGGTCTGCCTGCATGATTCTGAGGAAAAGGATATATTTATTTATTAAAATTTTCTTCAGGAAAAGCAGACAGCCCCTAAGAGAAACCAAGGGTTATGGGTTACCACTGGATGATCTGCCTGCATGATTCTATGGAGAAAGATATATTTATTTATTGAAATTTACTCCAGGAAAGGCAGAAAGCATCCAAAAGGAACCATGGGTTACCACTGGATGTTCTGCCTGCATGATTCCAAAGAAAAATAAATATTTATTTATTGAAATTTTCTCCAACAATAGCAAAAAGTAGCTCCTACAAGATCCAATCACATGGCAAAGAGTAATTACAAAATATATTTCCAGCAACTGTACTCCGAGCAGAAAACATCACAGAAAATACTGAACCACTATAATGAAGAGCATTGAGTAGTATCTGCCCTAGGTGATTGTTAGACCATCCACCACATCTTTGTTTCTTTTAGTCGCCTCTTATGACACACAGAAAATAAGGTAAGGGCAATTCTGAACCTGGCACAGAGTTACAGATCTCCAGCTATGCTGCTATACAGACATGTAGCCTCCTGGTTCTGGTGTCAATGTTCACAGCTTCACGAATACTTTACCTTAGAGTTCTCTTTGGATACAGAGACAGATTCCAGCGATGCACTTTTGGTTGAAGGAGTTGTGGGGAGGGCCAGGTTTGGTTGTCGTGGCAACGCTGATTGAGGAGGCGTATCTCCAGCACTACTAGTGGCTGAGTTTGATGGCACAGCAGGTACGTTTTGTGATTGTGCGTTTGATAAAGAGTTTGTCAGATTGGCAATAGCTTGTTCACCCTGTAATGGTAAATAATTGAGTGACCTGAAAATTAACCGGACCAAGTTTACCTGGAACAAAAATGAGTTAAGCATTGCATAGGGAAGATAATTGATGTGAAATTTTTTTGGCAAAATTTCAGGCTTAAGGGTTGGAAAAAAAATTTTCTCCAAGTTTATTTAGTACTGTGTCCTTCTATTTATAGAATGATATAATGACCCAGGCGTTTTTGGTACATTATTTCGCCACTATTTTTCAAAAATCAACCCATGCAGAGTGGACTAAGCCAACTTGGAGCATATTGATAATGTGTGCAGAGCGAAATAAAAAGTAGCCCTGTGAAACTAAAATGTGGAAAATAGATTTATAACTCAATAGATCGATGTTTGCCATCTTCATAAAAGCATTAAAAGTTTTCTTGTTTCAGGTTTATGATGTGTATGGCTTGAAAGGAGAAGTTGTCTTTCATAAATATATTATGGCGGACTATTATAATAGAAATCACGATATCATTATTATTATTCCCTTGTGATAAAAATACTACAACTGCATATGACATATTTCATAATGTATATGAGCAATATAATCTTTATTATATATTTTGGGATATAATAGTTGCGTCTGTAGTTCAAGAAGCATTTTTATAGGGATCTGAAGATCTTAATCTGACCTCCATTTGTAGTATATTTCTTCGCAATATTCCATGTTGTATACATGACTGGATTTTGTACATCATTGACTTTTTCTGCTTGTTTTTTTACTTAACATTTATTTTCACACCACCTTTCTAGTGTACATAACCATCTAGCCTAGTTTAAATTAAAGACTCAAATTGAACTGTTTTTTTATGGGCTAATCTTGTGCTCAAAGTGTTGCTCACACTTCTTTTTTATTTTAAGCAATTTATCATGAGTAATAAATCTATTCATGGAAAATCAAGATTACCTGTAATAATGAATTTGAGTAATCCAGACTGCCTCACTGACAGTGATGTGTCCAATGAAACTCCATTTAATGAAGAGGACTTGAAGAGAAAGCAACCAATGTTTGTATGGGATATCAATCGAAAGTGTCAGTACAAAGCTCGAATTTTGAAAACTATCATGAACAAAGCAAAAGTTCACTATGTTGGCTACAACAAAAGACATGATGAATGGGTGAATATAAGTAGAATTTCAGCAATGCTTGGCATCAAAAATACATTAGTTAGTATTCCAGAAGATGAATCATCAGATGAAGAAGTAATTGGTTAATTGCACTTGGAAACCAAATGAGCCAGGCAGCATTTCAGAACCTGTTCTATCCGAAAGCAACATTGGGGGAGGTCAGGGAGATGAGAATTGTATCCAAGTGCAAAAAGAAGCCGATGTTGCAAGTTCTGTGCATGTTAACATTGAAACAATAGATAGTGAAGTTATACAGTGTTTTGTGGAAGGTGGTGACGAAATATCACCAAGTAGAATGATAGTTTGCGATCATGAAGTTGAGTCTGTTGAAGGAATAGAAAGTCAAAACAAAAAGGAGAATGAAGGGCAGAAAAGAGAGGTTTCACATGGCATTCAAGAATGTTCTTTAAGTACAGGTATGACTGTGTTTGATTTTTTAAGAGGCTTCATTTTTTAGTAAGCTTTGTCCCATATGCTTGAAAAGTAATACATTCAGTCATCAACATAAATTCTGTTCGCAGGCAAAGAAAAATTTCATGATCTCTTCAATGTGTATGATGAAAATGGGAATTTTCTAGGTAATGATTATTCTGCATTGACTTTCTCGGTTAACATGATAAATCAGAATAATTACACAGATATTATTCTATCAGGTCAGGCTCAAATGACATCCCAGACTCTATGTCATGGCGTTCAAGCAAATGAGGGAGATGTGAGGATATTAATCACCAGTTTGTCAGATTGTAGTGAAATATTACCAGATGAGTTTCTTCCAGGAGCAATCATTATTTGGAAGAGATCGTTACTAAAAAAAGGTAAAGATAAGGTTGATGATCTAAATATTGGAATTTGTATAAACTTTATTTATATTTTTAGAGAAAAAACGAGGCAGGGGAAGTGAATCATTCCAAGCCAAGCGTAAAAGACTCAGAAATGCTGGACAGCCTTATCAAACTAAAACAAAAGAGGGAATAAAAATAATGCCTGGAAAGAAATTTGTTGGTAAAAACAATTTAACGAGTCTTTTGTTAGACTGGAATTTTTTATTGTAGATTTACTAAATGTTATTGTTTAGATTTCAAATGTGGATGCAGATACAAAAATTGCAACAAGCTTTCAACAATAAAACGAGAAGAAATTTTTGAAAAGTTCTGGGCACTAGAGAGTTATGACAGTCAAAACTATAACATGTTACAATGGATAAAAGAAAAGCCACCGAAGACGCGCAAAGTTCGTTTGGAAAGTGATACATCTATCTCTCGTCCAAAAAATGCCACACGAGTTTATACTTTGAATGGTGTTGATGTTTGCAAGGAAGTCTTCGAGAAAACCCTGGGACTGAACTCTGGTAGAATAACAAGACTTCTACAAAAAAGAACCGAACACAACATAACACCAACTGATGGCAGAGGAAGGCACAACTTTCATCCAAAAGTGAGTGAGGAGGTGAAGGGAAGTTTGGATTCTCTTGTTAAGCGTATACCCAAATACAAATCACATTACACTTTTAAAGAAGATGAGAAATATTTGGCACCTGGTCTGAGAAAGGTTGACATTTACAACTTATGGGAGAACGAATGTTCGAAACAATTTTTGGGACAAATTCCAAGTTATGAATGGTTTTTGGGGTATTGGAAGGAAAATTTCAACTTGAAAGTACACCGCCCATCCACGGATTGCTGCTCTACATGTGATCAACTGAACTCCAACGGAAGTCATGACGAATTAAAACAGCACCATTTAGAAGCAGCAGAAGCTCGAAAAACATTTTCAGAAGACTCCAAAGATCCACATACAATAACATTTGATATGCAAAAAACACAACCACTCCCACATTTAAACACTAATAAAGCATTCTATTTACGACAGCTATGGCTATACAACTTGGGTATACACCATACCTACCAAAAACAGGGGTACATGTATTGTTGGATCGAGGGAACAGCAAAACGAGGCAGCAATGAAGTAGGAAGCTGTTTGAAGAAATTTATCAATGATGAATGTAAGGATTGGGAAAATCTCATTCTATGGTCTGACTGCTGTGGAGGACAGAACCGAAATGTAAACATAACATCATTTTTAATATCCCTTGTAAATGACACATCATTCAAGTTTCAAAAGATCGTACACAGATTCATGTGGAGTGGGCATTCTTACTTGCCCAATGACAGTGATTTTAGTTTTATTGAGAAAAAGAAAAATGCTGCATTATCAATTTCTTCTGCAAATGAATATATTTATCTCATAAAGTCAGCAAGAAAAAACCAGACCGTTCAAGGTGCACCAAATGCTTCCAGAAGACTTCAATGATATATCTCAGCTTTCATCTAATTATTTAAAAGCGAAAATGACAACAGACAAGGAACCAATGAAAATTTCCAAAATGCACGAAATGATTTACGAGAGAGGATTATTTGGATACAGGTTTAGAAATTCATATTTTGACACTGTGGTGAAAACTGTAGATATGCAAAAGAGATTACGCTCATCAGGATATACAATAGCAAACATTCCTCCTTTATATCCAGAAGGTGTTGCTATCAGTCAAAAAAAATATAATGATCTGATGGAATTATTGAAGTTTGTACCTCCTATTTATCATGATTTCTACAAGTCGTTAAGACATGATGGGCAAGAGGAAGAAACTTTGATGTATCCAGATTCTGATAATGAGGCTGTGTGAATGCTACTGCATGGGATTTTAACGGGCTGGCAGCTGGCCACCTCAGAAAAACTTTTGTCTTTAAAGATATAGTGGAAATTTCGTTCATTTTTCATTTGTTAATTTTCGTTTCATTGCCACTGTTTTTGTCACTTTTTTGAAAAAATAAAATTTGAAAAATTAGCTTTTCTTGGCGGACTTTTTCTAAATATTTTTATTTGGTGAATCTACGTCATAGTTGTTCTTGAATTAATTGATAGGCATTAAACAACTATAAATGAACATGCCATATCTCCATATAATATAAAGCATTACTCAATGTCGTAACTATCATTTTGGTAATCAGTAGTTGTATATAAATCAGGTTTTCAGGCTGTGAAAAATATGTTACTAATGCATCTTTATCATCTATTAATTTGTTATCACTTACTGCATCTTCAAGTGTTGAATTTTGGTGTAAAAAATTTTTTCTGTTTTTTTTTTTGTTCACTTTTTTTCAACTTGGTCCACTTAAATATTTTTTGAAAATTGAAATTTTGCGCTCCTAGTTTTCGTAGATCTGTCAACTACCTCGTGAAATAGCGGACCAAGTATAACTTTCACGAATAAAAAAAAAAGTAGGGGGCCTCGACCCCCCAAAATTTTTGAAAAAATTTTTATTGTTATGAGCATCATTTTTGATGAAAAAGTTTTAATATTAACTGCAATCTTCATATGGAAATAAATCCCGAACTTTAAACGCGTTTTTCTCAAAATCAACTTTTTTGACTTGGTCCGGTTCATGTTTAGGTCACTCAATTAAAGAACTTGTTTTTTTTTAAAAACTCATTGTGGACACTGGCATGAGACGATAAATTACATATAATAGGCATAGGTGACAGAATCTTGTTCTTCCTCGGGTGTCTTCATTTGATCTTTTTCGGAAGTCCAAAAAGCTTCAAAACTATCAACACTGATATTTCATAGCAGTGTTGATGATTTTGAAACTCTTTGTACAGTTGGTCGCTGCCAGACAATGGAATTCTTATCTCTTACAAAAAGATATATCGTGAAATATTGGTCATTTGCAAAATTTTCTTCTGTTGGGGCCAATTTCTCCAGGTGTCTGGATAGCAGAGTAGCTGTCATTCTACCAGTCTTGCATGTACGTTACGCAATAAGAAATAAGTTGGTAAGATGACAACATCAACGGCATAAAATAAATAATGTAATCATAAAATGATAATCGCCAGCTACGCTGCTATACAGATGTGATTGGATGATGAGATTATTCCTGTCCTTGGATAGAATCATTGATAATATATATATATATATTTGATTTCGAAGAAATTTTTCATAGTCACTTATTGGGTGGATTATAGAGCAAGGCCATATAGTAACGATCCTTTACAGTCGATCGGGGTTAAATATATTGAAAAAATGCATTCATTTGAGTTGGAGATCAGAATGTATGATATGTTGTTGAGTTTTAAAAAAAAATTTCTCCAGAATGAATTTCCAACCAATATTTTCTGCTATCTTCTCTTTGAGTGGATAAACCAGACCAGAAGGTCTTATACAAGCAGTCACTTACAGACGGACAAAATTGAATAGCTGGAAAGGTGCTAAACCAACCCAAATTATCACACCCTTGAGTTAACTGGTGGGCATGGATTAACGAGCGAGACTCACCAGAACTCAAAAGAGATATCTTCAGCCTGCGATACCAACATGATAACAACAAGGGATGACCTGGGTTACATTCCTTTTTTATAGGCATTTATTGGAGTGGGTCACCCTGACCAAGGTCCTTCACCAGAGGCCACATATATGGACAGACAGGGTTAGAGTTGTTGGAAAGATGTGATCCTTCCTGTTCGACTTAGTCTACCCATGTTTTTACACCCTGGGTTGAGCGATCGACATGGATTAACGAACCGGGACTCGAACCCGAGATCTTCAACCTGCAATGCTCACTAGACCACAACCTGGTGTACATAATTCCCAACGAAGGCATAAGAAAACAAGTCAATCGTATCTACCTGTTGTACGAGCATTTGCAACACATCTAATTCCATGAACCATTCAGAGTTGGGATTCGTTGCAGCTGTTGGAGTTATGCTCGATGCTGACACACTGCTTGATGTTTGTGGGGTGACGGCCGAACCTTTAGAACTGCGTAAGAAAAAGTCCAAAGTTAACAAGTATGATAAAGAAGCCTCTGGGATTAGAACCTCTCAATTTGAGAATGAAATTTGAAAAGTGAAATTTGGAGTCATAAGAGTGAAATAATGTATAATTTCAAATAATGTGTATTTACAATTTTTTGCACACCCAAACACTCCTTTGTTGACTACAAGACTCCATTTACTGATTGATTTGAGCGATCATGAATCTCTCTCTGTTTTTTAATAGCCACTTCTTGGAGTGGATTACCCTGAACAAGGCCTTGTACAAGCATCCACTTATAGACAAACAGGGTTAGTGTTGTTGTAGTGGAAAGATATCATCATTCCGGTTCGGCCGAGCTTACCAAAGTTATTACACCCTGGGTTGAGTGGTAGGGGCTGGATAATCGAGCCGGAATGGCTGGAACTCGAGCTTAAAATCTCCAACATGCAATGCAAACGTGCCGTCGTAGAGCATTATTGTACGTGTAAGATGCAGTGTTTATTTTTCACAGTGTTGATTCTTTAAAAATCTTGATAATGGAACCCATGTGATAGAATGTTGGTTTTCATTAGGCGTCTGAACACTTAGTCATTTTTTTCGTATCTACAAAAAAGCTTCAAAACCATCAAAACTGCTATTTCATAGCAGTATTGATGATTTTGAACCTTTCATATGAACAGGTGACTACCAGGCACTCAAAATAAGATATTCAAATCTTCTAGAAACTTGCTAAATTTTCTTCCGAAGAAACCTACTTTCTTCGGGTGTCTGAATATCAGAATAGCAGACATTCAGTTAGTATGATTCGAACCACATCACTTGATCACGGCTGGAAACCTAATTTTAGTTTGTCAATTGATACAATGTTTTCAAAACCTACCTCGATTTAACTTTGTCCACTCCCTTCCCATCTTTATTTTCATTTTTATCTCCCCGACTTGATGTTGGCATATCAGGCATGTCTACACATCTCCAAAGTCTATCAGTCGGAGTCTCGCCAGGAACGGGGGTGACGTCGTACGAGCGAGTTCGGCGTGGAGATGTCACTTCTCGTTCAGCTGCATTGTTGTTCCCAGTAACAGCTCGGAAAAAACGTCTCGCCCGACGTCTTCGAGCATGATTACCGCTTTCCGGTACTTTTCTGTGTCCAAGTCTAAAGCAGTGAATACAAAATTCAGCATGAGTCTGGAATTTAGTGCTGTGAAGCGCAGAGCTGGCCGGCAGATCAGTAAGACGTGAATACCGGCATTGAGTTTTCCAAAATCTAGTATCGTGTTAATTTTCGCAATGCCGCTTTGCCGTGATAACGGTATTTTTTTTCATTGAAATTCGCTCAGAGCAAGAACACAGAAGAAGAATCAAACTTGAAAATTCTCCTAGAGCCACTAAAGTGCAAAGAGCTACATAAAATGCAGGAACAGGAACCCACTAACGGCCACTTAATAGCAAGGATTTACTACAAGATGTCGTACCAGCAACCAAGCGGAGAACATCCCAAATGGAACTGAACCGCTATGGTAAATTGCAGTGAGTGGCATCTGCCCTGGGCGATGGTAAAATCATCTGCCACTCCTTTGTTTCCTTGGAGTCGCTCCTTATGACGCCAAGGGAATATGTTTAGAGCAGAAAACTGGCAGATTGGCAAGAGATGTTGTGATATATATCACATACCTGCAAGTTCTTCCCTCCATCAATTCCTCGTCCTCATCATCTTCTCCTCCCACTCTGCTCTCACCCTTCTTAACACTTCCTTCGCCAGATGCCAGAGCTCCACTGCACAAGTGAAAAAAAATGAATCAACAATGAGGGTCGGAATTTTGTTTTAAAATTTTGTATAAGTCTTTCAGGGAAGTTTCGAAAAGTAATTTCATTTGGTGAGCATGAACTAAACACTCATGGACATGATTCGTCAGCGGAACAAACCTAATAGAAGTCTGGAAAATTGTTGTTTCTATTTAATGTACTTTATGATAGCTGTTCAGTTGCTGGTACCACATCTTTTATTAGCTCTTTGCTATTAAGTGACCGTTAGTGGGTTCCTTTTCGGCACTGCTTCCGACCTTGCTCAGAGTGAATTTAAAAAAAGGTCACATTGGCAAAACTTTTAAAATTATTGAATTCGCTTAATTTCATAAAGTGTCAGCTAGGCTGGCGAAATGTCAGCTTCCCTGCCACTCAATACATTCATATAAAACGACTGTCACTAGAATAAAATTGATCTAAAGTAACTATAGCACGGTAGCATACCATTAGAATACTAGAACATTGGAACTTCTATTTTTTTTTTAACGTCTGATAGTAATGAAACCACACAGAAAGACTTATAAATATCAACATGGCTATAGCTGGTGCTACATTTCGAAGCAGCTGCCCCTTTCTGAAGTGGCCGCTTTCTTGGAGCAAATTTCTATAAAAATATGACCATCTAACATTTGATAATTATACCTCGCCATCTCCAAATCGATATCCATTTCATCGCTACCATCATCATTTCCGCCACAGGATGATGACGATGAGCCTTGTTGGGGCACTTCTTCGTCCTCCCCGGGTGGGGAAACCTTGGTTTTGACGACAGGTTCTTCTACGACAACCCATTGACCTTTGCTCTCATCGAACTCCGCAGAAACTTCACGATTATCTCGGTTGTTGGTCGGAGTCGTGTCCATCGATTTCATGAATTCAGAGAAAAAAGTCTTCTGGGCTCTGGAAATGGAAGTGTCTCAATTTGTGACCAGGATTTTGACATTAATGCAATATGTCTATGATGGTTTTATCATTGCTTAGAGCAGACGCTACTCACTACGCCATGGTTGTTCAAGATATTCAATTCGTTCTGTGAATCATAGACTATTTGACTCGATTTTCACCGATTTTCACCAGAGATTCATAGATTCAAGAACGAAATATTTTCAGAAAATAGATGCCATTTTTGATGTCACGCCAAGTACCGATGAAAGAAGTGACTCACAACGGCTAATACGCTTTAAAAGAACATGCAAAGTCATTAAATAACAACCCGCCTGCTTTAAGAGAGATCTCTTAATATGTAACAAGTAATTTAAAGGTGTGTTTAGAACACCAAAACAGTACGTAGAAATATTGTGAACTGCGGTGATACAGATATTTTTGTGACAGTGCAAAGGTACAACAATGCCATCCAGCTCTATATTTAGCATAATGCTTAACTAAATGGGTCAAATTTTGCAATGAGAAACAATGAAACAGTAAAACAAACCTGATATAAGCCTAACTGATATTTGAAATTGAAAATATTATCAAAAACTTAAAGTTTGAAAATAATAGTAGGAAATTTTCTGAGTCCTGATTTACGCCAAATTATAGAAATCGAAAAACTATAAAAAATAAGTTGAGACAAACCTGCCAAAAGCTCTAGCAGCGTTCGAAACTTTAACAGCATTTGAAACCGTCGTAGGCATTCTCGAACTTGAAGATCCATTGCCGAACTTTTTCGAGGACCGATTGCTTGCGTTATTCGCATGTTTCTGTGAAGCCATCATAGCAGACAAGACAGATCTTCGACTAAATTCATCCCGAACACCACCCTTGCCTGTTACCCCAGACATGAGAGAGCGAAACTGCAATAAAAAGGAGAGAAATACATGAGTTGAAATAATAATTGCTTCATGAAACCAAACTTAGAGGAACAACCAGAAATTTTCAAAGTGAACAATTCCTAATTTTTTTTTACCCATTTGATTGAATGGATCAACCTGGACAAAGCCCAGTGTCGGAAGTCACTTATTAGAAACAGGGCTAGTGTTGTTGAAAAAAACAATATATCCCATTTGGGAGAACCTACTCAAGTTATTACACCCTGCTTCGAGTGGTGGATAATGTATTAGCAAGCTAGGCTTGTCAGGACTCAAACCAGAGATCTTCGACTTGCGATACTGACCAGATTTTCATAGCCATAGATTGTCTTGCAATATTTTAAAGAAAAATAGAATTTCAATCAATCAGGTATTTTGAGCAGAACATCGATACAGGATAAGATATCACTCATAACCTGCATCTTATCGCGCAGGAGAGGAAAGCTGGGGGAGGGATAATTAGCCTGATATATGAAGCGAATTTATATATATTTATATATTTTCTTTTACAGCCACTTCTTCGAGTGGATCAAACTGTCCAAGGCCCTGTACCAACAACCACTTATAGACAGGCAGGGTTAGAATTGCTGGAAAGATATGATCTTTTCCTGTTCTTCTTAGCCCAACCAAGTTATTACACCCTGGGTTGAGTGGTGGACATTGAATAACGAGCCAGACTCGCCGGGACTCGAACCAGAGTCAATACAACCACCCTGCAAACTCACCTTATTTGAAGCATTCCTACTGTTATCATTGTTTGATGATCCTGATCCGGAAAAGTTTGATCCGAATGTGTTTACGTATCCTTCAGACTTCTTGCGAGAAAACCACTAGGAAGGAGAGGAATGAATGACAGTATCATGGCTAGTCAAATTTTTTTTAACTTAACTTACTTAAGCAAGCTTGGAGGAAGCCATTTTTGACAACTGATATGCTAAAGAGTTGAAAACAGCAATGATACGCTCAGAGGCAAAACCGAATCATTTGGAATTCGAATTTGATTAGAACAATTTTTTCGAATCGGATTGAATTTGATGTAAATAACAAATATCCCATTTTCACAATTACAACTTGTCTTCATTGAGAAAGTAAAGAAAATTTATACTTTATAGTGCATATTCAATTCACACTTCATGTCTAAATGCAACAATTCTCATATTTCAACGACACCCGAAAGTTATCATACTCACATTATGCCTGCTGCTGCTTGATGAAGCAAGCTTGTTACTTCTATTCAGGACTGAGAATGTGCTTCGACGAGATACAGGAGGGGTCGTGACCTCTGGTGATTTTCCTCCTTCGCTGCTGGTTGATGACTTTGCTGAAGATGACACGGATGCTCCATCACTCGATGTCGATAATGTTAAATCGTACTTTCCTTCAGCGCCCATGCGGTACGAGTTAGAGCCGCCTTTGTCCCATGTTACGTCAACCCAACCTAATATAGGAAATTAATAAATCAAATAATATTCGAATCATTAATAATTCGATTCGATTTCTGCAACAATTTGAAATCAACAAAATGATAATTCGACTTTTTTTTAAAGTGTTGCCATCGCAGGTTGAAGATCTCGGGTTCGAACCTCCGGAAGTCTGGCTCTTTAATCTATGCCCACACTCAACCCAGGGTGTAATACCCTGGGTAGGCTATGCTGAACAGGAAATAATCATATCATACCAGCAATTGTAACCCTGTCAATCTATAAGTGGCCGCCGTTACAGGACCTTGGACAGGGTGATCCACTCTAAGAAGTGGCTATAAATAAAATTTGATAGTATTGGTTAATTGGTTATATTCATCATACCGTTATTGATAGGACCGTCCACAGTTCCCTCTCTATGTCCATCCTGATCCCTCCACTTCCAATCTGGGCCACGAATAACTCGGGCTCCTGCGACCATTTGCTTTTGAGACTGTGAGATAAGAGAAAGTAAGTTAGGTACAATATGTATAGTCTAAAAAATCAAAGATAAATGGAAATTCAATATAGTGAAAGTAGCATTTAAACTATTGTCAGAAATGCTCTTATGTAAATTGCTGAAATAATAATATATTTGAATTTTTAGAACCCTTTTATTCAAATTAAATAAAAAATGAATGAATATTCAATATAGTAAAAATATTATTTTGAATATTATTTGAAATTTTTAATATAAATTGCTAAAATCATCATATATATTGGAACTTTTAGAAGCAACCTTTTTTATATAAATTCAACCAAAGCAAGGCTAGGATTCTTACCTAAACGTAACCTACCAACTTATATGACAGAGAGCTAGAAAAAATATAGTATCAGCAACAGCACTCGAAGTGGAAACATCAAAAACAGAACCAAATCGCTATAATAGAGTGCAGCAAGTGAGATCTGCTCTGGACGCTGGTAAAACCATCCAACACTAATATGTATTTTTTAGTCACATATTACAAAATGTCAAAAAAATGATAGCACAATTCTGATAAACAAACCTGCGTTTTCAATTGTTTTCTTAGTTTCCTATAACTAGATCCAGGTCGATCTTCACAAGCCCCAGTGACTGTGCCGTATATCTCAAATCCCGACATGGATAAGTAATGCGTCTGTTTGCTGGCTGTTCTACCACTTTGCTGCAGGCGGAAGTGACGCCATCCTTGCTTTTCTCCTGTGTGGGATTTAATGTTCCATGTTGATGTCGATCTGAGTAGAAGTGTAATTTTATTACTTTCTGGCCCGTAGGTACGGGCTTCAGGATGGTCCTAACGTATATCCTGCACGTCGTAAGAGACGACTAAAAGGTAAAGAAATTGGTAGATGGTTTTTACCATTGCCGAGGGCAGATACCAATCACTGCATTTCACCATGGCGGTTCAGTTTCGTTTGAGAAGTTTTCCGTTTACGTTTAGAGTGCAGTTGCTGGTACCACATCTTTTAATAGCTCTCTGCTTTTAAGTGGTCGTTTGTTGGTTCCTTTCAGGCATTACTTCCAAATTTGCTCAGAGTGAATTTTCATAAAAAAATAAATAAGTAAATAAATGACTTCGCATTTTATTAAAAAATACCAATCAAGATGAATATTTAAGTTTGCTTTCTACAGTGAGTTTTCGATTGCCAATTTCAACAAAACAATCAAGAAGTCACAACAAAAATGCATTTTCAAGAAAAAGGGAAAAGTTCAAATTTGAAGTGTCAGTGCATACAAAATACAAGTACGCACTGAACATACATTCAGATTTTTTCAACTTTTTTTGAACATGAAATTTTAAGATGTTTTTTAGCAAAAATAAACATAAACTACATACCCAGGTTCATTCAGTGATGTGTCATTGCTGTGATTATACAAAGTTATCCAAGTTTGTCCGTCCTTGGATGCCTGGAACAACCAATTCCTGAGCGCAGACTTCTCGTAACCTCGTGAGTGACGCAGCGTATAAGCAGTGGGTATGATCCAGAGACCTGTGAAATTGGAGGAATAAATTGTAAAGGAAGATAAACTTGAAATTTTGCTCTTTTGAAAAAAAAAATTTCTTCGACAAGTTGGGGGTAAAATCAAAAACCATCTTTTTGAAATAAAAGTAGAAATAATGAGTGTTTCAAGATTTTCAAGATGATGTTTCAAACAAATTTATGCTGAGAAAGATTTTTTTAGTAGGAATAAGTCAATGGTGGATCACTCCTAAACTATGCGGCCAATTCATTTTTTTTATTGAAATTTACTCTGAGCAAGGCCGGAAAGCAGTGCCAAAGGGAACCAACTAACAGCCACCTAATAGCAAAGAGCTACTAAATGATGTAGTACCAGCAACTGCATTCTAAGCGGAAAACAACCCAATTGGAACTGAACCACCATGGTAAAGCTCAGTGAGTGGTATCTGCCCTGGGCCCACCGCTTCTTTGATTCCTTTTAATTGCCTCTTGCGGCACACAGGAAATACTTTAAGACTATTATTAAGTATGTGTATACAGGGATTCATATTATTGCTCGTGCTAATTGAAATGAAAATTTCAAATGTGAAAAAACATACCAAAATCAATGCAAATCCATGCTTTCTTGCTATCACTGGTATGGCAATTCAGAGGTGTTGGATCTCGACTTATGACATCTTCCAACCTGCCATAAGGCAAGCCACGACCCTCTGATGATGTAATGTAAACCAGGTTATGCACAGCTGGGTTCACCCATTCATATGCAGTCCTGAAAAAAAAAATACCCAGCTTCTTAGAGTAAAGAAAGTCTCCTTTTTTTAAGCAAGTGAATACGTTTACGAAGGCATAGAAGGATAAGTGGTCAGGCTCCCACATTAATTCGACAAAGAGAGCAACTAAGCCATGCAAAAATAGAAAGTATAGTTGTAATTCTACATTGTACTTCACTGTAACAAAAGTACAGTAAATTTACTGGTCATTTGCAGTAATTGTATATTGTCGTAAGTTGAAAAAACGCCATGTTGATGAGATTTATGCCAATTATGGGCTGTTGATAGACCGCACCACCAATGTTAAAAAAACAAATGTTGATGAGATTTATGCCAATTATGGGCTGCTGATGGCCTTCGCGGTGCGTTTCATCAACACCCCATCTTTGGCCAAATTCGAATTGTTTTTCAATACAGTCAAGTAAAATTACTGTCAAAGACCAGCGATTTGTTGCATTTTTGTTACAGTGTTGTTGCATTAAATCTGGCTTGTTTCCCCCCTCACAACTTCCACTAACACAAGTGTATATACCACCTTTTGTAGACTTAAATGAACCACAGAATGCATGTTCACGGGTAATCTCTGACATTGGGCCTTTTTTAGTGGAAAATAAATCATTTCTGCCAAATACCTTGAAGATATATTTCACTTCCCCTCACTCAAGTGAAATGAATAAGGGGAAGCAAAAAATACACATCCAAGTATCTTTCCAGCAATTGTAACCCTGTCCGTCTATAAGTGGCCGTTGTTACAGAGCCTTGGACGGAGTAATCCACTCTAGAAAATGGCTATAAAAAAAAATTGTCAAAAATCCTCGTCATTTTTCTATTGTTCAAAACACTATTCAAACTTGTTTACAATCCACCACTGGTTCACAGCCACGTCCAGAGAATTTATTCGGAATACAATTTGCGTAAAAACCAATAAGTACGTACGTATAGGTCACTGATAGATTGCTCCAATTAGGCATGGTCTATCAGTGGCCGAGGTTATATAAATTAAAATATTTGATAATAGCATTGCATATCAGTCGAGCAAAAGAACGATCATATCTTAAAATTCAGAAATATTACAATTATTACGTTTTCCTACCTTCCATTGGTTCCAATCCAGTATATAATTCCATTTTCATCAAAATCTGTTTCATAATGAAACGTTATTGGAGCAGATTCCTTGGATTTCTTCAAATAAGTATGTGATGAGCTGTCGTAGTCGTACCATTGCTTGGACACCTGGAAATGAAAGAATACGTCAACAAAAATGGTATTTTTTATTGAATAAATTGCTAAAAATTCAACTATTTTACCTTAAAAAATAAATAAATAAAAAATGAAATTAAAGAACGTTAATAGTACTTTTTATTGCATAAATGGCTAAAAATTAAACTATTTAACCTCAAAATTGAAAATTTTTTAGAAAACATAAATAAAGACAACTCCAAATTATTTACTTTCTATTTTCTATTCAAATATTTTTTTCCCTAAAGTAGTGTAAAAGTTTTTTCTCCGAAACAAGGCAATACCAAAAATGATTATATATTGCATTAAGCTAACTATTTCCTCGCTATATATTTGTGTAATACTGGATATCAAAGATATCTCTTTTCTTTCTATTTTCTATTCAAATATTTTTATCTTAAAGAAGAGTAAAAAGTGTTTTTCCCCAGAAACGAGACGATACCAAAAATAATTATATATTGCATTTAGCTAATTAATTCCTCACTATATATTTGGGTAATACTGGATATCAAAGATGACGCCATGCAGCAATCTTGCATAATTTTCCATAATTAGACATTCAAAGTCTAACACAAGTTTTTTTTTTATCTCTGTAATGTTTAGTCTGACTAAAGCCAGTTTAAAATGTTGTGCTTTAACATGTTTTGATAAGTATGGCATTCGGTTGGGCAATTCGACTCGGTGATCCAAAGCACAAATTATCTGAATCGGTCATGAATCGTTCATAGTAACAGAAACCAAATGAAGAGAAATTTCCCTTTTTAAGAATAAAATGCAATCGATTTCGGTCAAATTTGACCAGAATCGATTGTATTTTGTTGCTAAAATACGAAAATTGTTGCTCTTAGACATGTAGTGTGATTTGAAAATATACTATAAACTATAAATATCTTGACCTTCACAATGGACACAAGTTGTAATACTAAAAATGGGATATTTGTTATTTTAAGTCGAATTAGTGATTCAATCCTATTCGAGAAAATTATACGAATCAGATTCGAATTCCAAATGATCCGTTTTGCCCAGTCCTATATAGGATTGGGTCTGTGTCGGAAGTGGTAACACTACATATTACCTGCACGATGGCCTAGTGGTTAAACATGTTGGCTTCGCAGGTTGAAGATCTGGGGTTCGAACCCAGGCGAGTCCGGCTCGCTTATCCATGCCCACCACTCAACCCAAGGTGTAATAGCTTGGCTAGGCTAAGCTGAACAGGAAAAGATCATATTTTTCATTTTTCCAGTAATTGTAACCCCAACTGTTTATAAGTGGCCGCTGTTACAGGGTCTTGGACAAGATGATCAACTCAAAAAAAGTGGCAATAAATAAATAAAAAAAAAAAAAGTGTGGATATGTAATAAAAATACACTTACCATTTTCAATAAGAACTTCTCCAAATCCTGTACGGTGGAGAGTGGTTCCATCCTGAAACTTCGACCAGTGTAATTTATCAATCCAGATTTGTCGGCCATTTTATTATTGTCCTCGTTTTCGATGCTTGGCGGTGAGGTGGAGGTAGGAGTCGTTGGACTCGTAGCACTACTTGGAGCTTTCTCTAACTTGAATCGTAGTTTACGATTGAGTAAATGAAGACCGCCAGAAAGACTTCCAGGGGTTTCATAGATATAGAGAGGAAACCTGAGATTAAAAAGGATATAAAATTTAATATTAATAACGATCATGGTGGATTGCACTGCTTAAATATGGTTCACCTGCGTCTCCAGAGAGTGTAAGAATATTGCCCAGGGTGAATACTACTCACTGAAATCAATTCAGTTCATAAAAATTCAGATCCTTAAAAATGGTAAATGGTTTTAACATCACCCAGGGCAGATACCACACACAGCACTTTTCCCTTTGAGTGTAGTTTCTGGTACAAAATCTTTTAGTAGCTCTTTGTTATTAAGTGGTCGTTGGTTGGTTGGTTCCTTTTAGGTACCGCTTCTAGCCTTGCTCGGAGTGAATTTCAATGAAAAAGAATGTTTTCAGATCAGATTTAAAGTAGTTATTGGTTCCCCATTTCACTCAGGTTTTTAAAAAGTGGTGAACATACAGGTATTTCCTTCTTCATTGAAATTCACTCTCTGCACTCTAAACGGCAAACAGCCCAAACGAGTCTGAAGAGCCATGGTGAAGTGCAGTAAATCATAGCTGCCTTGAGCAATGGTAAAACCATCTACCACTTCTTTGCTCTCTTTTAGTCGTCTCTTACGACACATAGGAAATATATAAGGATTCTTAAGGGGGGTTTTGTAACGGTATGATCGTATCAATCAACAATAATTGTGCTTTGTTGTTTATCACATGAATTTTTGTGTATATTTTTTTGGAAGAGGAGATAACCTTTCAGGGTAATAAAATGAAAAAAAAATAAAAAAAATAAAATTTCTGACACAGCAAGACAACACTAAATACCAATCGAATATTTTATTTTGTCAAGCATGAGCCACAGATGAACCGCGTCTCATCGACGCGATCCATCAGTGACTCATACTTAGCAAAAGATATTTACAACACTTCTCTGACTTTGATACCGACCTCTCAGTGGATTCCAACACAGCAACTAGTTTCTTTATTAATATCTTTCCAGATGAGTTCGGTCCGCTCAATAGATGTTCATGGAATATCTTGATACGAGTGAGAGAGTCTTCTGCTTTAGAGGACTGTGTAACAGAAAGAGAGCGTTCTTTCAATACAAGATTAAAATCTTTCCCCAAATGTAGGTTTTTTTATTCACAATTAGGAGTGGCCAAAATCAAATACCTTTTGTGATCGAATCGAACATTCTAATCAGAGGTATTATAATAAACAAACAAAACGTTCTTTTCAAAAAATCGATAAAAACATCGAAATTGACACCCGTTTTATGAAAATACATACTTTATTGAATCTGTTGATTTCGAATAGGGAAATATGAAATAGAATAATTATTGATTTGTGATTCATGAATTGAATATTACTCAATAAATATAAATAGGATATATTCTTATATAAAGGTATTTTATTATGTTTGGTATTCCCCAAATACTCATTCTGTAAGAGCTACTAATATACTGAACGCAAAAACCAATGATTTCAAACATCCTGATCTAATAGATACAGAATCTATAAGGCTGTAACTTAAAATTGATCATTGAATATAACTAAGTTAGATTATCCATCTTTATCTGATCAGCAGATTAGTCTTACAAAAAAAAATTCCATAAAATTGAAAAATATTTTTCATAATTTTGAAATGGAAAAAATGTTAATATTCCAAATTGTCTTGATAAAAGAAGCACAATGCATGTATATCAGCCACTATGCTACTCAGACACCCGAACAAAATGCCGACATTTTAAGAAAAATTTGTAAAGTGGGCGCGATGGCCTAGTGGTTAAACATGTTGGCATTGCAGGTTGAAGATCTCGGGTTCGTATCCCGACGAGTCCGGCTCGCTTATCCATGCCCACCACCCAACCCATAGTGTAATAACTTGGGTAGGCTAAGCCGAACATGAAAAGATCATATCTTTCCATCAATTATAACCCTGTCAATCTATAAGTGGCCGCTGTTACAGGGCCTTGGACACGGTGATCCACTCTAAGAAATAGCTATAAAAAAAATCTGAAATATATCTCTTGATAGAAGTTTCAAATATTCTTTCAGAGTGTCTGGTAGTCATCAAAATTTAGAAAAAGCTTCAAAATCATCAATACTGCTATGAAATAGCAGTGTTGATGGTTTCGAAGCTTTTTCATCCATCCAAAGAAAATAATACACACATTTCAGACACCCGAAGAAAAACAAGTTTCTGATACCCTATGCATATGATACCTTGCATACTAGACATCCCAGCAACGCTTGTATTAATCCACTGCTGTACATTTCATAAGGTGATATAGTTTTATCATCAGTGAGTAGGGATGCCAGATCTTTCAGTGACATAGATAGTTGTTCTTCCCAATCACCTGGAATTAGAGAATATTTTGCGTCTTTCAAAAAACACAACTGAGAGCCATGCAAAAATGTACTTGTGATCCTACATTGTACCTCACTGTAACAAGAGTACAGAAAATTTACTGGTCATTTGCAGTAATTGCAAATTTCTAAATTTAAAAATACGCCATGTTGATGAGATCTATGGGCGCATCAACACATGATATTTGGCCAAACAAGTCAATTTTGAATTTTTTCGATACAGCCAAGTAAAATTATTGTCAAACTGATTTTGTTGCATTTTTGTGTTTGTGTTTTCGCATTAAATCTGGCTTGTTAATCCCCCTCCCCCTCACAACTACCATTAACACCAGTGTATAAAATACCTCTTGTAAACTCAAACGAACCACAGACTGCATGTTTTCGCAACACCAATAACAAACCCCATGGACACAACTTGTTAAGCTTTAAGGGGAGGGTAGCTCTGTGCGATAAAAAAGGTTCATATTTCTATACAAAATATTTGCAATAATCAGCAGATTGGTAATAGTAAAAATCCCAAGTTTCAAATTTTCAGAGATTTACTTTGAAATAGTATATCGATCCACACCATTTTGAATCAAATCATTTCGAATTTTATCAAAATTTGAGAAGCCTGTTTTTAAATAAATATTTATCATTAGCAAGAACGTTCTCTATTTCTATTATTGAAATTCACTCTGAGCAAGGCAGCACGTAGTGCCTGTAAGTTATCAACAAAATTTTGGGTTATACAATACTACAAAATTGAAAAATCAAACTATCCAAATTGGTCATCTGTCGACTCGATTGAATATATATCTAATAACGGCAATTATTGCGCTGTAGATATGAGTTTATAATTGATCCAACACATATTTGAGTGTCATAAGAAGCCACTAAAAGAAAGCAAGTAAGGGGGATGGATAAGTAAGTGACATGGATAGTTGTTCTTCCCAATCACCTGGAATTAGAGAATATTTTGCGTCTTTCAAAAAACACAACTGAGAGCCATGCAAAAATGTAATTGTGATCCTACATAGTACCTCACTGTAACAAGAGTACAGAAAATTTACTGGTCATTTGCAGTAATTGCAAATATCTAAATTTAAAAATACGCCATGTTGATGAGATTTATGGGCGCATCAACACATGATATTTGGCCAAACAAGTCAATTTTGAATTTTTCCAATACAGCCAAGTAAAATTATTGTCAAACTGATTTTGCTGCCTTTTTTTGGTTTGTGTTTTCGCATTAAATCTGGCTTGTTAATCCCCCTCCCCCTCACAACTACCATTAACACCAGTGTATAAAATACCTCTTGTAAACTCAAACGAACCACAGACTGCATGTTTTCGCAACACCAATAACAAACCCCATGGACACAACTTGTTAAGCTTTAAGGGGAGGGTAGCTCTGTGCGATAAAAATCATTCATATTTCTATACAAAATATTTGCAATAATCAGCAGATTGTTAATAGTAAAAATCGGAAGTTTCAAATTTTCAGAGATTTACTTTGAAATAGTATATCGATCCACACCATTTTGGATTGAAACTTTTCAAATTTTATCAAAATTTGAGAAGCCTATTTTTAAATAAATATTTATCATTAGCAAGAACGTTCTCTATTTCTATTATTGAAATTCACTCTGAGCAAGGCCGGAAGTAATGCCTGTAAGTTATCAACAAAACTGCAAAATTGAAAAATCAAACTATCCAAATTGGTCATCTGTCGACTCGATTGAATATATATCCAATAATGGCAATTATTGTCCTGTAGATATGGGTTTATAATTGATCCAACACATATTTGAGTGTCGTAAGAAGTCACTAAAAGGAAGCAAGTAAGGGGGAGATGGGTTTACTACCATCCAGGGCAGATACCACTCACTGCACTTTATTATAGTGGTTCCAACCTGCTTAACAGTTTTTCCACTCAGTCACTGGCCCAACACTCAGGGTCAGGGTTTGATTTTTTATCCACTGTTCCCATCCCAGCGAAAACAAATTTAATAATAAAGAATTATCCAGTAAATGTGGATTCCTGAGGTGAATCCATTGATAGCATGTACATACAATGTAATATACATTAGTCGAATTTAATCAAAAGTAATGCTATTCCTGAATACTTACCACATTCGGGCATATTAGCTACATTTATCTTCTCTGCCAATTCCTTGAGTTGAGTTACAACACCTCGTGGTGTGTCGCTCACAGTCTTGAAATGCGCTTCGTACAATTCTTTCGCGAGACTACGGATCTTCAATTTCATCTCACTCTGTTAGAAAATAAGAAAGAAAAAGTACAAATAACTTCTTAGACCAATATTTATACTATTGATTTTGAAAATGGCCATAAAAGACGGCATGCCATACTTTAGATAAATAAAAATTAGATTTCAACCGTATGGTAAACCACGACCTTTCTTGGAAACGCTAGTTCCAAATCGTGAAGATTTGGGCTTAACATTATACTCATTTTATAACCATGGCGTAGTGGATCACCCTGACCAAGTCCCTGTTAGAGTTGTTGGAAAGATATGATGATCTTCCCTGTTCGGCTTAGCCTACCCAAGTTATTACACACCCTGGGTTGAGTGGTCATTTCGAGCATTTCTATCTAACCTTATCCGTCTACAAGTAGCGGCTAGGACAGGGCCTTGGTCAGGATGATCCACTCCAAGAAGTGGCTATAAAAAAGATAGTTGGGCCTTGATAAAAGGACAACTCAACTCAGGGTTTAATAGCTTGGGTAGGCTAAGCTGAACAGGAAAAGATCATATCTTTCCAGTAATTCCAACCCTGTCCATCTACAAATGGCCGTTAGTACAGGGCCTTGAACATGGGGATTCATTCTGAAAAGTGGCAAAAAAAAAATGATATTACGTAGCGCCTGATTAGAAGGGAAAAATGATCAACAATATAAAAAATTACCTCTTTGTTTTTCAAACTTCCTTGGGCCGACGAAGGCCGACTTACGACACCAGTTGTGAAATCGATTGTTGTTTTTGAATCAGGCTCGAAGTTATGCTTCGTACCTCTGTTCGATTCGAAAGTAAAACCACTCACGGACTCGTTCAGTATTGTGGCCTGAAAATAATAATTTACAAAGTTGAATCAAAGTTGACGAACCGAAGGTAGAACTTGGCAATGTTCGATATGTAATATGATGGTGATTGGTTGGGGTCAGGGCACGGGCTGCTATGAATTGTTGACTGAATACGTCTGCTGATGCTAGGGTGGAAGCACCCTGTTTTCTTCGGGTGTCTGAAATGTTTATGTCATTCTCTTCGGATGGAAAAAAGAGCTTCAAAACCATCAACACTGCTATTTCATAGCAGTATTGATGGTTTTGAAATCTTTCCTGCAGTTTTATTTACCAGACACCCATAAAACATTTTAATCTTCCAGCAAAAAATTTATCATGAAATATTGACAATACACCCATTTTCTTATAATGGAACCCATTTTCTCTGAGTGTCTGATTGGCAGAGTTCATGGGACTCTGATATTATGTCACCACCAGAGCGACTGAAACTTGGTTTCTTTCAGGTGTGTGAAACGTTAATGTCATTTACTTCAGATGGATAAAAAAATCTATTTCATAGCAGAATTGATGATTTTGAACGTTTTGTATTGATAAGTGATTGCCAGACATCTCAATTTTCCAGTCACAGATCACGAATATTGATAGTTTGTGGGATTTTTTTCGGGTGTCTGAATGGCGAGTAGCTGGCAATCTGCCAAGTTTGGTCGTCACGGATGATTAATATAAATATATGTATTATATTTAAAATAATTTCTACATCTTATTAAAAGTACCAAAATAGTAATTTGAGGTATAAAAATTACAACTATGGTGACAAGTTTTTTGGTGCACTGTAACAAAAGTACAGTAAATTTACTGGTCATTTGCAGTAATTGCATATTTTCGAAGTTAAAAAAACGTCATGTTGATGAGATTTATGCCAATCATAGGCTGTTGATTGACCGCACACACGCGGTACGTTCCATCAACACCCCATATTTGGCCAAAAAATTCAATTTTGAATTTTTTTCAGTACCGCCAAGTAAAATTACCCTCAAAGAGCAGTGATTTTATTGCACTTTTTGTTAGTGTGAGTAAAAATTTTGAAACACCAGGAATGATTTTAATTGTTGAATATCTCGCCTATTTTCTATTTTTGAAAACAATAATTTTATTATACCTGATGCCCATCGATATTCGTTATTGTCAATTCCCCAGTATTATTGCTACACATTGACCAATTCCCAACGACAATTTTTGGTCGACCAGACTTTGTGAAGATTGGTTGCATTACAAGACCTTCTTGTCCTGATGTCGCTTCAGCATAAGCTCGTTGCAATTTGTCAAGGAATTCCACTTTGCTATCTGGAATTGGAAAAGTATTTGTTCCGGTTTAGATTAGATATCAGCAGGCTTCTGAATCGCCTTTACAGGCTTGCAGATTCGATACAATTTGTGAGATTCCAAAATTTTTTCATATTTTTATGAGGGTAATATAGCAGATTATATGGAATTAATGCAGGATTACGCAGGAAATAAGCAAAAGAAACCTCAGGGAATCAATCACGCATCCCTAAAATAAATATTTTGAAATTTGATTATGACTTCGTGAGAGTTTACAAGCGTCTGTGCGAGATTCTAGCAACCCGTAATCTTGCGAATTCGTAAGCTTGCCTTAACGTTTCCCTGTATCTCATAGGAAGAGGTTCAAAGGAAGTGGAAAAGTGGTAGATGGTTTCATGTACCACTCATCACACTATAATTATAATCGATTCTGATTTTTTAAAGTGCAGTGGTGCCGTCATTTGACTTATCAGTGAACTTTTCTTTTCATTATATTGACCACAAGCAAATCCAGAACCGGCGATCAGAAGAACTGCCAAAGGGCTGCTTATTTAACAAAGAGCTGCAATGAAATTTAACACCAGTAATATTGCACTCTTAACTTAAAAACATCTCAAAGAAACTGAATCACTAAAACCGCAAAAATTATACAGTGTGGTGAACAAAGAGCTGCAATGAAATTTAACACCAGTAATATTGCACTCTTAAGTTAAAAACATCTCAAAGAAACTGAATCACTAAAACCGCGAAAATTATACAGTGTGGTGTCTGGCAACCCAATTCCTGCCTATCTTAAGAGGAAAGACTTATGGTAACACCAAAACTACATTTTAAACAAAAACTCTCCAAGAAGAACCACATTATATAAAGAAGTGGCCACAACCACAACAACCTTGATTCTATTTAGATGCCTTTTAAAAGGCTGGAACATGTTAGTATATGCTATTGAAAATATCTTCAAGGCTTGATTAGAAAATATCTGGCAAATCATATATGGGTTACTGATGGAACGTATGGTCACTATATGTCCCATTAAAGTCAGTCAACCACATAAATTCTGATCAAATATATAATGACATAATGATTAATTAATATAATGAGTACAAACAATTGAACTTTGGCCAGCAAAGCAATAACTGATTCGGAATAATAAAGTGCAGCCAGTAGTATCTTCTCTGGGCAATGTTAAAACAATCTAATTAATAATTGGCAATAAATAATTGATAATAAATGATCTAATTGATAAATACCACAAATATTATAAATAATTCAACCTTGTTAATTTTTTTTTATGTAAACAAGAATACTGTACCTGAACTATCTGATCCTCCTTCGGGACTCCCACTTGAGTACATAGTTGATAACTTTCCATTTAAAATATATCGGAACCATCCGTTACTTCCGTTTGAAAGCTCAACTGCCACTGAGTCACTCCACAGGTACATTCCGTCACGACCACGAACCAAAGTCCATTTTCCTTGCCAATTGTAAACGATCTTTGGCACGATTGACGTTGCTTCGGGGAGGACTTTAACTTCGACCTTCTGTGAGTCGGATGGCGCTCTCGAGTCTGGTATATCTCCAATGGTGCCTGTTTTTGATTCTCCGACACCTTTTAGTGTTTTGTCGTCACTGATCGGGGTGATTTGACCCCCAACCGCTCCTTTTTTGGAAGAATCGTCGTCGATATTATCCTCAATGTCCATTATTTCTTGTTTCCCACATTCCCCGATGTTTTCAATTTTATTGACAACCCAATCTCTCGAGAGACAGTTGATAAAATGTTCACGACTTTTATCCATTAGGTTCTTCACAATTTGAAGACTTGAGAAATGGCTTTCTTCATCATCCTAAAAAATTCCGTAAATATAAACATTAAGCAAAATGGTCGCTTCGTTAATATTATTATACAAATGATCTAAAAACACAACTCATCTGTGCATTGGGAAGGTATTTATCCAGCTAAAAAGATCAAATTAAAATTACGACAAATAAAAATAACACTTTTAGGCAGTATATTTATAATGCCATCATAGGAGTTGAGTGCAATTGTTAACAGGACCGGCATAATGTCATTTGGGTGGTTGTCAATGAGTTGCATCAACAGAAAGTTACTTTATAAATTTGTGGGCGCGATGGCCTTGTGGTGAAACATGTTGGCATCGTAGGTTGAAGAGCTCGGGTTCGAGCCCCGGCAAGTCCGGCTCGCTTATCCGTGCCCACCACTCAACCCAGGGTGCAATAATTAGGGTAGGCTAAGTCGAACAGGAAAAGATCATATCTTTCCAGTAATTATAACCCTGTCTGTCTATAAGTGGCTGCTGTTACAGGACCTTGGACAGGGTGATCCACTTAAAGAAGTGGCTATAAAAAAAATCATCCAAATTATTTTTTGAGCGTTCAACTAGAGATTCAACCAAAAAGGAATCGAATCTTTGAATACATTCGAAAATGAAGATATAGGATATATAATAAAATTCGTGATTGGATATATTTCAGAATAGTGGGATATAGAAAAATGTGTCATTTTTTTGCATAAATCTAGCTGGAATCTACAGAAAAATTAGTTTTCACTCCAAATTGACATAGAATGAAAAATGCGCACTATAATCGAAATTTTCTAATTTCTGCAATTAAAACTTTTCTTTATGAAATTTAGAAAGCTACCTTCCATCAAAAACGCGACTGAATTCAGAATGTATTCAATATTTCATATTCGAAATTATTTTTTCAGAATGTATTCGAAATAGTAAAATATTTTTTTGGCCAAACCTGCGTTCAACTAATATAAAATTCTGCAAAATCAAACCACATAAACGTTTCGGCCAAACAAAGAAGTATAGGTTGCTATCACTTCGATCGCAACAACGAATCACAAAAGTTTGATCCAAAAAATGCCTCTTTAACAACTTACCTCTTGATCCAAAGCAGTAGAAACGACATCAGCAAATCCCTCCTGGACTCCGTTTAATTTCGAAACTTCTTTCAAATGATCACCCGATGAATAAAGAGTCATTTTCCGGACAAGAGAGAGGGATAGTTTGCGTACGTTGGTTGAAACCGCTCGCTGGTATGTACTAATGAATATGGGTAGCATTCTGTAGAAACAATAAATTGAAAGTCAATTTTTTTTAATCATTGAAGTTCACTAATAAACAACCTATAAGAAAATAACAATCATCGCTGAAATGGCAGAGAGCTGCACAAAATATACAACCAAGAACTGCACCCTACTGTCGAAAAAATCTGATAAATGACTTCTGACATCTAAACCACGATAGTGTAGAGTGCAGTGAGTGGTATCTGCCCCTGGCATGGCAATAAAATCCTGCATTTCTTTGAATGTCCAGGGCTTTATATCATTTTCTTTGGTTGATGAATATACTTTACAGATATCAAGCCCTGACTTTCATACCATTACCTGGAGCAGATACCATCCGTTGCACTTTCCTCTGGTGTTTCAGTTCTGTAAAGATGGTTTTCAAGCTTAGGTGCAGTTGCTAGTTTTACTTAGGACAGGATAGGATATAATTTCTATCCTGCGGGAGAGGATATCAGAGAGTACAGCTTAATCATATGGTTAACCACAGCCTCTCGTGCAGATACCACTTCTGAATCTGGGTGAAGTTTTTAGCTTATCATATTTCTCTTTTTTCTTGGGCCTATGTATCTATCATTGTAATTTCAGTATCCATTGATTGATTTCTTTCGATTGGGGCTTTAGGCTCTGTCAAACAACTTACTTGCTTAAATAAACTGGGACCATCTCAGGATCTCCTTTCTCCTTTTCAACCACTGGTTCCTTCGGTTCTGTCTTCTTTTTAATTGATTTTTCAGCCTTTGATTTCCCCTTATCATCTTCTGGCGTGGCATATTTTTCTGTAAGAATAAACTCAATTATAAAAACGATTTACACAAAAATAAGAAGTAGTAGATGGTTTTACTATCACCCAGGGCAGATGCCACTCACTGCACTTCACGATAGCAGTTCAGACCGGTTTGGGATGTTTTCCGTTTAAAGTACAGTTGCTGGTACTACATCCTTTAGTAGCTCTTTACTATTAAGTGATCGTTAGTTGGTTTCATTTAGGTACTGCTACAGGCCTTGTTCAGAGCGTATTTGAATAAAAAATGAGACATGAATAAGTATAATATTTGATACGATGAGACGATTGGATACTCATTTATCATCCCTGTTTGTTTTATTAGAACATACGATGCTTTCGACTACCATGGTGATAATGTGCACTAGCAAAATACTGGAGGCGTAATTTGCCCAATGCTGGCATTAAAAATCGGACAAAATACGATTCAACGGAGTGATTCAGCAAAATTTCGTCGAAAAACGCCAAGAATTAACATATATTTTAGACTTTTCCATCAAAATGTTGAAAAGGCTTACAAAATTACTTATAAAATTTTTTAAATAAGGTTAAATTCTTAAAGAATGAAAAATTTAAGGCATCTGAGAATGGCAGCCCTAGACATGAGGGGAGGCAGAATCTTGATTTTCATTGGGTGTTCGAAAGCTAAATTTTATTTTCTTTGGATTGACAAAAAAGCTTCGAAACCATCAACACTGCTATTTCATAGCAGTATTGACGATTTTGAACCATTTTTTTCCAATTTTGTTGCTACAAAGCAGTCAAATTTTCATATCAAGAGATAAATCATGAACCATAGCTTGTTTGCTGAATTTTCTTCTGATGACAGTTGTTTTCTTGCATCTGATTAGCAAAGAAACCGATATTCTGTCTGCATAGTTAGATAACTCTAAGAAGAACTCAATTTGCTGTGATATCATTGTGTATGTTAAATTTAGGATTGTAGGTATGGGCTTTAGAATAGTCCTAACATATTTTCTCTGTGTCGTAAGAGATGATTGAAAGGAACCATTGTCCAGGGCAGATGCCACTCACTGAACTTTACCAAGGTGGTTCAGTTCCATTTGGGTTTTTTTTTTCGCTCAGAGTGTAGTTGCTGGTACTACATCTTTTAGTAGCTCTTTGCTATAAAGTTGCCGTTAGCTGGTTCCTTTTTTAGGCTCTGCGCTTCCGGCCTTGCTCAAGAGTGAATTTCAAAAAAAATAAAAAGAACTTCGTAAAACTTAGTAATTCAGATAACCTAAAACTTTGAAACCCACGTCTAACGACTAAGAAAGCGAACTTCACCTGGCGATTCCAATATCTTTACAACTTCTCTATGGCCTTCGTCATTTCTCTCCTTTGCTTTCTCCAGCGGAGTTTTGCCTTCCTCGTCCCGTAATGTAGCGTTCGCTCCATGTCGCAGCAAAGTTTTTACCACGTTAGGACGACCGAAACATGCAGCATAATGTAATGAAGATGACCGCTGTCCACGGTTTACATCTGCTCCGTGACCGCATAAGAATTCAACCTGGTGGAGATTATTGGTGCATTAATGGAGTTTTTTTTTATTAAAATTCGCTCTAAGCAAGTCCGGCAATGCTTAAAAGAACAAAACAACAGTCACTTTTACATCAAAGGGCTTCTACAAAATGCTATCAACCGCCCTTCGAATGGAGAACATCCCAGGCATAACTATAGTGTAGTGACTAGTATCTAGTCTTGGATGACAGTTAAAGTATATACCATTCTTTACATTAGAGACGTAAATTCACACATTGGATCATTTTAAAGATATACTTTGGTAAGATTAGATATATGTTGGCCTTCAGCCAACATTCAACAAGAAATTCGTAAAGAGCTAAGAGGCGGGATGGCAGAATCTTAATTTTCCTCAAATGTTCAGAACGTTCACATTATTTCTTGCGAATGCACAAAAAAGCTTCAAAATCATCAACAATGCTATTTCATACCAGTATTGATGATTTTGAACCTTTTCTAAACTTTGGTGGCTATTGGGCCCTCAAAAAGAGACACTTTATCTTCTAGCAAGATATCATGAAATATCAAGCTGGCACTCTGCCAGTCTGCTACGAGATACCAACAAAAACTTTTAGAATAGTCCTAACGTATTTCCCGCGTAGTGCATGAGGCGACTAAAAGGAAGCAAAAAAATGGTAGGTGGTTATACCATCGCTCAGAGCAGATACCACACACTGCACTTTACCATGATGGTCCAGTTCCGTTTGAATGTTTTCCGTTTAGAGTGCAGTAGTCACTGTTACTATATTTTAGTAGCTCTTTGCTATTGAGTCGCTGTGGGTTGGTTCCCTTTGGAAACTGCTTCCAGCCTTGCTTAAGAGTGAATTTCCATTTTGAAAAATAAACGTGCAATTCTCCTTTCGAACAAAAATGACTTTTATTTCAACATTTCCAGAATCAATGCTTACCATTTCTTGAGTCCCCAAAAGCTGAAGCCCAATTGAGAAGGGTTTGGCCAACGTCATCCATGAAATTGACTTCAAAAGCTGCAAAAACACAAATATAAATTTTAATTGGCAATTTCAGGTTCAATTTTGACATATTATTCAGGTGATGTTTCAATTTCTTATTCAGTCCAATACTTCCTCCAACCTATTTCCTCCAATACAATTCACTCAAAAGTTAGGATCTTCCATGATTTTTTTTAGGGACAAATATCCCTTAGTCTTCCCGCCTGCATTTACGTGGCTTTCAGCACAATAGCAGTTTCTGGAGAATTTCATGCGTGTTTATATGTTTCATACAACCTCAGTCTGACTAAATTTCGACAAAAAAAAAAGGGAGAAAAAATAAACAATGCTAGGCATACCATGCGAACAAATCCAGAACACCCATAACCTAGTGGGAGCACCCAAAAACCTGACGATTATAAAAATATATAAATGGTATTTGTAGTGTCGCAAGAGGTTATTACGGAGGGTTTTAATGAGGTTTAAATGATACATATTTATATGATACATATGCCTTGAGCTACGAATCTTCAACAGTTCGAATACAGTGAGGGGTGATTATATGCAAAAGCATAGCTGCCCACCTTGTCGCCACGTGGTGGTCCACGTAATTGTATATTACCACTTCCCTCATCAACCATGCTCATGAACAGAAAAAAATCAGTACTTGGTCAAGCAAAAAACCTCACCCCAGCACAGAACCGATATCAACACGAGAGGTCGTGGTTTGCCGTATGGTTAAGCCGTATCCTTGGCTTTCCTTTCCCATAGAATAAAATTAACTCCTATTCTATAGTATGAAAAAAAACATGACACAAGATTTAGTCGTAATTGAATATGATCGTACCTCCAGTATCTATAGCATCAATCAGAGTATCCGTATCCTTGCTTCTAATACAATCTATCAGTTGTCTGTGTGACCTTTCACCCCCAAAACCTTCAAATCGATGAAATGCTAGGTTACGTCCAGCGCTTGTGCTCATTCCGTGCTTCGGTATTGCATCACGCCCGTCAAACAGAACAATCAGGATAAGATCTGCAAGTCGCATCGTGTCCATGCAGCATCTAAAAAATTAAGCTTTTGTTCGTTAAGTTTTTACCTAATTACTCAAAGCAAAAGTTGGAAAAAGCACTCATACAAAACAACAAACCTAAAAACTACATTATAAAATTCAGAACTACCCAGTATATTTCAACTGCACTCTCAGCAAACGCTGAAATAAAATTAAGTGCAGTGAGTGGTATCTGCCTTAGGTGATGCCCAACAATATAGCACTTTTTGTTTCTCTCTAGTTGCCTTCACGTACGCAGAAAATATAGTAAGTACGTTCTGAAATAGTCTCGAACAACAGATTATTCATTAATAGAGCTAAAATATCTCAGTAATATCACCTCTCATCTCCTTTCATTGCTTCTTCAATTGCTAGCGGAAGATCTGATCTCAGCAACTCCTAAAAAATGATATTGATAATCAATAAAAGAGATTCATAGGTAGGGCTGGACAAATCGGAATAATTTGAAATTCAAAACTGATTCGAATAACATTTTCGAATCGGATCCAATGATTTATTCCATAAAAAAGACAAATATCCAATTTCTACCATCACTAATATTGTATCCATTATGGTAATTAGGAAATTTATAGTTTCGAATTGTAAATATTAGCATAAACAGACTTGGATTTATATATATCCATTAGAATCAAGAGCAAAATTTTTCAATTTTTAGCGACAAAATGCAATCGATTTTGGTCAAATTGTATTTGTCGTTAAAGATGAAAAATCCACTTCAATTAGCAAGTTTTTGTTCCTATGACCGATTACCGATAGATTCGAATAATTTGTGCTTCGAATAATCGAATCAAATTCCCAGCTAAGGACAATACGAAAGGATATCCAGGGGAATATGAAAGCTGAGGGGAAGATTGATAGAATGCGAGTTATTCTGGCAATCATGAAAACAAGACAAGGAAAAACAAGGCAAATAAGTGACTCTGTCAAACGCTGTCTAGGAAATGGGGGATTAACTTGTCGGTGGATAAAACGAATCTCTGTTGAATTCAGAATGTAATCGAGTAATTTTTACAAATCGAATATTCTAATCCGAAGTATTACGAACAAATAAACAAAGAAATCTTTCAGCAAATTGTCAAAACACCAAAATAAACCCATATTTTCGGAAAATGTGTATATTTTGAATATATATAAATTTCAAATCACTGGGAAAAGTGAAATTCACGAATATTATCGAAAACCTGAACTATAATCTCTCATCAAGACATATATTGTACAGTTGGGGGATCAGAGATTAAATATATATGAGATACTGTAACTGAATTCCTAAAATCGCTTGTAGCCAGGGCCATCCAAATTATTCGTGAAATACATTTAGTTTCATTTTTCTAGTGATTCAAAAGCAAGCGAAAGAATCAGAAAGTGTATATTTTTTAAACTTCTATTAAAAATTTTTGATGTATTGGACAATATCTTACTTTGTTTTTATAATACCTATATATTCAGTTCTGAAATAAAAAAAATATCCGATTTAGGCAACCCCAACTTAAAATGTGGCAGTGATTTAAAGGTTCAGAACAATTAAAAAACACTCTCTTTCGTTCTAATATTTCTAGCCAAAAAAAGGGAATCATCTTCATGATCTACTATGGTGGGCGACTAAAAAAAGCAAAGAAGTGGTAGATCATTCTATCGTCGCCCAACAGCAGATAAAACTGATATAGATATAAGATATAACAGATATAACTGCACTTTACCATGGCGGTTCAGTTCCATTCGGGAAGTTTTCCATTTAGAGTGCAGTTGCTGGCACTAAATCTTGTACAACTAACTCTTTGTTATTAAGTGGTCGTTAGTTGGTTCCTTTTAGACACTGCTTCTGATGTTGCTCAGAGTGAATTTCAAAGAAAAAAACAATATGTTGAAACTCTTTGAATGAAGCATACCACTCACTGTACTTTACCATGGCGGTTCAGTTGCGTTTGGGATATTTTCCGTTCATAGTGCAGTTGCTGGCACTACATCTGTACAACTCTTTGTTATTAAGTGGTCGTCAGTTGGTTGCTTTTTAGATTTAGACGATCCTTTCTGATGTCGCTCAAAGTGAATTTCAAAGAAAAAATAATTTGTTGAAACTCTTGAATAAAGCAGAAAACAATAATGATGTGCCAGACAAAATGCTATTTATTCAGTAATATATCTTTAATCCACTAAACCTTTTAAGAGCAAAACTTACATGAGTGATGGACGGTGAACCTCGGCATAAGGTTATGAGCAAACTTATAATAGTTGTGATTCCAAAGTTATGCTTCTGATCAGGTGTGGATCCTGGTGTACCTCCCGCTGCACCAGGCTTGTTGTTCACTGGCACACGAGTGCTACCACAACTGAATGAAAAATACAATGTCATTAACTTGTTATGGAATAGTCTGATATTTGATGTTGCCAGTAAGTTAAACTGCTAAAACAGCCACAAATAGACCTTGATGTTGGCGTCCATGAAAGCTGTAGCGAGATCGAATCTTGTGAGTGGTGATTTTATTAGAGCTGGGCGGCAATCGGTATATTTTATACTGGCATACTGCTGCCAAGATGCCAGTATTGCTGGTATTCCAAGTCATTTTTACATGTGAAAAACCATGATATTGTGTCAATTCAAAGAGCCACGGGAGGCGTGACCTAGCCTAAAAAATCAGATGCATACCTATAAATGCGGACAGGTTGCTATTTCATGACATTGCATACGTTCAATTGAGGCATATCAGAATGTGTGAGTGGGCTAAAGACCTATTTGTTTTTTGTCTGTATTTGACATGATAATGCATCAACTTGTAACCATTTTAGGCGAACCATTTACCGACATAGTGCATTACGTTTTTTTTCGGAACCCAATACCGGTATTTACCGTCATACCAATATGCCGCCCAGCTTTAGATTTTATGTGAGAAAATTCCACAACACATCAACTAACTGTACATGGTCCATGCGGGATACCCAAACATCAACTCTGGTTGAGAATTTCTCCCCAACCATCCCCATGAACAGGAATAATTAGTGAGCGGTTAGGAAAAATCTGAAACCCCGACTCGAAACTGGTAATCGTGGTTTGTCATATTCTCCACCACAAAACAAAAATAAAGATCTATTTTTCCTATTTCAAGTCAAAAGTATGATAAAATTAAAACTCAATCAAGATCAATAACATTCTTTTTAATAATCTGAAAAGCAGGGCATAGTACCCAAAGTTTTAATGTTTGTTTAAATCCAATCAGTGACATATACAAAAAATATTTTTGAAAGGTAAGTCAGATTCGTGAATCCAGGTTCAAACATTGAAATATCTCGACTCTTGAGAAGGCTCAGAGGAAACAGATGGCGTATACGTTTGTTTCAGAACAATAACGTTTTTGCTCACTATGTCAGGCTCAGGGAGATCTGACTCAAACTTTTAAACATAAAAATAAACAGAAAATACGCATACTTAGCAAGACGTTTTATGAGTTCTTTTGTTAGTCCATGAGCATCGAGAGGTGCTGGATCAATATTTTTCCGAGTGAATCTGTCGGCAAGGGTTGCGAAACATCGAAGTGCTCCATCTGATACCTGGAAACAGAAATACAAATATTTGAAAAATGCTATTAATTAAGGAAACTTGAAACCCTAACCCAGCAGAAATTTTATTTTGTCAAACATGAGATATGTACAGTGCCTCTACGGTGCCATACTGGCAGAATGTCAGCTACTCAGACACTAAAAGAAAATGGGTTTCATCAAAAGGAAATTTAGCAAATGTCATGATATATCTCTTATAAGATAAGATACAAACGTCTCATTTTAAGTGTCTGCAGAAAAAGGTTCAAAATCATCAATACTGCATTGAAATAGCAGTATTAATAGTAATTTACGTTCATTAATTAAAAAGAAACAGGTAAGAGACCTTCCAATGATTCATTCGAAAAATGTTGGGTCAACCTGTGGCTTCTGTGCCAACAAAAGCATGCCCACACCAAATTTCATTTCGTTGACATAATTAAAGAAGTAACGATAATAACGGAGAAATATTTATCTCTTTCAGTAATTCCAGTAAGTAATACTTCATCAAATTTTTAAATATGTGACTACTACTTCTTTGACATTCAAAATATCTGGTAATAATCTCTAACAAATCAAACAAAAAGTAGCTTGAAGCTAATGGGACATTTTTGATATTCAGTCTATCTTTGGCCCATGCTTGTTAAAATTAAATTATAAGAAACCATGCCAGGTTGGCGAGATCTTAGTTTTTTTGAGTGTCCAAACTGCTCATGTCATTTTCTTTGGATAGACAAGAAGCTTCAAACGATCAACACTGCTATTTCATAGCAGTATTGAAGATTCTAAACCTTTTTATATAGTTTAATTGCTCAAAGAGGCATTTTCAACTTCTGGAAAGAGATATATTTATAAAATATTGCCGAACCAACAAATTTTCTCCCGGTGGAACCCATTTTCTTCGGGTGTCTGAGTAGTAGCATAGCTGTCATTCTAGCAGCCTCATGTAATGTGAAACAAGACATATTATTGATTTAATAGAGAAAGAAATTGCTGACATATGGTCGATCAATAAAAGAATAGTGAATAACAAAGCTAACAAAGAAACCTGAAACGTCATGAACAATTTCCAAGAATTTGCGGTTAATAACGGTCGGCCGTCAGCAATGAATTAATTAAATCTATTTGGGATTCATGGTAAGAGAACAAATTATTTGGTCAATTTTGGACAGCGATATGTATAGAGGTGGCCAAAATCAAATTTTCTTTTTTTGAAAATGGAATTGAATAATATTTCCAAACAAACCGAATATTCCAATCAGAAGTCATATAATAAACAAACAAAGATAGCTTTTCATCAGCTCGTGATTGACCTGAACATTTGTACATAGGTATTTTTGAAAAAGCAATCAAAATTGTTATTTTGTTGATTTCGAATTCTTGCACAAATCGAATCGAATAATTTATGATTCGAATATTTTGGCCAGCCTTAGATATGGATAAATTTTAATTTAAGTGAGTTGTTCGAATTCGCCCTATCCATCAGAACGTAATTTTCATGAGGTTTGTCCATGATCTCGGATAAGCAGCTGTTTAACTAGTGGCATTCTCGATCCAAGGCTTAGACTATTACATCGGTTTTACAACAATGATAATTAAGAATAAACAGCAAAGCAATGACCAGCCTAATTAAAAACGAATCATGTACTGTATTTATAGAAAAATGGTAAATATATAAAATTATGATTTATTTATAATGAGTTTTCGATCAATTTTTCTCTCATTTTATCTGTATAAGTTATTTTCGTATTTCCAACGACTTTGGTGGAGTAGAAAAAAAATTTTACATCAAAAAACAAGAGGAAATATTAAGATGTGAGATGTGTGTAAATGACTTTCTATACAGAAAGATCGAGTAAAAAAATTATATTTGTTCGCTTCCAAGTTATTCTAATGTTCAAAAAGAACTAAGGATATTTTGAAGTTAGGCTATGTTTATACATTTCAGTTTGCCCTAACCTTTTGAAAGTTAATCTCATTTAGTATCAGTTTCAATGCCTGTCACAAGTATCGACACAAATTGGCGGAGTACCAAAGCATGATTTTCTTTCGGAATCAGAACATTTTTGGACAAGCATGGTCAAAGGATGGGCCACACATCACGATGGTTGAATCCTGGTTCCTTCGGGTGTCATTTATCATTGAGTAGACAAAATTTTTTTTGAATGTTTTTGAACAGTTTGGTTGTTACCAGGCACTGCTAAAAAGACTTTTCATAGCAGTATTGATGCTTCTGAATTTGTGTAGTTTGGTTGTTACCAGACACTCGAAGAATCTTTTAGCGAGAGATAAATATGAAATACTGCTCATTTGCTAAATTTTCCTCTGGTGGGAAATACTTTCTTCGGGTGTCTGAGTAGCAGAGTAGCTGCCATCACAGTCCAACTGTGGCTGATGCTTGATAGTATATAATTTCTGACCGGGTTGTTAAAACGTGTCAGACAATTAGTCAGACTTGAATGATACTTTCAAACGTACAACATCAAGACTTTGGCAATGAGACGGATCAATAACAGACAGAGTAATATCATTAATTTGAGCCGTTGGCTTCAAACCATCTTCAACTACATGATTATTTAAATGTTGAAGGCCGATCACGTTTAAATGTTGTTATTAGTATTGAAAATCTAAAATTCAAGACTAAATTAAATAATGAAACTTGTTTTAATGCAAATACAATATCACAACAATATTCCCACAAAACTAATTCATTTTAATAATCTGCAGTTTCGTATAGTGTACCATTTCGTTTTTCTTGTGTTTTTTATAAGCCCTGTGGGTACAGGCTTTAGAATAGTCCTAATATATTTCCTGCGAATGATAAGGAACGACTAAAAGGGAACATAAAGTGGTAGATAATGTTACCAGTGCAAGTCATATATTCCAGAGCTCTGCTTGAAAGTAGTTTGAAAATATTTGAAAAACAAAAAGGTTTAATCATAATTTCCCAGTATTCAGGTAAGACATAATCAGAAATTTTATTTTGTCAAGAATGCGCCACAGATGGACCGCGTCTCGCCAAGACGATCCATCAGTGACACATACTTCACAAAAAATGTTTTCACAAATTTTTTTTGATGGAGAGGCACTATTTACATCCCAATATCCGATATTATCAGTCAAATATATTATCAGTCCAATATTATACTATGTCAGTCTCATCAACTCACTCCATCAATGGCACATACTTTACAAAAATTTTTTTTCATAATTTTTTTTTGATAGAGAGGCCCCCATTAACATCCCTGTATTATATGGCAACAAAACGCATTCCACATCCAATTATCGCCATTATATTTTAGCACATGCATGTGACAATGTGGCGAAGCTGTTATTAAGCTGATTATGACATTCCCATACTTAATTGTGTTAATCCTGGCTTAATGACTTAATACACAGTAGGATGTTTATTAAGCATTTCCCACAGGGTTTAAAGCCAACAATATTAACAGTGCAATAAATCACTAGAATACTTCGTATTTTGCTATTTATTGTTATTTTATATGGAGTATATTTCCTGTGTTTAATGATAAACAGAGTTCCAGCTGTTTAAAGAACAAATTACGATAATTGCAAAATCTGGAAAACGAATACTCATAATACGCGATTTTCTTTGTTTCGTAAAACTATATCAATTTTAATACCGAAAATGGATTTTTCTGTCGAATTTATGCAATAAAAAAGACCTATTTTCATATACCACTATTCTGAAATAGATCCAAAATCAAAATTTTACTATATCGAATTTCATTTTTGAAAATTTTCAGTTAGTTAATTTTAGTTAATAAATTCGATTAGTCGTGGACAACCCTGTTAATACTATTAAGTTTTACAAACAATGCCTTTGTTTACGCTAATAGTTAAAAGAGACATAACATATTGACTTTTCACACAGAAAATAGTTACATGATCCAGCCAGATTGTTTCACCGTAGTAACCGGTCAATAAAATGGGAAAGCACCAAACAACGTGGAGCTAAAATATGCCAGACTTGGCTATTTTTGATTTTGTCAAGCATGAGCCACAGATTGAATGTGCCTAAAAGGCACGCCCATCTATGGCACATGCTTGGCAATTATATGACCTAATTATTTTTGTCCTGTTCCCTTACTGCACACGACATGATGATTAATAGGTTTAAAAATGACTTTATACGTGTCTAATCGTGACAAATAAACAAGGCTTCTTTGTTTAAAGTATGATACAGTATGGCAGCTATTGATCGACTTGATTTTAAATTGAAAATATGAAAAACCAATTAATGATATATGATACTGGAAACAAATTCGAATAAGGATTGAATCAAGAATATTAATAAATATTGAAATGTAGATAGTTTTAATATATCGCCCAGGGCAGATACTACTCGCTGCACCTTACCATAGCAGTTCAGTTCTGTTTGGAATTTTTCTGCTTAGGAGTGCAGTTGCTAATACCACATCTTCTTAGGAGATCTTTGCTATTAAGTGGCCGTTGGTTGGCTCCTTTTAAGCACTGCTACCAGCCTTGCTCAATCAATTTAAATCTCTTCATTTCAAAAATCAGTTTTGGATACTTAGGTTTTGTTACTCTGAAAAAGTTGGGATATTCCAAGATAAAATTTTTACTTATGGACCATAATTCTAGAAATTAAAAAGTTTCGGGGGATGATAGTTGGCTTAAATCTATAGTTACCAAAAATAATTTTAGAAAAATCTTTTTTATTTAGTACAGGAGTATTCCTAATTCCTAATCTCTAACTCTATTTCTATTTAAATTTAACCCATTTTATATATTAAAATAAACCAAAGTAAAAAGCATGTGGTGTAACCAGGTAAATACCCTGGCCTAACCCATGAATATTCTGGATATGAATATAGGTAAAACATTCATAATATGGCGGTTTTTCGGAATGTTTTCTGTTTTGCTGGAATCACATGTTTTAGTAGGTAAACAGTTCAGTAAAACATATTCATATGGCGTTTCAATTCCGTTTAGAGTGCAGTTGCTGGTACTACATCTTCAGTAGTTCTTTGCTATTAAGTGGCCGTTAATTGTTTCTTTTAGGCACTGTTTTCGGCCTTGTTCAGAGTGAATTTTTATAAGTAATAAAAGAAAATATTGGATTTTTTTATAGTTTAGTCTAAATTGTATTCAGAATCCACTATATCAATATAATGTTATAACGTTTGATAAATGAAATCGCTGGTATTTGACCCAATTATTTCGATCCTTTTACAGTAAAGTCCTAATTTATCCCAAATTTTACATAAAATTATGTATATATCATGATTTCTTCACAAAATGATTCCGTTTGAGAACAATATTGAGATGAGGACATTCACACTCCAGACTATGGTTACACCAGCAACCGTTTCTAAAGCAATTAGAGAGCAATAAACATCATATACAAGTATGACCACACTTGAACAAGCATAACCCAATAACTTGAAGTTACAAAACTAATCCATCAGGGAGATTTTGAAAAGAAAATAAGAACAACACTTACAACAGCACATATAATTAACAATATTAATACTATCCTTTAATATGTACCTGTCAAGCAAGGCCCATTGCTAGACTTATTCAATTAGGATTGGTTCATATAAAGTCCATGCTTGACAAAATTGTATGTTAAACTAGGAAGCATATAAATTATTAATGATAAGTCTGCATACTTAGAATTCAAATCTCTGTTGGGCAAGACTCGCTAAATATAAAGTAGACTTGTGAAGTGATCAATGGGCTCAAAAGAAACTATTTTACAGAGCAAACTGGCAGAACATCAACTTCTATACTATTCAGACATCCAACAAAAATGGGTTCAAACAGAAAAAAAATGGCCCTATTTCATTATGAAATGCTAGAAAATAAAAATGCCCCTTTTTGACTGACTGGTAGCAACCCAAACTAAAAAAAGGATTCAAAATCATCAATACTGCTTGGAAATAGCAGTGTTGATGGTTTTGAAGCTTTTTTAACTGAAGAACACAACAATATTATTATGATTTCAGACACTTGAAGTGAACAACCCAACAAGCCTTGGAAGTTGAATTTCATTCATTTTCATCATTGACATTTCGAACACTCGAAGAAACACAAAATTCTGTCACTCTATAGCAACTCGTACAAATAATGTCAGCTACATGTGGACTTGTCACCAACTTCAGAAAAAAATAAAACTCATTATATTAAAAATAAATAAAAACATCAGAACAGACCAAAGAATATAAGAAAGAAAAATTCATTCATTTCAAATTATCACTCACGTATGGAGTCACTGAATGAAGTGGGTTTCTCAACTGGTAGTCAAACAAAATAAATCTTAAACTTATAATACCTTGTAATGGTGTACCTTGGTTTTATAATTACCCCCAGTTAGCACCCACTGCACTCACTTTAGCAACCGCAGTGCTGTTACTGCTGTTACTTTTAGGTTTTGTTGGCTTTCCTGATAACTCTGTAATGTTATATCTTTATTTGTATCGCCTTTTGTGTCGAAATAAACTATGTCTATGTATATGACAACTGTTATTTTTTAATATTTGTGGTTGTTAGTTGATTCTTTTAAGGTGCTATTTCAAGCCTAGCTTAGAGTAAATTTCTATCTGAAGAAAACATGAAGCAAAAGCAACACTATTAACACTCAGAAAATATTTATTTTTTTAGACTACCACTTACATATGGATCTTCTGAATGAAGTAGAGCAGAAAGCGACTGGACGCTTCCTGGTAGAGTTTCGCTTGTTGGTTCAACTTTTCCACATAAACGAGTGACAACGGACATTGCAGAATGAAGAGTATCCTGAAAATAGAATGTTTAGAATATTCAAAACCTAGGAAGAGACTGGCAGAATGTCACCTAATTTGCTCCTCAGTCACCGGAAGAAAATGGGTTAAATGCAGAAGAAATTTAGCAAATGGGCGATATTCCATGATACATTTGCTGGAAGATTTGAATGTCTCATTTCGAGTGTCTGGAAAAAACTACATAAAAAGGTTCAAAATCGTCAATACTTCTATAAAATAGCAGTGTTGATGGTGTTGAAGCTCCTTAACCACATGAAGAAAATGATTCCCGATCGACAATGAAACCCACACCACCTAGTAACTTTAAACATCGCTGAATAAGTGTTGCAAAATTAGAGAAGCAAACGTTAAAAAGGTCAGCAATGAAATAATATCGAAATCATTCTCGATCGAAACAAACCAAACTAAACTGAAGGTGTTAGACTATGCAACAGCTAATGAGTTAAAGGTAGCAGATGCCTACAAAGCAATGTTTTCATTAGCTACTGTAAGAGGAGTCAGTCACCTTAATTGAAAACACCGATAATAAAGACACCCATCAATAAATCAATATATTGTACTTTTGGCCCTATGTGTATGGGCTTTAGAAGGGTCCTAACGTATTTCCTGCATGTCGTAATAGGCGACAAAAAGGAAGCAAAGAAGTGGTAGATGGTTTTACCATTGCCCAGGGTAGATACCACTCACTTTACTTCACCATAGAGGTTCAGTTCCGTTTTAGATATTTTCCATTTAGAGTGCAGTGCAGTAAATTTTCTTCAGGTGACATTATTTTTATTGGTATGTTCGAGTAACGAAGTAGCTGCAGATGCATGATTCAACGAAGACCCCATTTTCAGATTCCCGGTACATATAAAAAGGGACCATAAGTATAAATGGAAATTTACAGTTTTATAAAGTAATTAACCACCTTGACAGCCATCTCACCTTATGTATGATTGTATCACATTGGCAGATGAATATAAGGGTTGAAGTGAGTCCTCCTGCATCATAGACCGCTCCTGGTTCCCTTGTACAGATGAATTCAAGAACCTGAAAAGAAGAACTTGATTTAACACAGGCAATTGTTGTAGGGTCTTATTCCTGAGTAATTCGACATAAAAACTTTTACGAGCTTTATCTTACCTGTCCCTACTGCTCGTTTCCTTGCAGTATGGGAGTATAGGTACAACAATATTTTGAAGTCTTGCAATTTCAAAGTAATGTTGTTGCTTTGCTGAACGCAACTAAAAAATGGCTGCTCATTTTTAGCAAGAAGGAGGTGTGAGAAAAGTGGCACTTAGAAAATAATTCGCTCCTTTGAGTAGATCAAGCAGCTTAGAAAATGAATATAACACTTATTTAACTGTCGTGTCTTCACTATGGCTATGACCACTCATTTCACAGACAGTTTTAACACTGCATTGACAGTCCAGCTGAAATTCTCATAAATCAATTTACTACACATATTATTTAATCACTTAAAGCAAACATTTTTGAGAACTGTCTATCACTTGTATGTGAAATCTATATTTGGAGTACCGTATTTATAACTGGATTCGTATTAATCATTTAAAAAAATATTACAAATTGATTTATTTCAAAGAAAGATTATTATATATTTATGGCAAATTCCCCCTAGTGAAATAATAAAAACAACAAAATGATTTATTCTGCAATGAAATCATGATATATGCCAAATTTTACGTTGTAAAATTTGACATAAATCATGACATCACTGCAAAGTGGCCAGAATACGCTGAAATATAAGAAATTTTGTTTGTCTAAAATGTTACAACACCGTCCTATTTATATAGTGAATTTTGGACACTGTTTAAAATGAACTATCATAACTACCCTAGTCCATAAGCTGTTTAAACTGCATATCCCGAGCAAACTGGCAGAATTACAGCCACTCTGCTACTAAGACACCTGAAGCAAATGGCTACCATCGGAAGAAAATTTAGTAAACAAGCAAAATTTTATGATAAATGTTTTTCTAGTTTCTTTTTGAGTGTCTGATAGCAACCAACTTATAGAAAAAGGTTTGAAATCATCAATACTGCTATGAAATAGCAAAAGAAGAAGAAAATTCATTATCATTTCAGACACACAAAAAAAAGATTCTACCACCGATCCCAAGCATGTGCAACCTTATTCCTCACCTTAACGCATTGTTCAGATAGATCTTTGCTCGTCCTATCTTGTGGATTGACAAGAACCAGTCTGTTGCAGATAGCTTTGACAGCTCCATCAACAGCCACAATCCTGCGGGTACATTCTGCAGATACGTCCAGATAATAAGTCACAGCACGAGCTGTTACTTCCAATACATTCTCCGGGGCTGTCTCGTCCAGGAATATTTTGCAAAGTGCTGGAAGGAAGCTTCTTGGAGGACACCTGGAGGGTGAAGAAAGAATATTTGAATGGAATAAGATAATTGCCTGTTTTAAATCGAGAGTGAAGATAAAAATTTATTTTAATTTCTCAATACTGAATACCATGTTTAAAATATATTTGGAATTCTTTTAAATTTTTTTATATATTAACACTCAATTGAGTAGGAGCAACAATAAAAAAAAGATTTGGAATCCTATAAGCACAAATGATCATAACATATATAATATGGATATTGATACATATGAAATTACATAATAAGAATACACAGAAATAAAAAAAAATGAAGAAACAACAAAAAATAAAAAAAAATTTTGTATAGTGTTTTGTATGAATAGGTATTATTTGATCTAATGGGTGTGGTGGGATTATGGTTATGTTAAAAAGTGCTCCTTGAAAAAGTTATGACTTCTACATGTTGTTAATATTGTATCGTAACTGAAAATTTGAAGGCAACTAGGCTTTACCCCCAGCTATTGGCATTACAGGCCTAATAGCTTTTTAGAACAAAGACCCCGCAAAGCCGGCAAATGACTATAAAAGTATCAACTTTCATTCTACACAATAGGTTGAGCAGATAGCATTTGTTGTCCAGCACATTCCAGGCAAATGAAAAGTTTTCACGAAGCTATATTTTCTTAATAGCAGGACTCGATTGATCTCAGTGCTTCATTAGTTTTTGAGGCATCGACAGTCCTAATTAGTTGTGGCCAAAATTGCATATCTGTTGAATTCAAAATCGAATCTAAAAAAAGAATCTAATCGAATATGCTAATCAGCAGTATTATAATAAACAAACAAAATGATTTTCTCAGGAAATTGTTAAAACAAAATATAAGTTTCTTACATGTTTTGGAATATGCTGATTTCGAATCACTGAGGAAATAAGATCAAATAATTTACGATTCCTGAATCACAAGTCGAATCTTTTGACCCGTCACAGTCATGATGCATGGAAAACCCTACTTATTAAGGTGCCCGTTTATCTAAGTCTGAAGAAGCGCCAAGAATATGCTTTGAGCTGCTCATCTCTAATGCCCTGGTTTTAATGCTAAGAAGGATGATCACATGCCAGACGATTGCTTGACAGCTCGGTAGGGTGCCTCAACGGTGAGATCCATCAGTGATGCATCCTCAGCTAATCATTCATAAACAATTTTTTCTGAGTAGGGTGTTTAGTGAGTGCTTGCTTCATCATGAAATATAATTTTTTTCCTATGGTGGAATTTTTTTTTTGAGAGTGATAAAAATGATGAAAAACCTTTAGGGAACAGAAGAAAAACATAATTCTGTCCCTCTGCCCAAAACAACTTAAATATTTTTCAAATTACAACCGTTTGAAATTTTGAGGATCAATGCTAATACTCTCAATAACTTACAGAGATCCACCGCCTATAAAACTGGGTAGTTCCATTTCATAATCAGAGATACTTCAGTTATGTGATAAAAATGACAAAAAACTTATAGGGATTCGAAGAAAAACATAATTATATACCTCTGCCCAAAACAACCTGAATGGTTTCATTTTGAATGAAGTCTGGAGTTTTGAGAATCAATGTTTATACTCTCAATGACTCAATAGTAACCATCTTAACTGATAGTAACTTGTAGCCTTACAAGGATGCAACCAACTGCAATAGTGTGAATTACGTTTATATGACTCAGCTAGCATATTTCTTACATATTGTGATGACACGGCACATAACATTAGCACATCATCTCAAATTTTGAACGCAATAGGTGGTGGAGCGCCGAGTCCTAGCTAGAGCTGGATGGCATATCGGTAGGACGGCAAATACCGGTATTGAGTTTTCTAAAATATCGTATCACGCTAATTTTCACAATGTAGGTTTGCCGTGATACAGGCATTTCGTGACATACTGCCTGAAATGGTTGCGAGTTGATCCATTATTATCGCGTCAAGCAACGACAAAAACGGGTCTTTAGATCACTCACAACCGCCTGCATTCAGAGGTATGCACCTGATTTGTTTTAACTAGGTCGCGCATTAAGTGGCGCCTTAAAACGACACAATTGCCTGTTTTTGTTAGCAGAAAATGGTAATAGTACAGGCAATACCAACATTTTGGCCGTGGTATGCCGGTACAAAATATACCTCATGCCGCCCAGCTATAGTCCTCGCCCATAGCACATAATATATCGCCTACATAATATATCCTGTGACAGGATCCCAATAATTTGTTGGTTTATTTCTTTGAAATATTGCAGTTTAGGATGTAGTTGCTCGTTTTGTGAGAGCAGGGCAGGAATTCAAACTGTATCCGGATTTTAAACATATAGACTATTTTAAACATGTAACTTAAATAAACACCCAAAGTGGTTTTGGGACATTTCCCTACTCCGAATATAAACTTTTATCCTTGAAATTGTCTCAATTCAATATTTTTCAACTCAATCTGGATTTCAAACACATAGGACTATTTTTAAAATGAGATTTAAATAAACACCTAAGGTGGTTTTGGGAAATTTCCCTACTCCAAATATAAACTTTTATCCTTGAAATTGTCTCAATTCAATATTTTTCAACTCAATCTAGATTTCAAACACATAGGACTATTTTTAACATGAGACTTAAATAAACACCTAAGGTGGTTTTGGAAATTTCCCTACTCCGGATATGAACTTTGATCCTTGAAATTGTCTCAATTCAATTGCAGTGATTGGATCAATTTCACAATAAACTTCCCTTTTCAAATAATACACGGTAGAAACTGAAAAATCCCCAAAATTGATACCAAAAAAATTTGTTGGTTCCTTTCTGATAATCTGAATCAGACTGAATATAATAAAAAGTGTCCTTGTTCATTCATTAAAGTATTTAATATTAATAATTTATCCAAAAACAAAACCGTCATCCCCCATTATCTTTTCTGTGAAAGAACAAAGGTCCCCGATTAAAACCATAAAATTCTTTCATCTCAAACAAATCCTACTGGGAAGATGGTTCCTTTCATGCATGAGGAAACTATGCTGAAAGACAGAAGACATAATATAATGACCGAAAGATTATATTCGTTGAGTGCCTGTGTTTTTTGTTTGGTAGTTTTTTAGATATAGATCTTCATAACAGATGAAATAGCTTCCCTTTGATTTACTATACCAATCGTTCCCGATTAAATATTTTATTTCGTCAAGCATAATCCACAGAAATGATACAGCCATAAGCTACAGGATCCAGACACGATCCATTAATGACTCAAAGTCTACAAAACATGCATGGACAAACATATTCTGATTGTGTGTTCTAAATAGTAATTTGCCACCAATTCTAAGTCAATAAGTTCAATAATACCAAGTCAATGAGACAATTTATATAAAAATATTTAAATGATAATTACTGCTATGAAATAGCAGTGTTGATGGTTTTGAAGCTTTTCGGCCCCGCGGAAACATTGACACAAATATTTTAAACACCCTGCCACCAGGTACACTCGTAGTTGTACTTCACCGGTTGAGCATATCTAACACAATAGGCATCCAATATTTAATACAATACTTACATTTCGAAGCATCTGTCCACATTATCAGACATGAGAAGAAGCATGCATAGTTGTTCCAATGCTATAAGTTGCATGTCTCTCTCCTCACCAAGCCCCATTTGGAGCCATTCCAGTAACGTATCCGGATCCACGTCCGCCATGATTGCAACCTTCGCCTAATCTAGTAGAGGTTCGTAATCCAAAAATTCTCAGTAACGTCTTAGCCCCTTATTTTCCAATTGAAGAAATATTCCAATTTGAAATGTGTGTAAAATTCGTTCTAAACTGAATTAGTCCTGCTTTACTATTCAATTGATTTCCTAAACTGTACGAACAGTCCAATATCGAACCAGCTGAAGTTGCTGGATTTAAAGTTCCAAATGTGATAGGTTCTTAGTCCAAATATGGCCCTAGTACTCCAATGCACTGTGGGTGCAAAGTTGACTTTTTCAAATCATAAAGACATGATTATTGACAGTTCGAGGACACTAAAGTGAACCTCTTTATTTCTCCCAAGTGATGATGATAACAGCTTGTGATAAATAGCAATAAATGAACTGAAAAACATATGAAAATAACGAATCTACAAGTACGAATATTTTCGTGTACAAAAGGGATTGAATTACTGTATAAATCCTGAAGTATAAAATATTTGCTCTAGTGAAGTCCAGAACCTTATTACATAATGCTGTCAAAATTGTAACTGGTAGAATATTGTCATCTTAACCAGAGATCTCCAACACTCATATGCCATATGCTCCCGGGTTGGGATGAGTCACTTCAAACTTGACCATGTTTATATATTTATATTAATCAGGAATATAGTACTAAACCTCACAAGACCCTTAATGTTGTTTCAATTTTAGTCTTGAAACATATTTTGGGTCTCATGAAGTTTAGTACCATATATCCGATTATCATAAAAATTTCCCATGTTGGAAGCGACTCATCCTATATCCTATGAGAATATTCTGCCAGTTTTTATTTTGATGATATTCGGGAATATGGTACTAAACTTCACTAGACCCCATATTTTCACATTACTTATGTCATTGCTCCTAGTTTGTTAATATGGATGACCAGAATTATTCGGAAAATGCTTCCTAAGCCACCGTCAATTTTGGCCTTAAAATATCTCAAGAACATAATAATCGTTTCCAAAGTGTCGCGGTGAAATGAAACCTCAATGTGCCCAAAAAGGCACGAAAATGGTGGAACATTTATGTTTCAAAAACTTTATTTTGGTTGCTTTTTTAAAGTGAAACACCAAAAATGAAAAAAGGATAATTTCCAAGAGGATATTCAGAAATTACCACCCAATAAAATTAAGCATTATCCGAAAATAAAAATTTTACGGTCCCACTCGGAAATTTCATCTTTGAACTGCTGAACACCTTTTGTTATCAAGTACGTACGAGTCTCCGGATGGACAGCTATACTGTATATGATGCCCAAACTTGGAAGATTTCAGATTGTTGTAAAGATATATCAACTAGCTTATATAATTGATAAAAATGTCAAATTTATCCAGTATCTTGCGGGTCAAGAAGAACTAGCCTACTTGGAACGCCGGTACCGGTATCGAATCCTTATCAGTCATCCACCGGAAGAACCACATTTCCGCATTTACGAAGATAAATAAAATGCTCTGTACCGGTATTTTGTTTGACAAGCACTGTAGACACAGGACATATAGCCCTGAGCCTATAGTACCGTATTCAGTATTAGTATCGTGACACAATTCAGAATTAATCTTTAATCGTTCAGCTCTTTAATTAAAGATTCATTTTGTTGGCTGGTAAAGTCGGCTTTACAGTAGCCTACCACAAGTTACAGATTTACAGCTTAAACAAGCTGGATCTTGATGTTATATACAGTACCTATTGTTAACAAGTTCACGTATTCTAACTATCCACAATACCAACCAAAAACCTGAATACAGTATACCGTACGGTACTGGGTGGGTATCCGAAAATGTGACGTAAATCTTCACCTGTTAACATTAAGATACACTGATTATAAATACCATTCCCGAAAAATTCCTGTTTCTCACAATAACTTCAACTCTAATATCACAGTAATCATATCTGGTAATAAAAAAGGTCGTAATGAAACAAAGAAAACTAACGTTACCTCGCATCTAAAAAACACGCGCGCCACGTTCACCGTTATAAACCGACAAAGAGAAACAACCAACAACCTCTTCGACCACCAGCTGACGTAAAATGACTTGAAATCGGTCAGTAAATCCTTATAGAACAGGATCAATATGCCAAGTATGAGCCATTGACGAATCAGAACAACGATACGCAAATTGATACTGGTCCACGCTTGGTATAGCTTATTCTTCCGACAAAACAGAACAAGCGAGACGACAAGCAACGTGACGAAAGAGGTTATGACGTCAAATGGCGTAAGAACTATCACGAGTAGATGTCATTGGCGCGAAAAATAAAGTATGTAGATGCTCATTTGCACAAATGCAAAAAAACTATATTTGGCGCTATGAATTCCTTCTTAAAAATAAAATAGCTAGATAAATATAAAAAATACATAGAAAAGAATCTAAATCGAAGTCAATCAAATTCGCGCAAACAGACAACAAGATATTACATAAAGAGAGAGAGAGATGCGGAAGCGGTCGGCGCATAAAAGCCGAATGCAAAGAACAAACAAAACGACAACAAACCGGGCGAAAAAAAAAACGGAAGAAACGAAATTTTGAATGCCTTGGGCAGTTGGCACCGGGCGAAACATTCGAGTCCGCCCTCTACTCTACCCTTTGTGGTAGATATTTCTAACAGTTTCCGCGAAAAATAAAAACATCACAAAGCGATTAATGTTTTTTTGTATTGATGAAGTAATATAAGTTGGTCGATTGCCGGAAGAAGGCGTTATGAAAAGTTGGATCTCATTTCTATCCCACGGGAGAAGAAAGCTGAGAATGCGGCACAAACAGATTATTGGCCAGAGGTAGGCACAATTTTTGAATACGAGGACAAAAAAATGTCGTGGGGACGAAGAAAATGTCATGAGGAGCAAAAAACCCCAGGCGGCTGGCACCTCCTGGATTAGGGTTACCAGACGTCTGAAATATAAATAACCTTTGATGAAAGGTTACAAAATAAGAGACTTCGACTGGTAGTTTTGATATATTCCAACGTGCTGACATAGCTCATATAAATAAGGTTGCAATATGCACGGTCGTGAAAATGTTCAAGCTAAATATTCGCCCGAAAGGCAGGGGCGATTCATTCAGAAAAATTCCTTTACAAACAGAAAATTCCATTTCATCCCACTTATATTCTGTGACCTATATGTCACTCCACGAATGGAACTTTACAACCTAGCAAACACAATCTTCCTATGACCTTACCTGCTCAAAAGACAGACATAACACCTGGCGAAATCCTTAGTTTATATACGACACATTTATGCCAAGGGAACTTTTAAATCTTTCCTTCTCAACATTTGTTCTTTTTCTTTTTTCTCTTGTAAAAATCTGTAGGAGTAAAAAGAGAGAGAACAAAAGTTGAGCTGAATACATTTAAAAGGTTCCTTGGCATAAACGCGTTGTATATAAACTTCAGATCCGGCGGCACTCTAGGTCAGTTGGAGGATGCGAGAGACTACGAGGTTGAAGTGCTGTTCTTGTACGTTGAGTTGTTGGTAGACGGGGTGAGTGGTGCAAGGTGAGATATAGGTGGAAGGAGGAAGAGGGGTGTTGAGGTCGAGGAAGGTTGGCGGGTCGGGGATGCAAATGTTAGGGCGAGGCGTCTGGGTTGGGAATAGGAAGGTGAAGTAGAGCCGCATGGGTTAGGATTGGTTCAATTACATTCCCGACTATCCTATACCATCATAGTACAGCCAATGGTAGTCTGGTGGATTTGTTCTTTGACAGTAATGTTTATTGCAGTAGGACTATAGAATACAGCGAGTTTACTGCTCATTTTCAGTAATTGCATATTACCAAAAATTTGAAACAGTTTTTTTTGATGATATTTATGCGAAGTATGGGCTGTTGGTGGACCGCACCTCGACAGTGCGTTTCATCAATAGTCCATACTTGACCAAAAAAAGTTGATGTTATAGTTCAATTTCATTACCACCAGTCAATTTACTGAAAAATCACAGCGATTTTACTGCATTTGTGTTACAGTGTTGGTAATATATGAGCTGTCGATGGAACGCACCGCCGAGGCCCATCAACAACTCATACTTGAGGTAGAGGCAGGGGGGTTGCTTAGAAAGGTTGGCGGGTCGGGGATGCAAATGTTAGGGTGAGGCGTCTGGGTTGGGAATAGGAAGGTGAAGTGGAGGCGGGATGGGTTAGGATGGCCAGGTAGGGGTAGCTGGGTTGGGAATAGGAAGGTGGTTGGTTCAATTACATTCCCGACTATCCTATACCATCATAGTACAACCAATGGTAGTCTGGCGGATTTGTTCTTTGACAGTAATGTTTATTGCAGTGGGACGATAGAATACAGCGAATTTACTGCTCATTTTCAGTAATTGCATATTACCAAAAATCTGAAACAGTTTTTTTTGATGATATTTATGCGAAGTATGGGCTGTTGGTGGACCGCACCTCGACAGTGCGTTTCATCAATAGTCCATACTTGACCAAAAAAAGTTGATGTTATAGTTCAATTTCCAACCACCAGTCAATTTACTGAAAAATTGGGAAATATACAATCACAGCAAACTAACAGTTAATTTACCGTATTTTTGTCACAGTCATATAGTTATTGGATGGATGATGCGACTAGGGATGTAAGTTTTAAAATTTCGAATCGAATAGGTTCGAATCCTTGTGAATTCGAATCGATTGAAAGCATTTAAAAAAATCGTTGGGATTCTAATGGATTCCTGTTGCGAGTATTTGAGTTTCAGTCGTTGTCGGGAATTCAAAGTAAACTTTTTTGGTTTTGTAAATGGGATGAGAATGATATTATTTAAATAGAATCATAATCGAAAAGATTCGATTCTGAATTTTTATCAGAGATTCGATTCGAAAAAGAAATTCGAAACTTGCATCCACAGAAGCAACTATCTTTCGCAATACATAAATATAGGGATTACATTTTAAGGATTGTATACCTCAGTAAAGCCATCATTCCGCTGAGCCACACTCCAGCAAATGCGCTTGACAGCCGAGCCTCAAAATTACGCGGACAATTTAACTGCATGTGCGCAAAAAATTGTGCGGTTAAATAATAAACACTACCAATGAATTTTAACTGAAGAGGCACAATTCTTCCATAGACTACGTTAACCACATAAAATTATATGAGATGATTTTTCACGCTTTATTTACATATAATAAACTCACATAATAAAATGTCAAAACAGTGGAAATATTTATAAAACGTCACACAGGTTAAGTATACATACAACCCAGTTCATATAACTTTGTGAAATGAATAAAAATGCTGTAATTCTCTAATCTGTTTTTAATTTTGGACACTGTAAAAAAAGTGAAGCAAATTTGCCACAATTCCACAGTAATTGTTAAATCGTCTGCATATACTGATTTCAGTAAAATAGAGACAAGCGAGTGGTAAATGAAGGCACCAATTCCTTTATAATATTGATATGTACTCGGCAAGTTGACTTGATTGGGCCACAAAATTACGCAAACGATTCAAGCGCAGGTGCGCAAAAATTTGTGCAATGGAATAATAAAGACTAGCCATGAATTTAACTTTAAGAGACAGAATTCAACTATAAATGCGAATCACCGCTAAAAACATCATATGAGACTATTTTCTCACCTTTTCTTTGCATATATTGAAGTCACATGATATAGATTACAACAGTGGAAATAAATATAAAAATATCACACAAATTTAGTATATATATATACAACTCAGCTGTACGAGCGGATTAAGGGGGGAGGGGGCATTTTGCCGACGGAAAAAAGAATTCCAAAATCACCTTTTTAGTGCCTTAAAACATAGGAAAACTCAAATTTTTTTGCACTCGGATCAATTTTTTGGTATGATTTTAGAAATATACATGAAATAAATTGTTTTCTCGGGAAAGACTTTTTTTGCCTGTGGCGCCCATTGTGACGTCATAATTGGATCTGTAAAATTTTAAAAATTATAAAAAAACAACTCATTTTTGACCTTTTAAACATTCTAAATTAGTTTACAAAACCAATATATATATGTATATATATATATTCGTTGTCTAAAAAATAAAGAGACACTGTACAAGATGCTGTGCATCAATTTTGCGACCGGGCACAATAAAATTGACAAATAGTCACCGTAAAAAATCCCCAAATATCCATATAATTTCAAAACGTTGGCTTTCAAGGTCCAACGACAACAGAACTACGCATAAGCGACACAAAATGTATCTATCAGAATCACACCGAATTTTCTTGAAATGCTTATAACCAATTCGAATTAACATTGATTAGAATTGATTTGATTGGAAGGAAATTCTTGAACTTACATCTCTAGTCAGTAGGTAATTTTAGTAATTTGTATATTTTGTATAAGATAGAGACGAGACAATGGCGGAAATGGGAACAAACGCCTTTGAATAAATTCATATGGTATATGTTTAGCAAAAATATTCTGCGCCGAAAGCGAAGAAAATTTTCTGAACATTTGAAAAAATTCTGAAACTCAAAGGCAACATTCCAAACACAAATAAAGTTATTAAAAAAAGATTGAAAGCAGGAAAGATCGTAAAATATAAAATGAAAAACCATTGGGATAACAGAAAATATATCCATTTCTATTTTTAGGCTGGAGAGAGCACGTAACTAAGCAATAGGGCGGCATAAAATGTTGGGGGGGGGGGGGGATCAATAAAATCAAGATAAAAAAATTCTGTCGAAAATAATTGCGCGAAGGCGAGGCGTCGCAAAAAAAATTTTTTTTATTTTTATTTGCCTTGTATGGAAATTTCTAGGATAATAAAAAATAGGAAAAAAATGACAGTTCTGATGAGTTAAAATCAAGCGTCTTGGCCAACTCGCAGTGTGTTTCAACAAAGCCGAGAGTTTGTTCCAAATACCTTTTGTTAAGTATGAGTCACTGATAGATCGCGCCGCCTAGGCGCGGTCTATCTGTGGGTCGTACATGACAAAATAAAATTTCTGATTTATAAAAGTTTATACATTGATATTTTTTGATTGAGCTAACGTGGTGGCCAGAGAGGACACTTTCAAATTCAAATCGATTTTAGTACATGTCCACTTATAATGTCCCGAATGCTAATTTCAATGATACGATATGATTAGACAACAGTTAGAATTTTTATTTAAATTTGCTGAGATTTTAAATTTTTTTAAAAAAATGTTATTGGCAAATCAGAAATTTTAATTTGTAGAACGTAGAGCCAATATTGAAGTTTTGGTCAATTTTTGCAATTTTTATGCTACCGTAATGCTCAAAATTTTAATTTACAGATGATAAAGTTCGTTCACGATTGTTTCCTGTTCGTCGCTCGCGTTCGCGCTCTTTATTCTCTTATTGATAACGCTGTACTGCGCTTCCACCTCGCTTCCGTGATATACTTCCGGGTTCACAGCTTGACTTGTGCCAGCGACTTCATTGGCTAACTCGTAAGGATTCTGAATGTTGCTTTCTTCTATAGCTTCCTGGGTCAACATCGGGGTCATGTTTGAGCGTTGAGCATTCTGCAGCCCTTGTAGTTGACGGCGTATCTTCAGACATCTGAAATGAAATATTAGAAATATCGTAGCTCGGTGGCTCAGTTGCTGATTACGTGTTCGTATTGTCGAAACGACGATATTACGATCCTTGTCCCGTTGTGCTGACGAGTGCACTATTCATAAAAACCCTTGAGACAAATAGCCTAATTAATACCATCTTTCCTGACGGTCCTTGGGTATCTCCAGTTGCGGCCAAAGTCTTTAATCTTTGGGGAGGAGCATAAAAAAACTTAAATCGGAATTTTTTAGTTTTTCAATCTTTAAAAGAAAACTCGCCGCTTACTTGTGAAAAATACGTTATTTTAAGATAAGAAAGAAGTTTCACAGGAGCATATATCACGCGGTAGGAGCGCAAAAATTCGCGTATGTGGAGGAAAATTTAGAAATAATATCCGAAGTCCTGGGAAGGGAAGGTACCATTCTCAAAACCTAGGAAAGGGGCATGCCCAGCCGTCAGTTGGGTATCCCAGTCAGATAACTTTATTACGAAAATTATGAGCTCTAGATGGACCGCGCCTCGACGGACACGGCCACTTCGGTCAGGCCCAAGTTAACACACCCTTGATTGAATAGTAGGCATGAATTAACGGAGCCGTGCTTGCCGGGAATCGAACCCGAGATCCTCAATTTGCTATGTGGCTGAATTCCAAAATATAATTGAATTGCTATGTTAGAGGTGGTATCTGCCTTGGGCGATGGTTAAACCTTCCCACTTTTTTGTTTCCTTTGAATCGCCTCTTGCGACACGCAGGAAATAAGTTCAGGACAATTCCGGGACCTACATTTACAGCACTTTCGAAATTTGGATCAATACTGACCTGATCACAACGGCAAACAAGACGATCAACACAATTCCAAGAAGTATCCCCAGGACGACAGGTACAGTGGTGTCGACTGAAGACATCTGTGGGGCTTGTGATGGATATTCTCCCTGAGGAGTGATGTCAGGAGTCGTAAATGGAGTAGGCATTGTGATTTTATCAGTTGTTGAAAACCCAGGAATTGTTTCTATGGCTGCAGTTGTCATAAAAAATATAAAATAAAATCAAGTTTTTAAAATTAAAAAATAGTCTGATCGCCCTAAATTCAGATAAACTTAAAAAAAACTGCTGACTTTTTGGGCGACTTTGTGGCGTTTTTCTTTTTCCCTGAATTTTACGACCAAATTGTATCATTATAACATGCTTTCAACAAAAAAGTCGTATTTTTCAAATTGACAAGAGAATTCTTGTGCGCCTTCGGCGCGTATGTTTGTTAGTATAAATCGTCAGTTTACCTTCTGCGAACCGGACCTCGCATCCCCATTCAATATTGGAGATCTTTCGCTGTCGATGCTTGTCAACCTATAATTGCTTAGTAAGAACAACGTTTACCTTCTGTGGTGACTTCCGGTTCTTGATAAACATAGTAAACATCTATTATGAATGTTTTCCGATAGGGATCGAAGTTTTTATCACCCTCATAAGTAAGGACTACGGGGAATATTTCATCAGCTAGAACCCAAAAAAATCGCTCACACTTGACGTCCAGCATCAGGGATTCTTTGATAGATTTCGGGTAATTCGATGTAATCAGGAAGCAGTCACCATATTTGTATTTACAGACATCAGCATTTGAGTTGTAAGCTGAAAATGGGATGAGATTTCACTGTTTTTATTCATTATTTTATTTATTTTATAAATGTTGGCTCGACGAAGCAAGGCCGGAAGAAGCACCTGAGAGCCAACTAACGGTCACTTAAATGACAAAGACCTACGACGGGATAATGTGCCAGCAACTGTACTCTAAGAGGGAAACATACCATACAGAGCTAAGTCACCAGGGTAAGGACAGTGAGTGGTGTCTGCCCTGGGCGCTTCATGGCAAATATTTGTTTGTAAGACGTGGGTAATCATGGGAGATTAACCTAAATGAAGCAGTGGGGCAGAGTTCTGAAAAAGTTAAGTGTGAAATATTTCATCTTAAATTGCAGTCTTTCAGCTTTAAAATCATTTTCAATTTTAAACTCGATCAGAATATTTTAAAATTTCAAAAACCTATTTTCATAAGTTTCTAGTGACCTATATAAAAACTGAGAAAGGAAGGAATGAAACTCCAAGTTGCATATTATGACTGGCAATCAATCAATCATGGCATTATGGCGTCTGAGACACCAGTTATGGACAAATTCATGGACAAAGGGTTTAAAATGTGTGTTGACCCAAAACGACTAATTACATAAAAAGTCTTATGGACCTCCAAAATATACTAATTACAAACCCGATTTGTATTGCATGCGTTTTTAATGCCACACCGAATTAAGATATTTATTTATACTTTTCACCAATAATCGGCTTAGACCCTGTGCAAATGTACTCAAAACAGCAGACGCGAGGAAATTTGGAAATATTGTTGACTTTTCAGCTCTACTTTTCAATAGGGCTGAGCAATATAGAATCATTTAGAATTCGGATCTGATTTGAATAATATGTTTGAATCAGATCAAATCGTAAATTCTATCTAAATGACAAATACCTCATTTTTACTATTACAACTCGTCTCCTTTGTGAAAATAAAGAAATTTATAGTTTATAATGCTTTTTTAATTCACACTCCATGTCTAAGAACAACAATTTTTATATTTCAACAGCAAATGATCGCATTTTAGCGAAACGAAAATTTAAGTTTGTTCAGCAAGTTTTTGCTCCTATAAACGATTCACGATTAATTCGAATAAATTGTGCTTCAAATCGAGTCGAATCACTGAATCGAATTGCCCAGCTCTACTTTTCAACAAGCAAGCAATCTTTTTGAAACTATAATGCGATTTAACAAAACCCATCACAATAAGCAATTACGAACCTGATATCTTTAGATGACCACGACAGTCTGTGTGGGAACGAAGATACGTGTGTGTCAGTTTCATTAATAACACGCTGTTGACAGATGTGCAATCATTTCCCATCAAATTTCATTCACGTTTTTCTGCTTTCCAGCTGTCATATTTTATTGTTTGGTGATTCCGTGAACACATATCAAGGTTCTCAGACATAGTCGAGTAGACGATCATCTCTGAAACAAGTACACACTTTTATTGTTCAAAATAATGCAGATGATTTTAACATTACCCAGTGCAGATACGGCCTATTGCACTTTATTAACGCTGTTTAGTTTGGCTGGGAAAGTTTTTATTCGAATGAATTTGCTGATGCTACGATTTGCTGTAGCTTTTTCCAATACATGGTAAAAAGTGCAGTTAATTTACATTTTTTTTCTTATTGTTGAAAGTTTCTTAAAACCCTGTTTTGAGCAAATTCAGGTAAAGTTTTTTTGCAGTATTTGTATTTGCCCAAAATTTTGAGTGGCAATGTTAATGATATTTATGACCAAGTATAGGATAGGATTTGGTTGTCAGAAGCTTTGGTGATTTGTTACTTGTACAGCCTTTCAAGCTATTTTTGAGAAAGGCAAATAAAAATGTGCGCAAATACGCCAGGCAATCAATAACTACCTCCATGTAGTGGAAGATGTCGCCAGAAAATTCCAACCCTTCAGTCGTGAACGAGGCCGTGGTTTTCGCCGTCGCGCTGCGCATTCCGCCGTTGTCACTTGAGGACGAAGCTTCCTAGACCGATGTTTCTAAAGGCTGAAGCTTCAGGCAATCATAGGATTTCAGATTTATCTTGCCGGACAGGAAAGTCGAGAAAATAGCTTAATCCCATAGTAAACCCCGACCTCTCGTGCACAGCCATCACTTCCGAATCAGTCTAAAGTTTTGGCTCATACACCGGCGAAGCGTCCAGCAGACCTCTTGCATATAATCATCCGCCGTCAAGGGATCAAACCTATGTCAGGACGATCAAAGATGCCTAGAAGCGCATAGATTATTGGCGGATCACACCTGGGCGGCGTGTTGTATCAACGGTCCATAATCGGCCGAAAATCTCGTGTTCATATTTTTGTTTCCATTTAACAGAGTAAAATCACTGTCAGAACGGTTATTTTAGTGCAATATTGTTACTGTATAAGTGGTCGTGAGGTGCTCCTTTTTGGTAACGATTTGTTTTCGACAAATACGAAGGGGAAACATTGAAAACTATATGTAAAGTGGAGATCACATTCAAAAAATCGTATTAAATTAATTCATTCTATAGTACGAAATCAGTAATATTCACACTTACAGCAGGCTACGTTTTTGTCGAGCTATATGAGTTACAGTGACTCGCCCAAGAGTCCGCAGCATATACTGCAATTTGAAGCATTTTCAATCATCGATCTTTCATCACGTCACCGTTTTGCGAATGTCTTTTATTTAATTAATTCATTGTGTTATCAGACTCAAGGTCAATAGAAGAGATAATAAAGTATATCTTTTCAGACACAAGAGCAATATCCATGAGTTGTGATGAATCAAATTTTTATGAAAATTGCATACATTAAATAAGCATATTATTACACTATTGCAGTCTTAGAAGAAAACGATAAAAAACTCAAGCATATTCCCTCTACAAGAAAATCAATGTGTAAATTGGAACATATAAAACGAGTTCCTATAAGAAATTCTGCCCAACCATGTTTTGTTAAGTATGAGTCACTGATGGATCGCACTGACGATGCGCGGTCCATCTGTGGCTCATGTTTGTTAAAATGAAATTACTGATTCGAGTTCTCTAATAATAGCTGCTCACCTATTATCAAAATGATTCGGAAAAGCTTCATGTTTGGTTTCTTCGGCAGTCGAAAGATGAAAGAGGTTTTACGATATAGATTCCTTACACTAATAAAATCTAAAAAAATATCGATATCAAAAAATTATTTTCGTGTACACTGTAACAAAAATCCAGTAAACTCGCCTCTCTTTGTCAGTAATTCTCTCCGTTATACAATACATTGAAATAACGCTACAAATTCGACAATTTTGGTCAATTAAGGTCTGTTGATGAAACGTTCCGCCAAGGCGCCTTCATCAAGTGACCATACTTGGCATTCATTCTCATCATCAAGGAGGTTTTGATTTTTTAAAATATACAATCACTGAAAAGGAACAGCAAACTCAAGTTGCCACAATATATAAGTTTGCGCAGTTATGCGACTTTGCTCAGTGATTCGATCGCTCCGTATGCCCGGTAATTACATTTTATAGCCTCTCTTTGGAGTGAATCACCCTGACCAAAGGCCTAGCTGTCATTCATAAACTGACAAGGTTAGAACTGTTGGAAAAGGAACTTTCCTTCTACTCAAATTATAACACCCTGGGTTGAGTGGTGGGAATTGATTTGCAAGCCTGACTGATCGGGACTCGAACTCTAGATTTTTAACCAGCGATGCCAACATAATAGCCACTAGGTGTTGAGGTGTACCTGTCTCGATGACGTTTTCGTCCTTTGCCATTCCCGCCTTTTTTAAATCTATATAATTTTTATGTCATAATATGTGGCGAAATGAAGAACTTGAGACTTTCCGCATATAGTAAAAATAAAACCTATCACCGCACTCGTCCTCATTCTTGCTACCTTCTATAATGAGCTACGAATATTACACATCATTTATTCGATTAACCGAAAATTCCGACAAAGGTTTATGCATGTATTGTTACAAAAGATCAGTAAATTTACTGGTCCTTTGTAGTATTTTCAAAATTTGAAACCTTCTTGCTAATTAGATTTCTGCCGAGTATGGGCTGTTGATGGACCGCACCTCGGCGATGCGTTCCATCAACAGCTCATAATCAACAAAATGTCGGTTTTAAAATTATATTTTGATGTTATGGAGAGAAAAATAGTGTGAAAACGATAATTTTACAGGATTTTTTTACAGGAGATGTGAACAACGTGTTTTCCGAAATGAAACAAATTCGTCTTTATCAGCATAACACCAGCAGTACAATGCACAAAATATTTTTCACTTGTATTGAAAAATTTTCCATGACGTCAACACAGCGGAAATTGCAATCTAATGCTCTATGCCATATTACTGTAAAAAAATGCAGAAAATTCGCCGTATCTTTGACAGTAATTTCCCCTGACTATATTAAAATAAAACTATAAAATACACATTTTTGACCAATGTGGATCGATGGAAATATATCGAGATTATGATAGAATCTTATTGCGTCGTTTGTGTACAATTACTTCTTGTTGTCAGACATTGGAAGATTTCAATGCTTTTTGCCTTGCAGTGGTTTTATAGTAACTTTTTGCTGACTTTGTTGAGTCTGCTTTTAAAATGTGGTTATCATGTTCGAATTGCAAAATGAAGATGTTGGTTTCGAGTCCCGGTGAGTTCGGTTCGTTAATGTATGCCCACCACTCAACCAATAGTATAATAAATTGGGTTGTTAAAACCGAAACGGAGAGATCGTATCTTTCAAACAACTTAAACCCTGTCCGCCTATAGTGGCAACGGTAAAGGGGTCTACTAAGGGGTGATACACTGTCCTCTTTCAGGATGGGTATTATAATCAATATGCAGGATTTGGTGCTCATTCACCGTCGCTTAAATTAAAAAAAATGATTTTTTTTTTTGTTTTTAATCGAATATATTCTTTCGAATCGACAATTCGATTCGGTGATTCGAATCGATTCGAAGCACAATATATTCGAATCAATGGTGAATTGTTCATAGGAACAAATACTTACTAAATTGAGTAAAATTTTCATTTTTAACGACAAAATGCGATCGATTTTGGTCACATTTGACCAAAATCGATTATATTTTGTCGTTGAAAAATATCTAAATTTCTACTTTTAGACATGGAGTGTGAATTGAATATGCACTATTAAGTTGTAATTGTGAAAATTGAATATTTGTTATTTACCTCGAACTCGTGATTCGATCCGATTCGAAAAAATTATTCGAATCGAATTCCAAATGATTCGGTTTTGCCCAGCCCTAGGAATGACTTACTTGCAAAACCAAGGCGTAGTCTAACTAAGCAACTTGTCCAAAAAGCGTATGATTTAATAAGAGGGGACAGGATAGTTTGGGAGCACAGGGGTAATATAGGGTGAAGCTCGCAAAATCTGGTGAGGTACTCAGTCAAAGAAATGTCCATACATGCTTTGTTAAGTATGAGCCATTGATGGAACGCGCCACCGAGGCGCGGTGCATCTGTGGATCATGCTTGACAAAATTGATGATTTGGGATAAGAGCTTCCTACTGCAATAAATAATACCCGTGAATCATTGTTTTGCGTCATTCAATTCAATAAGCAACATTCCATTGAACCCGAGACATATATTTAGAAGTGAAACTTACTCGTTGTGTGATAAAGTGTAGCAGACGAAGATATCTAGGATTCTAAAGCGAGATTCTCGTTGTGTGTGATGTGTAACTGGTCCATGTTAAATCTAGGGCTGGGCAGAACCGAATCATTTGGAATTCGAATCTGATTTGAATAATTTTTTTTCGAATCGGATTGAATCACTAATTATTTGTAAATGACGAATATCCCATTTTCTCTATTTATAACTTGTCCCCATTGTGGAAATGAAGAAATTTATAGTTTTTATTGTATTTTCTGTTCACAATAACAGCAACAATTTTCGTATTTCAACGACGAAATATTATGAATTTTGGTCAAATTTGTCCAAAATCGATGGCATTTCGTCGTTAAAATGAAAATCTTAGTTCACTTAACAAGTTTTTGCTCCTGTGAACGATTCACGATTGATTCGAATTAATCGTGCTTCGAATTGATTCGAAATACTGAATCGAATTGCCCAGCCCTAGTTACAGCTACACGCGAAATGCCTTACTGAAGAGCACGCTCGGTGGTGACTCGGTCAATCATCAAACCATGGGCATTTCGGACAATACGGTCGCGTGTACGGCCAGCTGAGCTCCCGAGCCGAGCTTATGTCTTGATAATATTTTGTTAGGTATAGGCTACTGATAGACTGCGAAACCGAAGCGTGGTCTAACTGTGGGACTTGTTTAAAGGCGAAGTATTTGTTAAGTGTGGGAACAGGAGCATTTGGGAGGATAGGGAGTGCGATACACTTTAAAGCTCATCAAAGCTGGTGGTTTAAGCATGTTCTGTTGGGTATGAGCCACTGATGGATCGCGCCACCGAGGCGCGGCGAGGCGCGTTTTGCCTTGATCGAGGTATTCAGCCTGGGAAGTCAACATGTTAACCATTGGGCCATTACGGCAGTCAAAGGGGAGGCATAGTGCCATCAGAAATTCAATTTTGTCAATCATGAGCCACAGAGGGAGCGCGCCTCGGTGGCGCGATCCATCAGTCGCCCATACCCAGCAACAAAACATGCTTAAATAATTATTCGAATAATTTTTTCAAATCGGATCGAATTACGAATTCGAGGTAAATAAGAAATATTCAATTTTCACAATTACAACTTGTCTTCATTGTGAAAATCAAATTTATACTTTATAGTGCATATTCAATTCACACTCAATGTCTAAAAGTAGAAATTTTCATATGTTAACATGTTGACTTCCCAGGCTGAATACCTCGAGTTCGAATCCTGGCGACTCCGGCTCGTTAATCTATGCCCACCACTTGACCCAGAGTGTAATAACTGGCTAAGCCCAACAGGGCCGTAACTAAGAGTGACTCAGGGATGGTAGTAGCCTTCCCCCGCCCTTTTTTATGGTTTTTATTTTTAAATTATTTCCAATCTCCTCGGAGAAAGTCTTGTCACTATGAGGCATTTCAGCTCTGTTTAGCGTCTCAGATATTTATGATAAAACTGAATTCCTAACCTATAATAGCGGTATCTGGTGCCAACATGATAATCACATTTACTCCCACATCTGAGAGCAATATGACTAGGTAACGATTTCCTGGTTCGTTTAGTTGAGACATACCGCATCTATACCAGGAAATCCATTTCCTCAAGCGTGAATCACATGTGGGCAGCATATTAAAAGCGTTAATTATCCGCAGCCCACGCTTGATTGACTAAGTTTGAATGTAATATTCCCAAACCTACGCTTTGTTGTCATGTGATCAACAGGCTATTGATGAAATACACAGAGTCCTTGTTATAATGTGTTTTTACCGCGAGGAGCAAATCTTTAACTCAGACAGGGAATTTTATAGCGGATGGTCTCAAATTTTTGGGGAGGGTAGACGGGGGCATTATCAAAAATCTTAAGAGCAAGATTTCTTTTTTGTCTGAGAAATAATTACGCGCCGAAGAAAATAATTTGGAAAATTTTTGCTAAAAGTCGTCATTTCAAAAAACAAAAAAGGCCAAGAAAGCAAAAATCAATTTTGCACCGGAGATGCGCAAAATTTTTGCATATTATAATGAAATTTTAAAATGAGTTACACAGTCTCGGGATGGGGGAGGAAAATGCCCCTTTTCCAAAGGAGCGTGTCTCCATACCTTCTCAGAAATTGGGGGAACGTCTCCTCGGTTCCATCGCCAGCGAGTATGGGTACAGGCGCATCTGATAGCATTATGATAGGCAATTCGCTGTCAAAACTCATGCTTGACAGAATACAATTTCTGATTGGGTATCATAAGCTTCCCAGTCAATGAATTAATAAAAATATATATGTTTGGTTAAGCAGTCGCGCCGCCCAGACATGGACCTTCTGTGGCACAAAAATTAAAAAAAAGTCAATATCTGGGTAGGTTAGCTTACGCTTGGTAATTCTATATATTTTGATTTAAAGCTAGATAAGAAATAGGAACTGAAATGCATCAACTATTTACCTCGGACATATGGCAATAATGACTACAATGAAGATACTTCTCATGTTAGGTAAGTAATTTTGATTTTACTGCTTCCTACTAAATCGAAAAAAAAATTGTCAAAGCGTCCTTTCCATTCATTTAGCAAAGTTTACGTATTTGGGTGCGCTGCAGGCGCTATTAAGTATAAACGACTTTTTTTAGGCCCCTCCCTCCAAGATTTGACCTTTTGCCATCACTGCGCCCTTCTTGATAATTGGTATTTTATATTTCCTTCCCAACTTTGTCGTCTGCGCTTGTCGCAACTTATGCACCGCTTAGCCTGATCAGCGGATAGAATATTTGTCGTCACTCCCAGCTGCGAACTTTACCTAACTTGGCTTACTTTATATTTTGCGTTACATTTAAAAACGTTATCTTAAGTATCGTTCATTCCATCTTTCATCAGCTTGGTCTTCCAACAAGTCGCTTATTCCTAGAAGCCTTTCCTTACAGGTTATGTTACCATTTGCGTTCAGTTGTCTCGATACCTTCAAATTTTGCGTTTCCATTTGTCCGCTAGTTCAATTATCTTCTGTTTTTATTAGTTCCCGGTGTCCGTCTTATATGTTGACATATCACACAGTTTTCACCTCACTCTTTGCACTATTTTTTGGTGCGTTGGAGCGAGAAATATGTTATTATCTTATGCACGCTATAATAAAGTGCAGTGGGTGGTATCTGCCTTGGGCAATAAACGATCAACGTCTTTATTTGTTTCAGTGATGATAGTTTGCATGACTTTGTCAGAGAACATAGATATGTGTTCACGAAATCACCGTACAATAGATTATGGTAGCGATAGAACGGAAAGTCTTGAATGGAATTTGTTGGGAAATAATTGTACTTCTGCAAACAGTATGTTATTGTTGAAACTCACCTCCATGAATCTTCGTCCCTACTCATATTGTCGCGGCTCCCTAAAGATATCAGGTTTATTATTGTATATTGTGTTGTATGCTGCCTTTATGATACAAATGAACACCAAGTAATAAGAATAATCGTAGACATGAAAATAACTTCACAGAGCGACATCAGCAATCCCACAATACAGGTAAAACGGCAACAATGGGGGAATTCCCGATCCGCCATTTTATGGCCGATGGCGGCTGCGCGTGATTTTGATACAACGTCCCCGATACGATGGCCGACGGCTACAATGTGTTTATCCCGCTTCAATTGATATTAATAGCTGCATATTAATAATTTAACAAACTACAACCTAAATCCATTAAAACATATATATTTTTTTAAGATTCGACAGATATACGCTTACTAGTATGTGCGAAAAGCCCTGCAGAAGGGCACGCTCGGTGGTGAAACGGTCAAGCATCGAACCATCCGCCTTCGGGACAAAAAGATCGCGCTTAACCGATTTAGCCACCGCGCCGGGCACGTGTGCATCAATTTTTTTATGACCTGTGTGGTGAACCTACTGGGATCTTATACCAAACAACCGTTAGGCACGGACATTTGTAGTGACTCTGTATCTGTTCCATGGTACATCTACCCGCGAAGTGCCTTTCGGGAGGGCACGCTCGGTGGTGAAACGGTCGAGCATCGAACCATCGGCCTTCCGGACAATACGATCACGCTTAACTAACTGAGCCACCGAGCTGGGCCGGCATGTGTGCATCGATTTTTTTCATATTTTTCGAATTATTTGCTATGACCTGTCCGTGAACCGACCGGAGGGCTTATATCCAACATCCGTTACGCCTTTGAAGTTACTGTGTATCTGTTCTATGTTACAGCTACCCGCCAAGTGCCTTGCCGAAGAGCACTGAGCCACCGAGTGGTGCTGGCATGCGCGCATCGAATGAAATTGCGAGACAATACTTAATACAGAGCGACAACTAGCGGACTGATATTAAAATGTATAACATTTAGTTTCTTCTTTTTGAATGCTGCTTGTGATCTCTTGTGAGTTAACTGGATCAAGTTAAGATTATTAAAATATTTATTCGTTGCTGTTTGTTTGCGTCAACCAGATCCTTTCAATCTATGCTTTATGCTAATTTCAAACTCCAGGCTAACTTAACTATTGTATAATAAAATTATAAAATTGACTCTTTCGGCCAATCGTGGGCCGTTGATAAAACGAGCCGTCCGAAGCTATATATACACGTCATACTTGATACAGATCGGTTTTGAATTTTTGAAATAAACAATTATCGCAAATGACCAGTAAGTTTACTGTACTTGTATTACAGTGTACATACTTTTTCAGCCTACAGTTCAAACGCTGATGTCTGTCGGTATAACTCTGGTGGATGTTTTCTAATAACAACAAATAAACCAACATCAATAAATGGATCATTGGTTCAAGTAGCGGACTGCAAAAGAATTTACTGGATTTTTCGTGATGATATATTTCCTGTGGTTGTTCGTTATTCAGGCAATATGTATTCATGGAAGAGTTTCACAATGGACGTGTACTATTCACAAGGTAATAGGACGAGATGGGGAATCGCGGTTTATCTAAGCGGTTAAAGTAGTTTACAATAATAGGAATAAGAAATCGATTCAACGCCAGTAAATTGATTTGGCTTCGCCATTAAGTTGATTTGGCTTATTCCCTAATATGGGCATATATTGCAATTATCTCCCGGTTGTAGTGGTCTCGTCTGATTGGACGTGGCCGTCATTGTTGTGTGTGTTCATCATTATTTGATATCTACCGCCCATTAATGACATGCGCACGATTGTGTGTGCGCTCGTGGTTATCCTTGTTGTGTTTTCTGTTGAATAAACCATTGGATGTTTTGCTGCTGTAAAGCGGGGCTGTGTTTATTGGTCTGGCGTTATTTTAGGAAAACTCTAACCTTACTGGCGCAAACTCCATAAATAACAGCAAAAGTAAAAAAGGTTTAAATATTTTCTCATACCACAGAGTATAATAAAGTCATTATCTAGATTGACCTAACACAGGCGATATTACCTGTTTATTTATTCACGTTATTTAATTTATTAAATTGTTTATATCTCTTATGCATTTAAGTAAATGCATTCTTTAGCAAATTTTGAATGCGAGCATTATATCTAAATATATCTAAAAATATTAAGAAAATAAATTGCGCTCGAATTTTGAATATTCTAAAATGAATCTGATCGTTGTAATTTTAGTTTCTTTTTAAAACAAATCTTGACAAATGCATTCTTTAGCGAATTTTGAATGCGAGCATTATAGATAAATATACCCTTGAATATTATGAAAATAAATTGGGCTCGTATTTTGAATATTCTAAAATGAATCTTAGTCGTTATAATTTTAGTTTCTTTTTAAAACAAATTTTGCATTCAAATAAAAAATATAATAAATTTACAGCAACAAAAAATAGAATCTCATGACCTCCTTTTCCTTATTTTCAACAGCTCATGAATTAACAACTCCGATCATATTTACGACTTCTGACACCACTCCACAGGGCGAATATACATCACAAGCCCCACAGACTTCTGACACCACCCCGCAGACTCCTGAGACCACCCCGCAGAGAGAATGTCCGTCGCAATCCCAACAGAAATCTTCAGTCGACACCACTGTACCTGTCATCCTGGGGGTATTTCTTGGAATTGTGTTGATCGTCCTGTTCGCAGTTGTTATCGGGTCAGTATTTGTCCAAAAGTAAAAATCCCCGGAATTGTTCCAAACGTGCATACCTCGTGTCATTGTAGTCGACCAAAAGGGAATGAAGAAATGGTATGATAGATGATTTTATTATCACCCAGGGCAGAAACCAATCACCACACTCTGTAATATTGGTTCAGTTATGTTAGGGTGCTACCGTATTGCAGATTGAAAATCTTGTGTTCGAGACCCGCCCGTTATTCCATGCCCAGCAATCTTCCCAATATAACATTAACCCTGGGCGTCTATAGGTGAACGCTGGTACAGAACCTTGACCAATTTGATCAACTCAAACATGTGGTCTTAAAAAGAGGAATATGATACGATATTTGCTGGTACTGTTTTTTTTATAGCGACTCTTTACTACACATATATGTGACCGCTGATTGGTCATTTTAAACTTGCTCAGAGTGAATTTCAATAAAAATACAAATACGTTCCATCCGATAATTTATTTAGTTTCCCGAATTATTTATTATGAACTGTCCGTAAAACTATTAGAGAGTTATTCCCAAAATCGCTAGACAGTCTAGCTCTGTATTGCATGTTTCAGCAATGCTAGAATGACCTTGCTTTCAGAAAGGTACTTCGTTCCTTCGATTATTTGCTATGGTCGTGAAGCTATGCCCGTCAGCCTCAGTATCTTTGTAGTGAGTTTGCTGTACGCTTCCACAATTGTGGAAGTGCCCTACTGGAAGGCACACTCGTCTGCGAGACGGTCAAGAATCGAACCACAGACCGTCTGAACAAATTGGAAATAGGATTAGCCATTTAACCGACTGAACCACCGAGTGAAGCTATTTCTTATATGTTATATATTCCTTTCAGATATCTTAAGATAAAACGTCAATTGCTAGAGATACAGAGTACCCAACATACAGCCATGACCCCGGTCGTGAACCAGGAAGTTGTAGCAGGAAGTACCAATCAGAATCCCTACGAATTAGCCGATGAACATGTCGTTGGATCAAGTCTCGTTATGAACCCGGAAGAAAACCACGGAAGAGAGCTCGAAGCCCAGTACAGCGTAATAAATAGGCAAACAAAGAGCGCGAACGCGAATGACGAACGGGAAATAGTCGTGAATGCGCTATGTCGTCTGTGAATTATATTCATTTATTTTTATTTCTAAGTTTTTTTTAAGAAAGATCTGCAGCAGAGCTTGAAATGAGCCAACTAACGGCCACTTAAAATTCAAAAAGCCACTATACTATTGCCAGCAGTTACACTCGAAGAGGAAAACATTTCAGAAAAGGGGACAGAACCACAATGGCCAAGTGCAATAAGTGGTATATCAAGTTTACTGAAGTTCGCCCAAGGTTTAAATGTGGCCGATCATCGCCTACTTGAATTTTAAAGATTCACTGCAAAATGCAGAACCAGCAAATATATACCTAAAAGAAACTGAACCACAGTGGTAAAGTGCAGTGGTTGGTATCTATTGTGGGTTATTTATCAATCGTCAACCACTTCTTTGTTTTTATTTAATATTTTTGTGAATTACTATATCACATGTACAATTACGTTTGCCACTTCCATATACGTATTATTTCGAATCGAAGGATTTTGAATTGAAAAATTACGAACGTGATTCGCTCACTAAAAATTGATCAAAAAATCCCAATGACGTCGAATTAATTCATTTCCGTTCAGAAAATATATGTTGAGGTTCATCTCTGGTCAAATAAAACTTTTGATTTGTAAGTAAAATTAATAAAAGAAATGCAAAATCTCAGCAAATTAGACGAAGCATTTTTTCAAACTGACGCCGAAACACGCCGAATAACCGGCTGAGCATTCGAATCATTAGAAGTGGTCACTTTTTCGATTCGACTCCTAAAACTGAAGTGGCGTTAACCTAATCCAATGTGCAATAGACCCGTGGTTATCATGATGGCAGGTTGAAGATCTCTTGTTGGAGTTTTGACAAGACCGGCTCGCTAATCCATGTTTCACCACTCAACCCAGGGTGTAATAACCTGGGTAGTCTTAATCGAACGGGATAAAATGTTCTTTCCAGCAATACTAACCCTCTCTGACTACAAGTGGCCTCTGGTATATTACATTGTCCAGGGTGATCCACTCCATAGTATAGCTATATATAAAAAAATATGCGAGGATTAGCCTTCCTTAATCAGAAATTTCATATCTCAAGTACGACCCACAGATAGAACGCCTTGGCGGCGCGATCTATCATTGACTCACTACTCAGCAAATGGTAAATGGACAAAACTTTTGGCTTCGTTGAAACACACAAACTGCGAATTGGTCTACACAACAGATGTATGGTGGAAACCACTGAGCACTTGCTTGTCCCCAAAAAACTATCGTCGAAAAATTAAGAGTGAAAAAACAGACAAGATATTTTCAATAATTTTTCTGTATATTTTGTGGCAAATTTTAGCATTAATACCTTATTTTTAATTATATTTGTCTACATTTAGGCATTTATACAGAATCTACATTTATTTAAAACAATTAGCGTGACCCTTCGCCCGTCCCAACTCACCAAATATAAAATATGCAGCCTAGCTAACTGGATTAAAAATTCCTGAAATCTACTGTCAAAAAATTTAGGCGGTTTAGCTTCTTTTTTGTTACAGTTTACCAAGATATGAAATTCAAGTACAAAGGAATTACAACGTTTTTATTTTCTTGACTAAATTGTAGTAAATGCATAAATTGTTTAATATGTTTACTAATTATTTCCACTGTTTTTTTTATATTTTATTTCAATATACGTAAACAATGTATGAGAAAGATATTTGGCCTTAAAAGACGGGATAATTAAATCCGCGCTGAGTATGGCGCGCGTAAAACAGCGATTGTTCGTAATTTTATCATAATTTATTCTGATTTAAAGGAGGGTGGGGGGTGGCGGACTCCACAAATATATGGCTTTGAGGGCATCCGAACCATCCACTTCCGTCGCCAGTGCAACCGAGCGGTGCAACCAGGGCAGATACTACTTATTGCACTTTACCATGGCGATTCAGTTATGTTTGGGATATTTTCGGTTTAGAATGTAGTTGCTAATGCCACATGTTTTAGTAGCTGTCTACTTTCAAGTAGACGTTAGTTGGTTCCTCTCAGGCACATCTTCCGACCTTGCTCAGAGTGAATTTTAATAAAACAAATAATAATAGCATGTACATGGTGGGGTGGCGCAACTATGTTTTGCAGATATTTGCCAGCATCAGATTTATTAATTCAAAAGTCAAATAAAGTCGTAACGGAAAATGCTTGATTGGAATAACTTTGCCCATCTTTCCCATCCTATTTTAATACACTGTAACAAAAATGCAACAAAATCACTGGTCTTTCACAGTAATTTTACTTGGCGGTATTAAAAAAAATTCAAAATTGGCATTTTTGGCCACATATGGGGTGTTGATGGAACGCACCGCGAAGGTACGGTCTATCAACAGCCCATAATTTGCATAAATCTCATCAACATAGCGCTTTTTTCAATTTAAAACAATATACAATTACTGCAAATGATCAGTAAATTTACTGTACTTTTGTTACAGTTTATATGAATGCGAATAACAAGGGATAGGACGAGATTTGTTTTCGAAACTATTGTTCAACAAAAACATGAACTTGCACAAAAATTTATCCGAATTTTGAAATTAAAATAGAATAAGTGTTTTTATAAGTGTTACTCTATATGTTGAATATTAGCTAGGAAAATGGAACATTGAAAATGATAGTTAAACTACGGCAGTAACATTAACTTTTAGCCAAAAATGTGTGAAAATATAAACCAACCATTTTTCGACATATGGGGAAGCTGCCACAAGGTCTATTTTCAATAAAGAGCTAGCTATCACAATGAGTGATATTGAAAAAGTAAGTTTATGATCATATGATAGCATATGCGTCATAAAGATCATCCCAAACTTTCGTAAAAACATTTTTTGTAAATTTTGACGAGCCGTTAGTTGGCGGACAACATCGATTTAAAATACCTGCAGTTACAGTTCAGAATTTTTGTCCCTTCTCCATAATTTGCCATAAAAGTGTATGTTTAAGCCATTGACTTTGGCGACGATTTTTGAAAGTTTCTAATGACATTGGCTCGCGTCATTTCCGCTATGCTTTCGTGTTAAGATAATGATGAGGCCCTGAGTATACAGCGCTTTGTGTTGTGTAGTTTACGCTGAGTAATGCAACAATCTTGTTTCGTAAAGCATCGCTAGAAATGGGCAACCAACGATTTGTTCATATTGTCTGTGCAGAAAATGTTGCGAGTATTCTAGATGTAGTGAGTGCATGTATCGGTGCATATTCAAGGTCAGCAGTTTACTCAGTATGGGTTCTGCGTAGGGCTGGGCAAATATTAGCATATAATCAGGCTTACAAGAGTACGTATTTTCAATTACATTCCATGTCAAAAAGAGCAATTTTTCAAGGGAAATTTTCGATTTTGGTCAGATTTGACCGAATGCATTCCAAAATCGATTGCGTTTTTTCGTTGAGAGATGAAAGATGATTTCACTGCATTAAGCAAGATTTTGTATCTATGTCCAATTCGCGATTGATTCGAATAATCTGTGCTCCGAATCGATTCGAATCCCCGGATCAAATTGCCCAGCCCTCGTCCTGTGATATTTTATAAAAGATACACCCTTATCAGAAAAAGTTGCCTAGGCAGTACGGGCCATCACTGACTCATGCTTGACAAAATGAAATTTCTGATTGTGACGTATCATTCCTAGAATTTTGCTTGAAATCAGCGTTTCCCAACAAACAGAACTGCTAGTTATGAATTGTAAATAGGTGAAGTTTTGTCGCGATGACCTAGTGATTAACATGTTGGCATCGCAGATTGAATATCTCGCGTTCGAGTTTCTGCGAGTTCGTCTCTGTAATCTATGCCTACTATTCCAACCAGGGTGTAATAACTTGGGTAGGCTGAACCGAACAGAAAAATCCTATCTTTCTAACAACTCTAACCCGGCGCGGACCTATAAGTGGCCGCTGGCATAGGACCTTTGTCAGGGTGCTCCACTCCAAGAAGTACAAGGTATTCTTATCTTTTGGTCAAATTTGACCAAAATCGATTGCATTTCGTCGTTAAAATGAAAATCCTAGTTCACTTGACTAGTTTTTGTTCCTATGAACGATTCGAGATTGATTCGAGTAAATCGTACTTCAAATCGTTTGGAATCACTGAATCGAATTGCCCAGCCTTAGCTGTGAAGAAAGTGCAAGAAGAAGACATCGGAAGTAGATGGATCCGCTCGTCGTATTTCATATTTTAACATCTGATGAGATTTCCGTGTTGAACATTACGGATTGAATTGTGTATTTTATTATAACCGATCTGTTGAATAAATTACCCAGATCAAAGCCCGTACCAGCGGCCACTGGGGCGGTGCGTTCTATCAACAGCTCATAATTGACAAAAATGTCGATTTTAGAGTTTTATTGTGATGTCATCGAGAAAAAATTCTGTGAAAACGACTATATTTTACGGCACTTTTGTAACGGGAGATGTGAACACGTGTTTCTCGAAAAAAAATTCGTTTTTATCAGCATAACACCAGCAATACAATGCACAGAATGCCTTTTACTTGCATTGGAAAATTTTCTAGGACGTCAACACAGAGTTCCGTAGAAATTGCAATCTAATGCTCTATGCCATATTACTGTAAAAAAATCCAGAAAATTCGCCGTTTCTTTGACAGTAATTTCCCCTGACTATATTAAAATAAAACTAATAAATCCACATTTATGACCAATGCAGATCGATGGAAATATATCGAGATTACAATAGAATCTTATTGCGTCGTTTGTGTACAATTCCGTCGTTGTCAAAGATATAGTCCGGCAACCATTGTCGAACATAGCACCCATCGTCAGCAAATATGACTATGAAACTATTTCCTGGTTCGTTTAGTTAAAACATACCACATCTATACCAGGAAATCCATTTCCTCAGGCATGAATCACATATGGGCAGCATTTTGAAAGTTTTAATTATCCGCTGCCACGCTTGTTTGACTAAGTTTGAAAGTAATATTCCAAAACCTACTTTTTGGTGAACAAGATGATCAACATGCTATTGATCGTCTGAGCTAAAGGTTTGCTCCTCGCGGTAAAACACATTATAACAATGCCTCTGCGTATTCGGGATTTTTATAGTGAGACCAGTTTTGTTAAGTATGGGGTAGTGGTGGCGGAAGGTCTCAAATTTTTGGGGAGGGAAGACTGGGGCATTATCAAAAATCTTAAGAGCAAGATTTCTTTTTTGTCTGAGAAAATAATTACGCGCCGAAAGGAAAAATTTGGGCAATTTTAGCGAAACGTCGTCATTTCGGGACAAAAAAGGCATCAGTTGGGCAACATCTTAGTAGCTTTATCTATCAATGGTACATACTTGATTGACTAAGTTTGTGTGAAATACTCCAAGCCTACGCTGGGAATTATACAATATAATGTATTGGCAATATGCATTTTCCCAGCCATTATTGGTGTGTGTTATACCGTGAGCAAGAAGTTGAGCTTTTGGCGAGAGTTGTTTTACTGAAGATGCGCAAATCTTTAAATCTTGTGTTTGTATGGGGGGAAGGGGCATAAAAAATTCAAAATCAAAGACAATATTTTTTTCGAAGTCGTCATTATGGGCCACAAAGGCTAAAAAAGGTTAACATAAATCAATTTTGCGCAGGAGAGGCGCGAAAACTTTGCTGAGCATAATGGATTTTTTAAATAGTATTCAGAATCTGGAGGACTGTCCCCTCTTCTCTTCTCTCCCTCTTCTGGGTCCGTGATAGATCGATCGTGATAGATCGCGGTCCATCAGTGACTTATGATTAACAAAACCTAATTTCTGAGTAGTTCAGTTTACTCTTATAAATATATATATATGTTTTAATAGAGAGTTTGATAAGCCACAATAACTTGAAAGAGCTAGTGACCTCTTCAATAATGGTTGTAATAAGGAGACTTCTCATGTTAGGTAAGTAATTATGATTTCCCTGCTCTCCCCGATTGGGAAATTTTTGTCAAAGCATCTTTTCTTAAGTATGTGTCACTGATGGATCGCGTCGATGAGACGCGGTCCATCTGTGGCTTATGCTTGACAAAAAAATCCATGCTTCAGCTTGACCTTCAGCTTGGGCTTGGCCTTTCCAGACGAGAGCCGAACTAACCAACGCAAATACCTATTACAAAATGTAGTACCAGAAACTGTACTCTAAGCGGAAAAAAGAAATGAATCGTCACGTTTGACTGCCGTGAGTGGTATCTCCCCAAGTGCTGGGCAATGGCAACCATCAAAAAGTTCTTCGTTTACAACCGCAAAAAATGTGTTATTGTGATTCTTAATTGCGCTATATTAAAGTGCAGTGGGTGGTACCTGCCCGGGTTGATAGTAAAACCATTTCCACTTTTTAAATAATGAAGGTCTATGCTTTTTAGGATTGATCGTTTGCATGACTTTGTCTGAAAACCTTGATATGTGTTCACAAAAACAACAAAAAATACGTTACGACAGCGCAAACACTGGATATCGTGCGTGGAATTTGTTGGGAAATAATTGTACTTCAGCCAACAGTGTGTTGTTGTTGAAACTCACATACATCGATTTTCTTAACATCGGATATTGTATGGGCTACCTGAAGATATCAGGTTTATATTTGTGAATGCAGAATGGTTCTTCTAATTATTTTAGAATCCGATAATATTTGTTGAACGTCTTTATGACGCTTTGCAGATTACCAAATAGTCAAATATTGTCGTATTTTCAGTATTTTGCTCAAATTTGGGAGGTTCGGAGGCTGATTTCCAGTGTTTTTCTTTAATGAAAGGTTTAAGGCAAAATAGACAGTTTATCTTTAATTTTCACCCTCGTTGTATATTGTGACCTTATACCATAAATATCAACTATCAAAAATATTTTCCTTTTTTGTTTCGAATTTCTCAAAAGCGTCGATATATGCTGACCAGTGATGACGGAAAGTTAGATGCCATTACAAAGGGATAATTTTTTACAAATTCGCCTTCGTTAAACTACTTAAATATGAAGTATTTCAATATCAAAAGATACGTCGTTTCGAAGAAAATTGTTTGTCATCTCGCCTGTTTCTGTCTTAGATTTAAATGTTTATCTTGTTTGGTCTGAATGTCATGTCTTCCCAACATATTAACACTACAAACATTATTTATTAAATGGTATTTAATACAAAGACACAACAACAATCTCTTTTTTTCTGTACAAATCAGGTACTGACATTTGCAGGTTCAAGTCTGGTGACTGCTTCCTAATAGCTAATCCGACAACATCTATCAATGAATATTTCGTCCAAAGTGCAGAATGCAAAAGAATTTACTGGATTTACCGCGAAGAAACATTGCCCGTGCTTGTTACTTATTACGGCTACAACTATTATAGGAACAGTAGGAAAATTTTCACAATACATGTTAACTATACTTCCGAGGGAATTGAAGGTAACACAGCCACTAGAATTTAATCCGAGCCATCAGAATCGTGCCCACTGTACAGAAACTTGTGTGTTGAGCGTAATTTGAAAGTTTTTCAACATCTATTCGCAATGTTGTTGTACGTCGAGACTAGGGCTGGGCAAAACCGAATCATTTAGAATTCGAATTAGATTCGATTCATTTTTCGAATCGGATCGAATCACGAATTCGATGTAAATAACAAATATTCAATTTTCAACATTACAACTTGCCTTCATTGTGAAAATCAAGAAATTTATACTTTATAGTGAATATTCAATTCACACTTCATGTCTAAAAGTAGCAATTTTCATATTTTAACAACAAAATGCAATCGATTTTGGTCAAATGTGACCACAATCGATTGCATTTTGTCGTTAAAAATGAAAATTTTAGTCAATTTAGTAAGTATTTGTTCCTACGAACAATTCACGGTTGATTCGAATATATTGTGCTTTCAATCGATTCGAATCACCGAATCGAATTGCCGAGCCCTAGGTGCTACTCCAGGGCAATTTGTCTTTTGTTGAAACTACTTATTTAATTTATTCATCAATAGAGACGCAAAACAATATCAACAAACGTGCTTCATGCGCTGCCAAAACTCAATATTTAAATCATTTACTAATTTACACCTTACAAATGTGCGTCTTATTTGTATCGGAGGCTAAAAACAATCTCAATCCTGAAACCACTTATATCTAAGTACAAATCTATCAAAAAATCTAGATATACATAACTTCTTATTTCTATGCTTCAGACTACGCCACCACGACTCCAACTCCCATTATAGAAACTACTACCGGATTTTTAACAACTGATGAAATCACAACTACGAACTTATTTACGACTCCTGACACCACTCTTCAGAGAGAATATCAATCACAAGCCCTACAGAAGTCTTCAGTCGACATCACTGTACCTGTCATCCTGGGGATACTACTTGGAATTGTGTTGATCGTCTTGTTTGCTGTTGTGATTAGGTCAGTAATTTTCAAAAGCAAAGAGATCCGATTATAAAATAGTTCTGAACGTACATCCTTCGTGCCGGAGGAAGTGACAAATTTTTTTATTGAAATTCGATCCAAGCAAGTGCACTCTAAGGGGAAAACACTCCTGAGAGAACTGAGCCACGATAATAAAGCACAATGAATGGTATCTGTCCTGGGCGAGGTTAAAACAATCTAACACTTATTTGTTTCCTTTTAGCCGCCTCTACGACACTCAGGAAATATAATTCTAGAGCCCACGACTACAGTCATAAGTAGTGTGTAGGGCTGGGCAATTCGATTCGGTGATTCGAATCGATTCGAATCACAATATATTCGAATCAATCGTGAATTGTTCTTAAGAACAAATACTTACTAAATTGACTAAAATTTTCATTTTTAACGACGAAATGCAATCGATTATGGTCACATTTGCCCAAAATTGATTTTAATTTGTCGTTAAAATATAAAAATTGCTACTTTTAGACATGGAGTGTGATTTGAATATGCACTATAAAGTATAAATTTCTTTATTTTCCCAATGAAGACAACTTATAATGTGGAAATTTAATATTTCTTATTTACACCGGATTCGTGATTCGATCCGATTCGAAAAAAAATTATTCGAATCGAATTCGAATTCCATATGATTCGGTTTCGCCCATCTCTAGTGGTATGGCTTCTAAAATCGCCCAGGGGATGTTCGAGTCCCGACAAGTCCGGCTTCTTTAATCCATGCCCACTACTCAATCCATGACGTAATAACATGGGTAAGCTGGGCCGTACCGGAAAATCCTTTTCATCAAAATTGACTATGAGCGTCTATAATTTGTCGCTGGCAGAGGACCTTGCCAGATTAATCAACTCGGATATAGCGGCTGTAAGAAGGAGCGGTTACGGTTACTGTATTTTATAGCAACTTTTTAACTATATAGGTATGTCACTGCTACAGAAGCTGGTTACTATTAACACCTGCTTTCAGACTTGATTAGAGTGAATTTCAATGAAAAATTAGATACATTTCATCCGATAATACACTTTCCAAAGAATACGTTATAATGGGATATGTTCGTAAACTTATTAGGAGTTATACCCAAAACCGTCATACAGTGTAGTTATTATACTGTTTGTTTCAGCAACCCTATAATAACCCTGCTAAAAGGCATGCTTATTGGTTAAAAGTCCATTCATCGTGCCATCAGCCTTCAGTACATCACGGTCGTGTCATGGGAAGGTTGATGACTGGCGCGAGTCTTCAAATTATTTTTTATGTTGGTATCCTGTTATTAGAACTATACCCGACAGCCTCGAGGCCTGTATGTTTGTGGTGACTTTTTGTATGCTTCCACAACTTACTGGAAGGCACAATCGTCGGCGAAACGGTCAAGAATCGAACCACAGAATGTCCGAAGAAATTAGCAAAACGATTAACCATTTAATCTACTGTGCTACCGAGTCAGGCTATTTCTTATTATGTTATATAAATCTTTTAGATATCTGGAGGTAAAACGTCAACTGCAAGAGCTACAAAGTGCCCAATACACAACCATGGCCCCGGTCGTGAACCAGAAAGTTATAGAAGAATGTACCAATCAGAGTCCCTACGAATTAGTCGATGAACATGTCGCTGGATCAAGTCGCATGGTGAACCACGGAAGCGAGCTCGAAGCCCAGTACAGTGTTATAAATGGGTAAACAAAGAGCGCGAACGCGAACGACGAACGGGTAATAGTCGTGAATGCACTATATCGTCTGTAAATTATATTCATTTATTTTTATTTCTAAGTTTAATTTAAGCAAGACCAGCAACAGGGCTTGAAATTAGCCAACCAACAGCCACTCAAATTTCAAAAAGCTACTACAAAATGTAGTACCAGCAACTACAATCACAGAGGAAAACATTCCGAAAAAGGTAACTGAACCACAATGGCATAGTGCAGTGAGTGGTGTATGAAGTTTTTTGAAGTTCGCCCATGGTTTAAAAGTGGCCGACCTTCGACCTTCGTAAAGATTCACCACAAAATGCAGAACCAGCAAATATATACCTTAAAGAAATCTGCGGCGCGATCTATCAATGACTCATACTAAACAAAAAGTATTTCTGACATGGTTGCAACTTGCGAGTCGACGAACGTTAGAAACTTATGAGTATTTGGTTGTTCCCAAAACACTTCTAAAAATGTGGATAAACATTAGCGTGACCCTTCTTCCGTCTCAAATCACCAAATATAAAATATGCAGCCTAGCTAACTGGATTAAAAATTTCTGAAATTTACTGTCAAAGAATTTAGGCGGTTTAGCTTCTTTTTTGTTACGGTTTACCAGGATATAAAATTGAAGTAAAGAGAAATTACAACGTTTTTATTTTCTTGAGTAAATTGTAGTGAATGCATAATTTGTACAATATTTTTACTAATTATTTCCACTGTTTTTTGTTTTTATTTTTATTTCAATATTAGTAAACAATGTATGAGAAAGATATTTGCTGGGTTTGGGAGGAATTTGCAGTTTAGCGCAGTCTATCGATAAATATATTCATAATATAATTTGGTCTTACAAGACTGGATAAGTAAATCCGCGCTTAGTGTATCGCGCGAAAAATAGCGATTTTTCGTACTTTTATAATAATTTATTCTGAGTTAGGGGGGAGGGCTGAACTCCTCAAATATTTGGCATTGGAGGCATCCGGGCCATTCACTTCCGTCGCCAGTGCTCGCGGGCGGGCAGTAGGTGACTTCTATTAAAGGGCCTTGCAAGGACAAATAACTTCAATGGGCTACTATATAAATAGGGCTCGACAATTCGATTCGGTGGTTCGAATCGATTCGAAGAATCATTCGTGAATTGACGAGGAACTATAGGAATAGAATCAATTATTTTGAAATAAAGCAAATTTATCATATTTCCAGATAAAATTTTAAGCCAATTTACTTGTGTTCTGGAAGATGATCTGCACAATGATAGAATTGCCTCTAATAGTTTGTTTACATAAACAACGTAAATATTAGTGGATTCGTAGATAATGTTTTCATAAATTTGATGCTGGATATAAATTGTAATGGAAGGAACGGAATTGTTGTTAACAATGCGGAATTAGTAATTCGATCCAATTGAAAAAAAATATTAGAATCCCCGATGATTCGATTTTGCCGAGGCTTATTTATGTGTTGGGCTGGGCAATTCTACTCGATGATTCAGATCGATTCGAAGCACAGATTATTCGAATCAATCGTGAATCGGCCACAGGAAAAAAACTCGCCAAATGAAGTGGAGTTTTCATTTTAACGACAAAATATGAGCGAAATTTGACCAAAATCGATTGTATTTTGTCGTTAAAATGAAAATTTTCACTCTTGGACCGGAGTGTAGCTGCTTTTAAGTATGTTTAATCTCATATTTGTAATTCGTAACTGTCAAATTCCCGATTATCATGAAAGAGACAATAATAGTGATAGTAAATATTTGTTATTTATATAGAATCAGGGATTCGATCCGATTCGAAAAAAATATTCGAATCAGATTTGAATTTCAAATGGTTCGATTTTGCCCAGCCCTATTTATGTGTAAAAAACCTAAGTTGTTTTTTTTTAACAAGAAAGATCACTTTCTCTAAAATTTTATTCCTACTTACATTTCTGATGTCAAATTATCTGACAATTACAATCGTTTCGCTACTATGTGTTTGCAGATATTTCCCAGCATCGGATTTATTAATTCTAAAGTCAAATGAAGTCGTATCCGAAGATGCTTGTTTGGAATAACTTTGCCCATCTTTCCCATCCTATTTTAATACACTGTAACAAAAATGCAACACAATCACTGGTATTTCACAGTAATTTTACTTCGCAGTATTTAAAAAAAATTCAAAATTGGCATTTTTGGCCACATATGGGGTGTTGATGGAACGCACCGCGAAGGTACGGTCTATCAACAGTCCATAATTGGCATAAATCCCATCAACATGGCGTTTTTTCAACTTGCGACAATATACAATTACTGCAAATGACCAGTAAATTTACTGTACTTTTGTTACAGTTTATATGAATGCGAATAACAACAGATAGGACGAGATTTCCGAAACTATTGTTTTTCAAGAAACTGGACTTGCCCAAAATTGCATTCGAATTTTGAAATTAAAAATAGAAATACGTATTTTTATTCAAGTGCTGCTCTATATGTTGAATATTAGCTAGGAAAAAGGAACTTTGACAATGATAGTAAAACTGCGGCAGTATTACTAACTTTCAGCCACATATATATATGTGTTGAAATATAAACCAAGCATTTTTCGACATGTGGGGAAGCCGTCACAGTGACTATTTTCAATAAAGAGCTAACGATCACTCTGAGTAATATTGATTAGTAAGTTTATGATCATATGCTATGCGTTAATAAAATCATCCCAAATCGTAAATTCAAATTCGTAAAAACATTTCTATGGATTTCAACGAGTCACCTGGCGCTGTTAGTTAGCGGACATCTTCAATTTGTAATAACAGTCACAGTTTAGAAGTTTTGTCCCTTCTCCTCAATTTGCCATAAAAGTGCATGTTTTCGCCATGTACATTTGGCCTGTGGATGGAACTGTCTGAGCACAAATTATTCGAATCAGTAAGGAATTTGTTACAGGAACAAAACATAAAACGGATCGGATTTATCATATTTTAACGCTAAGTTTGGTCAAAACTATTTGTGCTAATAAAAATCAAGTGTGAATTTACTGATAATGAACTAACATGACGTTGTATGAGACGTTATATCAAATATTTGGCGACGATTTTTGAAAGTTGCTAATGACATTGGCTCGCGTCATTTCCGCTATGCTTTTGTGTTAAGATAATTATGAGGCCCTGAGTATACAGCGCATTGTGTTGTGTAGTTTACGCTGAGTAATGCAACAATCTTGTTTCGTAAAGCATCGTTAGAAATGAGGCAACCAACGATTTGTTCATATTGTCTGTGCAGAAAATGTTGCGAGTATTCCAGGTGTAGTGAGTGCATGTAACGGTGCATATTCAAGGTCAGCAATTTACTCAGTATGGGTTCTGCGTAGGCTAATTATTTGGAATTCTAATCCTTCGAATCGGATCGATTCATTAATTTCATAAAAATATCAAATCTTAGTTAAAATTATTAGTTTACTATTAGTATTATTGTCTCCAATATGATAATTAGGGAATAATTAGTCACGATCCACAGATATTAGCAAAAGATGCCTCGTTATCAGAAAAGGTTGCCCAGGCAGCGCGGTCCATCACTGACTCATGCTTGACAAAATGAAATTTCTGATTGTGACGTATCATTCCTAGAATTTTGCTTGAAATCAGCGTTTCCCAACAAACAGAACTGCTAGTTATGAATTGCAAATAGGTGAAGTGTTGGCGCAATGGCCTAGTGATTAGCATGTTGGCATCGCAGATTTAATACCTCGCGTTTGAGTCCCCGCGAGTTCGACTGGGTAATCCATGTCCACCACTAAAACCAGGGTGTGATAACTTGGACAGATTAAGCCGAACAGGAAAAATCGTACGTTTCTAACAACTCTATCACGAACCGCCTGTAAGTGGCCGCTGGTATAGAGCCTTGGTCAGGTTGATCCACTTCAAGAAGTACAAAGTGTATATCCATATGAATTAGCTGTGCTCACTATGGGTGGATGCACTGTGTTTGGGCGCGGTGCCGTGCCCACTCCGCCGACCGAAAAAAAACGTAGAATGGCCTATTGATTGTCTAAAAAGGTAGGAAATTTTAAAAATATTTTTCGAATCTGACTCTCCTATTGTGGTTTTAAATACGCACTGATTGTGATAACTTATACATGCTGGGCCAGGGCCAATCGTAGGCGCAAATCTGGTCATGATCTCAGTAGTGGGTATTCGCCGTATTTCCTCTTTCCATCTACCATACTAAAGAATAAATCAGCCCGTCGGAATAGTTCTAACTCATTCCATGCGTGTCTTAAGAGGTTACTAAGAAAAAACAAAGAGGCGGTAGATGGTTTTATCATGGCCCGGGGCAGATGCCACTCACTGGACTTTACCATAGCAGCTTGATTCCAGTTGGAATGTTTTTCGCTTAAAGCACAGTTGCTGGTACTATACGTCTTTTAGTAGCTCTTTGTTATTAAGTGGTCGTTAATTGGTTCCTTTGAGGTACTGCTACCCTCCTTGCTTTGAGCGAACTTTTTCAAAAAAGAAATAAAGAAATAAATAAATGAACAGAAATGTCGTAGCGGAACTTATTCTCATGGTAAACAGATTCGAAAATATTAGTTTGCAAGTGTTTGCCGACATTTGAAAAGCATTGAAGTATCAAATTTTTTTAATATTTATTTAAAAGCCCACGATTCCACGATCTTGAGTCTCAGCCTAGGAAGTCGATATAAGTATACCGTGTCCGATGATGTCAGAGGCGACTGAAAGGAAACAAGGAAGTGACTCATAATTAAAAAACCTAATTTCTGAGTAGTTCAGCTTACTCTTAGAAATATATATATATGTTTTAATAGAGAGCTAGATAAGACGCAGCAGCTGGAAAGAACTAGTGGCCTTTTCAATAATGGTTGAAATAAGGATACTTTTCATGTTAGGTAAGTAATTTTGATTTCCCTGCTCCCCCCGATTGGGAAATTTTTGTCATGTAGGTGACATCAAATATATGTCACTGATGGATCTCGTCGATGAGACGCGGTCCATCTGTGGCGTATGCTTGAAAAAAAAGCCATGTCTGGGCTTGACCTTTCCAGGTGATAGCCGGACTAACCAACGCAATGAGCTAATACAAAATGTAGTACCAGCAACTGCACTCTAAGAGGACAAAAAAAATGAATCGTCACGTTTGAGTGCCGTGAGTGCTATCTCCCCAAGTGCTGGCCAAAGGCGAAACCATCCACCACTTCTTCGTTTGCCGAACATCTCTGATATTTGCTCGTCGACAAAAAAGGAAAATTGGTAATTTTATACTAACGATTGTGCGCACATAATGCGCGCTAGAAATTTCAAATCACTTTGTAAAATGATTGCAAATTTTTAGGGCGCACCTTATGACCCGTGGTTTGTAAAAGTCAGCGTTGACAGCTTTTAAATACTTTGAAGACTCATACGAGCATTGAGCTTACGTTCAAGCATATTGCCTGATAAGAAACTTTATTTTGTCAAGCATGACCTACTGGTGGACCCGCGCCTTGGCGGCGCGATCCCTCGTTAGCCCGTGCTCCACAAAGCATGTTTGGACAGAATATTTCGGACTGGAAGATCCTTAATTCAAATTACTGAATTTTGTTTGTTTAATTACAGTGAAAATTACCCATTCTGTGTCCGACCTCCCGAAAACCATCAATGTTTGCGGGAACGATTTCGAAGTGCCTTCGTATCGGGGCTCTTGGACAAAACGATTGCAATGGAATTTTAACGGGAGTGAATGTGAATTACATAGCAGTATGGTGGTGCTAAAACTAACAGAAAAAGAGGTTTACAGAAACGGAGGATGTACCGCATCACTCAAAATATCAGGTAATATCAAGTATATTGCCATATATCATAACGTTTTCTATTCATTGTAGCTTCCCCTCGTGTCCCACCGAAAGGGTCTTTAGTAGCTCTCAGTGGGTGTATAAAATTCAACACATTTGTCAAATGTCACATTTGTTGACATTCTAATGACATGTCCAGGTGGAAGAGGCCACGATCCGATGTTCAAATTAACAAGCAAACAAATCTCTGCTTTTATAATCAATTATAAGTTTTTACATCTTTGACTGATGCCCAGTTACTTTTCAGGTCACGATATTTGCAACTATTACGAAAAGACTTGCTTTGTTATGACAAAACAAAACAACTCTATTCTGGCCTCTTCAGAATGCAGAAGTATAGTTCAGATAATAAAAAGGGAAATATTTCCATTTACTGTCAGTTTCGAAAGCCTCGTCGATGTACTCCAATATTTCAAAATGGACGTCATCTACTTTTCAGTGCCTAGTCAGTAATATAAATTTCATTTTTAACAATAAAGTAGGAAACTTTGTAGGAAACGTGAAGCTTTGCAATTTGATTGGGTGATTCGAATCGATACGAAGAAGAAAATATTCGAAGTCTTCCTAAATCTCGCATAGGAACAAAACTTGCTAAAAATCGGTGAAATTTTCATTTTAATGACAAAATGAAATCGATTTTGGTCTAATTTGGCCAAAATCGATCCTATTGTGTTGTTGAAAATGAAAATTTGTGCATTGGGACATGGATTTTGAATTTGAGAATGCATAGCCTTTAAGTCTCTGTATGCTAATATTAGTAATTCGTAATTACAAATTTATTGATTCTCGTAATGCAGCCTTGTAGTAATAGTACAAGGATATCTGTCATTTATACAGAATAAAGGATTCGATTCGATTCTAAAATATTATCCAAATTGCCCAGCCTTAGTCTCAAATACAGCTGGGAAATTATCTTCTTTTGATCGACGCTTACGACACGTTACGATATTCTAGAGCTTGTCCCTACCTGACGCATGATTAGGACTGGGCGATTCGAATCGTTGATTCGAATCGAAGCACAAATTATTCGAATCAATCGTGAATTCTTCAGAGGGACAAAAACTTGCTGAATAAACTAGAATTTTCATTGCAATCGATTTTGGTCAAATTCGACCAATTATATTTTGCCTTTAAAATTCAAAAAAATTATTTGAATTCAAAATGATGCGGTTTTGCCCAGCCCTAGGCTCGTTTATTACGAAATCACCTTTGAGATCAAATATACTGACAAAGTACAACGAATGTGATTGTTCGCCTAAACCAAGCTAAATACTGATTCATTTTTTTATAGCTACTCTTTGGAGTGGATCTCCCTGAACAAGACCTTGGGCCAACGGTCACTTATAGACGGCTGAAGTTAGACGTGTTGGAAAGATATGATTTTTTCTGTTCAACTTAGTCTACTCAAGTTATTACACCCTGGGTTGAGTGGCTGGTATAGATTAACCCAGGATCTCAAATTGCAATGTCCACAAGACTACTAGGCCATTGCGCACACAAAAGATAAGATTTTCTAACTAAGAGAACCTTTTCATTTTCAATAAAATTAATCCTGTTCGTGAAAGATTGCAAAAAAACCTTGTTATAACGCAATAATGAACACCTTCGACATTTTTTCATTACAGATGTTGTTTCCTCAGTATCAACGATTGCGTCACTCTCCACTACAGAACCGACCACCCCTCAGACCGCTTCAAAGTATTCGCCATCGACAACAAATTTTGATGACAACGTTATGAGCTTGAGGACCGAACAAATGTCACAGGATTCATCTGCAGATCAAACTCTTACCATAGCACTCAGTGTGTTACTAGGAATCGTACTTCTCGTGCTGCTCTCTGTATCCATAAGGTATAATACACACTGTCACAAAAAATGCAACAAAATCACTGATCTTTAACAGTAACTTGGCTGTACTGAATAAATTCAAAATCGACGTTTTGAGCCAAATAGAGAGTGTTGATGGATCGATCGTTGACGGTCCATCAACAGCCCATAATTGGCATAATTCTCATAAACATGGCGTTTGTTTTTATTTTGGAAATATGCAATTACTGCAAATGGACAGTAAATTTACTGTACTTTTGTTACATTGTATGACCATTTTTACGTGGTGGGATAAGTGGTTGGAAGAACCGAATCATTTTGAGTTCGAATCTGATTCGGGTATTTTTTCCAAACCAATTGAATCACAAATTCCGTATGAATAACAAATATCCCATTTTACTATTATAACTTGCTGTCTTCATTGTGAAAATCAAGAAATGCAGACTTGGAGGCATATTATTCTAATTCACACTGCTTTAGCGTAAACTTTGATTTTTTATTGACAAAATAAAATCCATTTTGGTAAAATTTGTCCCTTTTTTCAAAAAATTGGTATATTTGGCAGAGTGAAATATAAAATAAAAACAATAATTTTTCGCCTGCGGTTTCCCTTATGCCATAATTTGATCTCGAAAATTTTCCTAATATTAGTCCCTCCCCCCCCCCCCCCCCCCCCCCCCCCCCCCCCCCCCCCCCCTTTTTCAAGGTCCTGAATAAGCCATGGAGTGTATATGCAATAGTTAGATCGATAATATCGGAGGTGTAGCTCGTGAAAGCAAAATTTCTGCCTCGTTGAAAAGTTGCAAAAAAATCATCGAAGTACTCTATGGCTGGGCTAAATCGAACGATTGGATTTTAAGCCTTGTAGGTACTGACCTTGGAATACTCCTGATGCATTTACTGCTTGTCGTAAGTGGCGATTGAAAAGAAAAAAAGAAGTGGTGGGTAATTTCATCGTCACCCAGGGCAGATATCACTCACTGCACTTTACCATGGGGTTTCAGTTATGTTTAGGTTGTTTTTCATTTGGAGTGCAGTTGTCGGTACTAAATCTTTAAATAGAACTTTATATTAGGTGGCCGTTAGTTAGGTTATTTAGGCTCTGCTTACGGCCTTGCTCAGAGTGAATTTCAATAAAAGAAAATCGGATTCTATTCGAGAACTTTTTTCGAATAGGATCGAATCACCAAATCCACTTTCTCCATCACAATTTATATCAAAATCAATGAATGTATAGATACGAAATCACTATTACTTACACTGTAGCAAAAGTACAGTAAATTTACTGGTATTTATCAGTAATTGCATATTTACAAAGTTGGAAAAACGCAATGTTGATTAGATTTATGCCAATTATGGGTTGTCGGTTAAACGCACTTTCGCGGTGCGTTTCATATATACCCCATATATGGCCAAAAAGTCAACTTTGCTTTTTTTACACCGCCAAGTAAAATTACTGTCAAAGATCAGTGATTTTAGTGCAGTTCACAAATTTTTGTTCCCACGGCCACGACTGATTCGAATAATTTGCGTTTCGAATCGATTCGAATTGCCCAGCCCTAGCCTGTCCCTGTATCATACGCGACCGACCCATATCTTTCTATCACTCCGTTCACTTCAATTTCAGCCACATGAAGATCAGACGTCAACTACGTGAGTTACAGAAAAAGCAACCAAGTACTATGACCCCGGAAGTTGTAAAAGGAAGTAGTGTTCATCATAATTCTAACGAGTTTGACAACGATGGAACCGCTGGGACAAGCCGCGCCATGAACCCGGAAACGATTCGCGGAAGTGAGATTGAGGCAACATACGGCGTTGTCAACAAGAGAGGGAAAAAGCCGAATTCACGAGATGAGCGAGAAATAGTCGTGAACGAGCTATATCAGTTGTGAGATGTTTTCTTGGATAAATAAACGGATATTGGGGTCGGATGGGGATATAAAAACGGGTATTTTATCCCCTTTCTATTTGTATTCCGAATCTATGCAATGGAAGTATAGCAAAAATACATTCGCCACATTCGAATATGTTTTTTATCGAATTGTGATGTTTCGAATCGAATTTTTCCAAATATGATTCGATCACAAAATTTGGGTATTTAGCGCGAGAGAAAATATTGTCACGAATTTTCTTTTACCACTTAGCGACTGGATCATTGTGAAAGTTAATTGACTTTTCAATAATAACGAACTATTCTTGTTATTCGGTATATTTCCATGTACGGCCAGGAATGAACACAAAACTGCTTCGTCGTGGGCGCGATGGCCTAGTGGTTGAACATGTTGACTCGTAGGTTGAAGATCTCGGGTTCGAGCCTCGGCGAGTCCGGTCTAAGCCGAACAGGAAAAGATCATATCTTTCATATATTTGTAAACCTGTCCGTCTATAAGTGGCCGATGATACAGGGCCCTGGGTAGGGTGATCCACTCTAAGAATTGGCTATAAAAAAAATTTGATTGTATGCCGTGGCGACTCAACGTAATTGTATTTTTGTAAATAAGTTGATAAAAATATTTTTCCCATTATTTTTGAAACGAACAAGTATCTGTCGATGGAACTTCGTCGTTATGTGCGTTGTGTATCTGTTCTGTGCAGCAGTCACCCGTGGAAGTGCCTTGCTGGAAAATACGGTCGCGCGTACGGCCAGCTGAGCCACCCAGCCGAGCTTATGTCTTGATAATATTTTGTTAGGAATGCAGGGCTGGGCAATTCAATTCGGTGATTCGAATCAATTGAAAGCACAAATTAATCGAATCCATCATGAATCGTCCATAGGAACAAATACTAAAGAGACTAAAATTTTCATTCTTAACGACAAAATGCAATCGATTTCGGTCACATTTGACCAAAATCGATTATATTTTGTCGTTAAAATATGAAAATTTCTACTTTTAGACATGGAGTGTGAATTGAATATGCACAATAAAGTACAAATTTCTTTATTTTCACAAGGATGACAGTTGTAATTATGAAAATTGAATATTTGTTATTTACCTCGAATTCGTGATTCGATCCGATTCGAAAAAATTATTCTAATCGAATTCGAAATGATTCGGTTTTGCCCAGTCCTATGAATGACCTACTTGCGAAACCGAGGCGCAGTCTAACTAAGCAACTTGTCTAAAAGCGTATGATTTAATAAGGGGAGACAGGAACGTTTGGAAGCCCAGGGGGAGCATAGAGTAAAGCTCGTAAAAGCTGGAGAGGTACCTAGTCAAAGAAATGTCGATACAAGCTTTGTTAAGTATGAGCCATTGATGGATCGCGCCACCGAGGCGCGGTCCCTCTGTGGCTCATGCTTGACAAAATTGAATTTCTGATGGCACTATGCCTCCCCTTTGACTGCCGTAATGGCCCAAAGGTTAACATGTTGGCTTCCCAGGCTGAATACCTCGAGTTCGAATACTGGCGAGTCCGGTTCGTTAATCTATGCCCACCGCTTGACCCAGAGTGTAATAACTGGCTAAGCCCAACAGGGCCGTAACTAAGAGTGACTTAGGGATGGTAGTAGCCTTCCCCCGCCCTTTTTTTATGGTTTTTATTTTTAAATTATTTCCAATCTCCCCGGAGAAAGTCTTGTCACCATGGGCCATTTTCAGCTCTGTTTAGCGTCTCAGATATTTATGATAAAAATGAACTCCTAACCTATCATAGCGGTATCTGGTGCCAACATGATAATCACATTTACTCCCACATCTGAGAGCAATATGACTAGGTAACGATTTCCTGGTTTGTTTAGTTTAGACATACCGCATCTATACCAGGAAATCCATTTCCTCAAGCGTGAATCACATGTGGGCAGCATATTAAAAGCGTCAATTATCCAAGGCCCACGCTTGATTGACTAAGTTTGAATGTAATATTCCCATACCTACGCTTTGTTGCACAAGATGATCAACATGCTATTAATGAAATACACAGAGTCCTTGTTATAATGTGTTTCACCGGGAGGAACAAACCTTTAACTCAGACGGGAATTTTTTTGCGAGATCAGTTTTGTTAAGTATTGGGTAGTGGTGGTTGAAGGTCTCAAAACTTTGGGGAGGAAAGACGGGGGCAATATCAAAAATCGTAAAAGCAAAATTTTTTTTGTCTGAGAAATAATTACGCGCCGAAGGGAATAATTTGGGCATTTTTTGCGAAAAGTCGTCATTTGGGAACAAAAAAGCATCAGTTGGGCAACATCTTAGTAGCTTTATCTAACAATGGTACATACTTGATCGACTAAGTTCGTGTGAAATACTCCAAGCCTACGCTGGGAGTTATACAATATAATGTATTGGCAATATGCATTTTCCCAGCAATTGTTGCTGTGTGTTTTACCGTGAGCAACAAATTGAGGAGAGTTGTTTTACTGGAGATGCGCAAATCTTCAAATCTTGTGTGTGTGTGGGGCATAAAAAATTTAAAATAAAAGGCAGTTTTTTTTAAAAGTCGTCATTTTGGGCCAAAAAAGGCTAAAAAACGTTAACATAAATCCATTTTGCGCAGGAGATGCGCAAAAACTTTGCTGAGCATAATGGAATTTTTAAATAATATTCAGAATCTGGAGGACTCTCTTCTCTCCCTCTTCTGGGTCCCTGATAGTTCGCCCCGCCAAAGCGCGGTCCATCAGTGACTCAAGATTAACAAAACCTAATTCCTGAGTAGTTCAGTTCACTCTTAGAAATATGAATATATGTTTTAATAGAGAGCTAGATAAGACGCGGTAACTTGAAAGAGTGACCTCTTCAATAATGGTTGTAATAAGGATACTTCTCATGTTAGGTAAGTAATTATGATTTTAATGTTCTCCCCGATTGGAAAATTTTTGTCAAAGCATCTTTTGTTAAGTATGTGTCACTGATGGATCGCGTCGATGAGACGCGGTCCATCTGTGGCTCATGCTTGACAAAAAAATCCATGCTTCAGCTTGACCTTTCTAGATGGGAGCCGAACTAACCAACGCAAATAGCTATTACAAAATCTAGTACCAGAAACTGCACTCTGAGCGAAAAAAAAGAAATGAATCGTCACGTTTGAGTGCCGTGAGTGGTATCTCCCCAAGTGCTAGGCAATGGCAACCATCAAAAAGTTCTTCGTTTACAACTGCAAAAAATGTGTTATTGCGATTCTTAAGTACGCTATAATAAAGTGCAGTGGGTGGTACCTGCCCGGGTTGATAGTAAAACCATTTCCACCTTTTAAATAATGAAGGTCTATGCTTTTTAGGATTGATCGTTTGCATGACTTTGTCTGAAAACCTTGATATGTGTTCACAAAAACAACAAAATATACGTTATAACAGCACAAACATTGGATATCGTAAATGGAATTTGATGGGAAATAACTGTACTTCTGCCAACAGTGTGTTGTTGTTGAAACTCACATACATCGATTTTCGTACCAACGGATATTGTAGGGGCTATATATCAGGTTTATATTTGCTCATTTGTCCTCAATACAGAACTGACCAAAAACAGGAATGGTTCTTCTAATTATTTTAGAATGCGATAATATTTGTTGAACATCTTTATGACGCTTTGCAGATATTCAAATAGTCAAATATTGCCGTATTTTCAATATTTCGCTCAAATTTGGGAGTTTCGGAGGCTGATTTTCGGTGTTTTTCTTCAATTGAATTAATTAAATTTAAGTCAAAATAGACAGTTTATCTTCAATATTCATCCTCTTTGTATATTTTGACCTTATACCAGAACCAAAACTACCAAAAACGTTTTTAAAAATTTCCCATTTTCGTTCCGAATTTCTCAAAAGCGTCGCCATATGCTGACCAGGGATGACGGAAAGTTAGATGCAAATAGAAATGGTACATTTTATTACGAATTCGCCTTCGTTAAACTTAAATATGAAGTATTTCAATATCAAAAGATACGTCGTTTAAAAGAAAATTGTTTGTGTTTTATTATTATCATTATTAATATTGTCAGAAACATGCCATCTTCTTATAAATCTCGCCTGTTTCTATCTTAGATTTAAATGTTTATCTTGTCTGGTATGAATGTCATGTCTTCCCAGCATAATAACGGTACAAACATTATTTATTAAATGCTATTTAATACAAAGACACAACAACGATCTCTTTTTTCTGTACAAATCAGATACTGACATTTGCACATTCGAGTCTGGTGATTGCTTCCTAATCACAAATCGGCCAACATCTATCAATGGATATTTCGTCCAAAGAGCAGAATGCAATAGAATTTATTGGATTTTCCGCGATGCCACATTGCCCGTGCGTGTTACTTATTCCGGCTACAGCTATTGGAGTGCATATAGGAAAACTTTCACAATAGATGTTAACTATACTTCTGACGCAATTGAAGGTAACATAGCCACTAGAATCCAACCCGAGCCATCAGTATCGTGTACAGGAACTTGTGTGTTGAGCGTAATTTGAAAGTTTTTGAGGTTCTATTCACAATGTTACTGTACGTCGAGACTAGGGCTGGGCAAAACCGAATCATTTAGAATACGAATTAGATTCGAATAATTTTTTTCAAATCGGATCGAATCACGAATTCGATGTAAATAACAACTAATCAATTTTCAACATTGCAACTTGTCTTCATTGTGAAAATCAAGAAATTTATACTTTATAGTGCATATTCAATTTACACTTCATGTCTAAAAGTAGCAATTTTCATATTTTAACGGCAAAATACAATCGATTTTGATCAAATGTGACCACAATCGATTGCATTTTGTCGTTAAAAATGAAAATTTTATTCAATTTAATAAGTATTTGGTCCTATGAACAATTCACGGTTGATTCGAATATATTGTGCTTCGAATCGATTCAAATCACCGAGCCCTAGTCGATACTCAGGGGCAATTTTTCTTTTTGTTAAAACTTCACGCGCTTCATGTGCTGCCAAAACTCAATGTTTAAATCATTTACTAATTTACACTTCCTTACAAATCATTTATCAATATACATTACAGCGGTAACGGAGAGGCATTGTGCCTGAAAACACTAGTGCGTCTCATTTGTATCGGGGACAAAAATAATCTCAATCCTATAATGGAATGAAATAGCTAATCTTTCTGATACTTTGATACTCGTAATATCAGCGATAGAAAGGAAAACACTTATATCCAAGTACAAATCTATTAAAAAATCTAGATATACATAACTTCTTATTTCTATGCTTCAGACTACGTCACCACGACTCCAACTCCCATCATAGAAACTACTACCGGGTTTTTAACAACTGATGAAATTACAACTCCGAACCTATTTACGACTCCTGTCACCACTCCTCAAAGAGAATATCCATCACAAGCCCCACAGAAGTCTTCATTCGACATCAGTGTACCTGTCATCCTGGGGATACTACTTGGAATTGTGTTGATCGTCATGTTTGCCGTTGTGATCAGGTCAGTAATTTTCAAAAGCAAAGAGATCCGAAAGATTTAAAAATAGTTCTGAACGTACATCCTTCGTGCCGCAGGAGGTGACAAAAATGTTTTTTATTGAAATTCGATCTATGCAATTGCACTCTAAAGGGAAAAACACTCCTGAGAGAACTGAGCCACTATAATAAAGCACAATGAGTGGTATCTGCCCTTGGTGAGGTTAAAACCATCTAACACGTTTTGTTTCCTTTTAGTCGCCTCCACGACACTCAGGAAATACAATTCTGAAGGCCACGCCTACAGTCATAAGCGGTGTGTAGGGCTGGGCAATTAGATTCGTCTATTCGGTGATTCGAATCGATATATTCGAATCAATCGTGGATCGGCCATAGAAACAAATATTTACTAAGTTGACTAAAATATTAATTTTTGAAGAGAAAATGCAATCGATTTTGGTCACATTTGACCAAAATCGATTGTATTTTGCCGTTAAAATATGAAAATTGCTACTTTTAGACATGAAGTGTGAATTGAATATGCACTATAAAGTATAAATTTCTTGATTTTCACAGTGAAGACAAGTTGTAATTGTGAAAATTCAATATCTGGTATTTACACCGAATTCGTGATTCGATCCGATTTGAAAAAATTATTCGAATCGAATACGAACTCCAAATGATTCGGTTTTGCTCAACCCTAGGCGCGACCCATATCTTTCTATCACTCCGTGCTCTCCAATTTCAGCCACATGAAGATCAGACGTCAACTACGTGAGTTACAGAATAAGCAACCAAGTACTATGACCCCGGAAGTAGTGTTCACCATAATTCTAACGATTTTGACAACGAAGGAACCGCTGGGACAAGTCGCGCCATGAACCCGGAAGCGATTCGCGGAAGTGAGATCGAAGCAATGTATAGCGTTGTCAATAAGCGAGGGAGAAACGCGAATTCAGGAGATGGGCGAGAAATTGTCGTGAACGAACTATATCAGTTGTAGGATGATTTCTTGGATAAATAAACGGATATTGGGGTCGGATGGGGATATAAAAACGGGTATTTTATCCCCTTTCTATTTGTATATTTCGAATCTATGCAATGTTGTAATAGCATATATACATCCGCCACATTCGAATTTTTTTATCGAATAGTGATGTTTCGAATCGAATCTTTCCAAATATGATTCGATCAAAAAATTAGGTATTTAGCGCGATGGAAAATATTGTCATTGAAAATATTGTTTTCAATAATAACGAACTCGTCATGTTAATCGGCATATTTCCATGTACGGTCTGGAATGAACACAATACTGCTTCCTCGTCGGCGCGATGGCCTAGTGGTTAAACATGTTGACATCGCATGTTGAAGATCTCGGGTTCGACCCCCGACGAGTCCGGTTCGCTCATCCATGCCCACCACTCAATAATATAGCATGTAATACCTTGGGCAGGCTAAGCCGAACAGGAAAAGGTCATGTCTTTCATATATTCGCAACACTGTCCGTCGATGAGTGGCCGATGTTACAAGGGCCTTAAGCAGGGTGAACCACTCTAAGAAGTGGCTATAAAAAAAATTTTGATTGCATGCCGTGGCGACTCAACGTAATTGTATTTTGCAAATAACTTGATAAAAATATTTTTCCCGTTATTTTTCAATTATTATGCATTTTTCTCGATATGATATTTGCTTTCCATTTCCCCAAATTTCTTTCGTTAAAACTAACTCCAAGCGAGACTGGAAAAAACACCTAAATTGCGACATCTGAAGCAGAAAAAAGCATTGCGAACCAGACGAAAAGTGTTTTGAGATTTGGTCATGTTACCAACACTAGGGATGGGCAAAAACGAGTCATTTGGAATTCGAACCGGATTCGAGGCATATTTTCGAATCGAATCACTAATTCTGTGTAAATAACCAATATCCCCTATTTTACTATTGCATCTCTTTTCCATTGTAATATAAAAATATTTATAGTTTACTCTGGTATTTCAATTCACATCCCATGTATTAGATAAAATATTTTCACATTATTTTAACGAGAAAACATGATCGATTTTGGTCCAATTTGAGCAAAATCGTTTGGATTTTGTCGTTGAAAATGAAATTCCAGACCATTTAGCAACTTTCGTTCCTATGAACTATTCACGATTGATTCGAATAAATTGTGCTTCGAATCGATTCGAATCACCGAACCGAATTGCCCAGCGCTCTTGATCGCCCAAGCCAGATAATACTTTCTGTTCGCTGCTACAGTCGTGCGCTTGTTTTTCTATGAACTTCTGCTCAGATCTGAGATGTAGTTCCTACGTTGTAAATAGAGCTGGGCAAAACCGAATCATTTGAAATTTGAATCTGATTCGAATAACTTTTCCGAATCGGGTCGAATCTCTAACGAATATCACTTTTTTACTGAAGCAGCTTATCTCCATTATGAAAACCAGAAATTTATAGTTTATACTGTATTTCCAATTCGCCATCCATGTCTAAAAGCCTCTAGTTTCACATTTCAACGACAAAATACATTCGATTTTAGTTGAATTTGGCCAAAATCGATTGCATTTTATCCGTAAAAATGAAAATTTTGGTCCATTCAGCAAGTCCTATAAACGATTCACAATCCATTCGAATAAATAGTGCTTCGAATCGAATCCAATTGCCCGGGCCAAGCTTGGTGCAAAAATACGGTTAATTTACCGTTCATTAACAGTAATCGTGTATGCTCAAAGCCTCCTGAATTTGAGCCGCTCATACAAGCTATTTATGTATTGAAATATGTATGTATAAACTTGGGTTACGTTTTATTTTGCTAATGTGCTGTTGAAAATAAATGAAAAAATATACGAGTAACATCATAGCAAGGATATACAAAACAATATCTTGCTAGAAATCTGTGTACGTGTGTTTATTATAGAAATTCTATTCGCGGAAAAATGCATTCAAAGACGCGATATTCTAGTGCGTATATGACTTGCTAGCAGTTCATGATGCAAATAGTAATCCACATACGGTACTGTGTAGCACGAAAAAAGTTGAAAAGTATTGCATCTAGCGCGGGATTGTTTTTCAAATCTTTTTGAAAATCCAACAAATGGACTCCGAAATTATTAAGTTTATCTTGCGTGGAAGAATTCTCAAGTGTTGGTCTTTTTTTATTCAACATTCTGGACCAAAAACACCAAAATATTGCAAATATGCAAGAAAACTACAATCAATATTAAGATATTATTGAATAAAATGTCTTGGGGGGAAGGGAGGTCATTTCGGCACCGCCCCAGTGACTGTAGTACAATGAAGTTTTAGCACAAACGCTGTTGCGTAGTGCCCTTCGCGATTGTGAAATACTCTACCACTCCTTTATATTTGGTCGCATTTTGTAATACGCAGAAAAATGGGAAATCCTGGAGTCCACATCTACAGGATCTAATGAGTTAAAAAGCTAAAAGCTGTTATGAAACAAGCGCATAATCGAATTAGAAAGTGGTAGATACCACTCACTGCACTTTACAGTGGTGGTTCAATTTCGTTTGGAATGTTTTTTACTTAGAGCGCAGTTGCAGATACTACATTTTGTAGTAACCCCCTGCAATAATGGTGGTCGTGGGTCGGGTTATTTAGTGCGCGCTTCCGGCCTTTGCTTCCCAAGCGGAAAAGTATTGAATTAACATGTTTTGTTGAGCGTTGTCCACTGATGGATCGCGCCGCCTAAGCGCGGTCTATCTGTGGATCATGTTTGACAAAATAAAATTTCTGATTAGATTAGGGTGAATCTCAACAAAAAACAATAACTTCAAGCCCAGGGCAGATACCACTTACTGTATTCCACCATGTGGGTTCAGTTCCATTTAGAATGTTTTCCGCTTAGAGTGCAATTGCTTGTACTGTAGCAGGACTTTGCTATTATTCAGTGGCCGTTAGTCAGTTCTTTTGGGCACTGCCTCCGACCTTGATCAGAGTGAATTTTAATTTTTTTAATTTAAATATTTATGTATTACTCAATTACATGCTAAAAGTTTTACAATAAATCTTTAAAAAATCCCTACCAACAGTAAACGTAAAACATTCGGTTAAGAACAATCGTCCCGTTTGGGAGGTCAGAGGTTCGATGTTTGCTGTTCACCGTGTGTGATATTCAACAAAGCATTTAATCAGTAACTGAATTATCACAACAAAGACAAAAAGCATAAAAAAGAGCCGTAATTTTGAATAAAGCAAAATGCTGTAGACTGTAGAGCCACGAGTTTCTATTCTATTTTGTCTCAAAATGACGATTTATCACGAAAGAACCCAAAAATTTTCGGGCGCCTTCGTAGCGCATCATTTTGATAGCAAAAAACAATGTGGAATATTACCAAGACTTAAATGAATCGTTTATATAAATGTTTATAAATATAAATCTCAAACCTTAAGAATGCGATACATGCTTGGCTAGAATACGATCTTTTTATGTTTATTGCATTATATACATTTTGTCGAGTATTTACCACAGATGGACCGAGCCTCAACGGAACAATTTTTAAACTGTGTAAGGCCGTAATATAAGCTTAGGTTGATAGGTTAGGTTTTTATGTTCAAAAGATAAATGCGAACGTAAATAACAGGCAGCTCGCGAAAGGTTGTGAGCCTTTATTTCTTAAAATTTCCATCTGTTGTATGAATATGCGATGTGCGTGTATCAGTTCATTTGCGGTAGGACCAGGTGGGGAAATTTTCATGTCCTTTATGTGACTAAGCAATGTCTAAAAAGTGATATCCATTGGTTTACTAATCAAATCGAATATTTTTTGCGAATCGATTTTTTCTGACATTATATACATTTAGATTGTGTTGATTTAGAATCGCTTGAAAAATCGAATCGAATAATTTATGACTTTGCGAATCACGAATTGAAATATTAGGACAGGCTTATATGTGTGACGCTTTGAAGACTTCCTCTGACTCAGTTACCTGATTATGACAACGAACAAGACGACGGTCACAATTCCAAGAGGAATCCCGAGTATAATGGGAGCAATGTTGTTAGTTGGATCATGTTTTGAAATGTTTGCCTGGTCGGTAGTGCCAGGATTTGCTTCGGTTTCAAATATTCCGAGAGAACTTGCTTCGACTGTTGTCGGGTTTGTCGTGGTGTGACCTTGGAAAGCAACAAATTAATATTGAATTTTTAATGAAATGTATAATGTCTTCCTTTGATCCCTGAACCGAACCGTTAAATTTATATCCGAAAATTGAATCTCCTTCGGGGCTTTTGCAGTGACTAAAAAGAAGTGAAACTTGATTTCTCCAGCATGGAATTAGCGAATGTGTTCTGCGAATGCAGCCCTTGCAGCAAATGCATCACTGGCCAAATGTGGGTTGTTGAGGCGAAGGTGCGGTCCTATCAACAGCCTATAATTGGCGTAAATCTCATCAACATTGCGTTTTTAAATTCTGGAAATAGGCAATCATTCCAAATGACCAGTAAATTGACTGTACATTTGTTACAGTGTAGCAAAATATTTGCTATTAATATAGCTGAACATCACTCAGAACAATACATAGAATCGTAGCCGAGCGGAAAACGTCCCATGTTTGATCACATATAAACTATTATGCGATTTTATCTGCTTAACCAGGAGTGGGAGTGGGACATCATGTCGTTACCGAAACGCAAAGATCAGCATCATGAATATTATGAATAAACCGTAAGAAGGGTCATGCAAAATAAAAGGGACACGTGACGTAGAAAACGCATGTAGACCTTTGTGCTAAATATTTTTGTTATGGCCACTTCTCACAGTGTAGCACTCTACCCTAGACCCTGTACCATCGGCCACTTATGGACGGACACGGTTAGGAATCGCTGGAAAGATATTGCTAATATTTTCGTTATGGTCACTTCTTACAGTGTAGCACTCTACCCTAGACCCTGTACCCTCGGCCACTTATAGACAGACAGGGTTAGCAATTGCTAAAAGATTTGGTCCTTTTCTGTTCGGCTTAGCCTGCCAAAGTTATTACACTCTTGGTTGAGTTGCGGGCAAGGATTAATGAACCGGACTCGCTGGGAGTCGAACCCGAGATTTTCAACTTGCGATTCCAACATATTTTACCACTAGGCCATCGGGCCCAACCTTACACAGGCATTTTTTTACCTTTCTCTCACCTCTGATTGGTTCATTGTCAGCACATGTTATATATTCATACTTGAGTCTGAAATTTCGTGGGGTCCACCGACCTCCTAGTTTCCACCAAGGTAAGAAGTCGAGGGTGAACGAAGCACCTTGTCCATAATAAATCCATGTTTTCTGTGAACATTTTGTTAGATTCATTCTTCCCAGATCTCTGCAGTGTGAGTTGTTTCCATGGAATATCAGACAGGTATGGTTGGGCATGGATGAAACGTCAGTACCTATAGAGTTGCGATTCAAATTTTTATTCCACGTTATTTTTTGGTTATGATCCGGGGATGATTCATACAATCAAGACTCAGTCCACCAATCGCTAATGCATGTAAAAGAATTATTCTTGATTGTAAGAAAAAGTTGAAAGGCTAAGGAAAAATAAAATAAAGGAATTCCAAAACTGCAAGATGGATTTTTTTATGCAAAATTGAAATTTTGCGATACAAACGTGTGAGAAAATAAACTAGGACAGGGGTGGCGAAACTTTTTGTCAAATATGCCAAAATATTAAAAAAAAAATTAAAAGTTTAACGAGTTATTATGTCATAACACAAAGCATGAAATATTCTTGCATGAATTTATCGTCATAAACCACATAACAATGAGATTTTTGTTGCAGTATTTTGAATAACAAGCGTTTTATATGTGGCCCATACGTGGTCACACGCACGTGGATGACGTCGCATCAATAATATTGCTTCTCAAATTATTTTCATCAGGTTTATTACGACTATTCACAGCAATACTTGTACGGTGGCGGATTCAGGAAAAAATTGATTGAGGGGGCGGAACAATCTTTTCAACGATCAAACAACAATGCAACCAAAATCCAAATAAAGAGCACCTCGGGTGCGCTCAAATACTCTTTTTAAGAGCGAAACAAACGAATTCAATCAAAAAAATAATTCAATAAAAATAATTAATTACTATCACTTTAGGGATGAACACGTAAAATTAATCAGTAAAAACTAAAAAGTATTTAGGTGCCAGATGCGCGCAAAAATTTTATGAATATTAAAAGCGAAATGACACGAAATACACAATGTGAGGTCATGGAATCGCAATTGCGCGCGAGAATTTTTTTAATTGAACCTAAATAACCATTCAAAATTAGTCTTTTCCCTTGTTTTACCAAGTTTCTCTCCTACATTAGCTATAGCTAATAGTTAAACAAAATGAATGCCCTGCCAGAAAAAAATCTGCCACGTGCCACATGACGCATGCCATGGTTTCGCCTCCCCTGGACTAGGCTTTATGCCAAATTGTGAGTCACGGAAAGTTTGGTTTTATTCATTGTATTTCAATATTTCATATAATTTTTTAATATAAAAACTTTTGAAATCCTATCCAAAATATAACACAGAAAAAATGCATTACCGTGTATAAGTAATCTTCCTACAACGAGTCGGTTACTCGTTCCGGTCCAAGCTAAATTCATTGTATCCAGAAACAATATTAACGATCCGTTCTGAGAGAAGTTGACCTGAGAAAATCGCCATTTTCTGCGATCAGTTGTCTCGAACTTATCAGGAAAGTTTGGTGATTGTATAGTTCCGTTTGCTGCAGTCAATTGCGCAGGTGTGGATGAGCATTCGGCAGACGCTCTTTCGGACAACACTGGAAAGAAGTAAAAGTTGAATCACGATCTCCTCTTGATCAAATCCAATCCACTTTCAAGCAAAGAACTCCAAAACCGGCGTTTATGAATGATATGCTTGAGTGTAAATATGCTTGTACTCTAAATATAATAAATATCAACATATATTGATTAGGGCTGTCCCTTCTTTCTCAAAACTTCGAGGAGAGCATGCCCCCCGCATCCCCAATTGTTCTTTCATTGCTTGTGAATGAATATGTTTCAGATGTCAAAGTATCAAACGTCAACTGCAAACCACGGAGAATTCTCACCAACAAGCTTTGACCCCGGAAGCTGTTGAAGGAAGTAATGATCATAACCCGTATGAGTTCGTCAGCGAGCAAATGCCAAACAACTCAATATGTGAATCCGGAAATAAATCGCGGAAGTGAGGTCGAAGCAACATACAGCGTTGTTGATGAGCCAGAGAGTGCGAACGCGAGCGATCAAAGGGAGATTGTCGTGAATGAATTATACAGATTGTAATCATTATGTTGAAAGAGAATTGACAAAAGGAGAGATTTCCTAGTTAAAAATAAACATTTTAATAGAAATAACACAAAAAACACCCTTCAGGACATTTTATTTTTATGCATTTTTTATATATAAAAAATTACTTCACTGTTTTTTTTTTTTTAATTTCACTCTAAGCAAGGCAAGAAGCAGTGCCTATAAGGAACCGAACAACCACTTAAATTAAAAAGAGCTGCTATAAAGTAAATTGCCAGCAACAGAACTCTAAGGAAAAAACAACCCAGACAGAACTGAACCACCATACTAGAGTACTGTGAGTGATCGTGGCCCTACAGCATTTTGCTTTGGTCAAAACTACGGCACTTTTTTATGCTTTTTGAATTTGCTGTGATAATTCAGTTACAAATATAATGCTTTGCGGAATATCACACACGTTGGAAGGCGAACATCGAACCTCTTACCTTCCAAACGGGACGATTGCGCTTAACCGAATGTTTTATGTTTGTTGTTGGTAGGAGTTTTTCAAATATTTATTATAGAAGTTTTAGCATGTAATTGAGTGATATATATATTTTTATTATTAAAATTCACTCAAGCAAGGTCGGAAGCAGTGCCCAGAAGGAACCAACTAACGGTCACTTAATAGCAAAGATCTACTACAAGATATAGTACCAGCAATTGCACTCTAAGTGGAAATCATTATAAATGGAACTGAACTCATATGGTGAAATACAGTAAGTGGCATCTGCCCTGGGCTTGAAGTTATTGATTTTTGTTGAGATTCGCCCTAATCTAATCAGATATTTTATTTTGTCAAGCATGATCCACAGATTTATAGAGCCTAGGCGGCGCGATCCATCAGGGGACAAAGCTCAACAAAACATGTTAAGTCAATGCTTTTCTGTCTGGGAAGCCAGGCCGGGAGCAGCCATCAAATGACCCGACTCACGGCCACCCATATTGCAGGAGGCTACTACAAAATGTAGTATCTGCAACTGCACTCTAAGTAAAAAACATTCCAAACGAAATTGAACCACCACGGTAAAGTGCAGTGAGTGGTATCTACCAATTTCTAATTCGATTATGCGCTTGTTTCATAACAGATTTTACCTTTTTAACTCATTAGATCCTGTAGATGTGGACTCCAGGATTTCCCATTTTTCTGCGTGATATAAATACGACCAAAAGCAAAGAAAATGGTGGAGTATTTCACCGACGCGAATGTTACTACTCTACGACGTTCGTGCTAAAACTTCATTGTACTATAGTCACTGGGGCGGAACCGAAATGACCTCCCTTCCCTCCAAGACATTTTATTCAATAATTAAATAATTAAATGTATTTTTGTTGCATATTTGCAATAATGTATTGTTTTTGGTTCAGAATGTTGAATTTTTCCAATAAAGGGGAACTCTTGCGACCTCTTCCACGCAAGATATACTTAATAATTTCGAAGTCCATTTGTTGGATTTTTCAAAAGATTTACAAAACAATCCCAACTTTCCAACTTTTTCCGTGCTGCACAACACCGTATGGGGATTACTATTTGCATCATGAACTGCTAGCAAGTCATATACGCACTAGAATATCGCGTCTTTGAATGCATTTTTTCCGCGAATAGAATTTCTATAATAAACACACGTACACAGATTTCTAGCAAGATATTGTTTTGTATATCCTTGCTGTGATGTTACTCGTATATTTTTTCATTTATTTCCAACAGCACATCAACAAAATAAAACATAACGTACGTTTATATATACATATTTCAATACATAAATAGCTTGTATTAGCGGCTCACATTCAGGAGGCTTTGAGAATACACAATTACTGTTAATGAACGGTAAATTAACCGTTCTTTTGCTACAAGCTTGGCCTGGGCAATTGGATCCGATTCGAAGCACTATTTATTCGAATATATTGTGAATCGTTTATAGAACTTGCTGAATGGAGCAAAAATTTTCATTTTTTACGGATAAAATGCAATCGATTTTGGCTAAATTTGACTAAAATCGAATATATTTTATCGTTGAAATGTGAAACTAGAGGCTTTTAGACATGGATGGCGAATTGGAAATACAGTATAAACTATAAATTCCTGGTTTTCATAATGGAGACAAGCTGTATCAGTAAAAAAGTGATATTCGTTAGAGATTCGACCCGATTCGGAAAAGTTATTCGAATCAAATTCAAATTTCAAATGATTAGGTTTTGCCCAGCCCTATCTACAACGTAGGGACCACATCTCGGATCTAAGCAGAAGTTTGTAGAAAAACAAGCGCACAACTGTTGCCGCGAACAGAAAGCATTAAATGGCTTGGGCGATCACTATATCACTACATATCACAGGTAAAAAAGGTGCAAAAGGGAATGGATATAAACGCATACATTTTTTATAATTTTAGCAACTTTACGGAATATAGTTTAAAGGATTCATAATATGGTGTTTTATTCACATTATGTATATTATACATTTGCTGTCCACAATACTATCATGCGAAGGGGCTGTATCCCAACTAAGGTTGGACAAAACCGAATCATTTTGAATTCGAATCTGATTCGATTAATTTTTTCAAATCGGATCGAATCATAAATTTCGCGTAATAACAAATATCCTATTTTTACTGTTACAACGTGTCTCCATTGCAAAAAGAATTTATAGTTTAAGAAATTTATAGTTTATATTGCCTTTCAATTCACACTCTATGTCTAAAAGCAACAATTTTCATATTTTGACGACAAAATATAATCGATTTTAGTCAAACTTGACCAAGATCGTTTGCATTTTGTCGTTAAAAATGAAAATTCTAGTTTATTTAGTAAGTTTTTGTTTAAATAAACGTTACATTCGAATAATTTGTGCTTCGAATCAATTCGAATCATCCAATCGAATTGCCCAGTCCTTATCCCAACCTTTGTAATGTAGTCCAATTATTTGCTAAAGCAGTGTGTTGGTTAGGGCTGGGCAATTTGGTTCGGTGATTCGAATTGATTCGAATTACTTGTGCTTCGATTGTTTATCTAATACGTACGGTGTGAATAGAAATACCAAAGCAAACTATGAATATCTTGATTTTCACCATGGAAATGAGTTGTAATAGTAAAAATGGGATATTGGTTACTTACACAGAATTAGAGATTCGATCTGATTTGAAAAAATTATTCGAATCAGATTCGAATTCCGAATGACTCGGTTTTGCCCAGCTCTAGTGTTGGTAACATGGCCGAGTCTCAAAACACTTTTCGTCTGGTTCGCAATGGTGCTGCTCCAGAGGTCGCAAGTTAGTTATTTTTTCCAGTCTCGCTTGGAGTTAGTTTTAAGGAAAAAAAGGTTGGGGAAAATGGAAAGCAAATATCATATCGAGAAAAAAAATGCATAATAATTGAAAAATAACGGGAAAAAATATCTTTATCAAGTTATTTACAAAAAAATACAATTACGTCGAGTCGCCACGGCATTCAACCGATTTTTTTACACCCACTTCTTAGAGTGGATCACCCTGCCCAAGGCCCGGTAACATCGGCCACTTATAGACGGACATGGTTACAAATATATGAAAGGTATATTTTTTTCCTGTTCGGCTTAGCCTACCCAAGTTATTACACCCTGTTTTGAGTGGTGGACATGGATAAGCGAGTCGGACTCGCTCGGGTTCGAACCCGAGATCTTCAACATGCGATGTCAACATGTTTAACCACTGGGTCATCGCGCCCATGAGCAAGCGGTTTTGTTTTCATTCCAGGCCGTACATGGAAATATGCCGAATAACAAGAACAGTTCGTTATTATTGAAAAGTCAATTGACTTTCACAATGACTAAATCACTAAGTGGTAAAAGGAAATTCGTGACAATATTTTCCATCGCGCTAAATACCCAATTTTTGTGATCGAATCATATTTGGAAAGATTCGATTCGAAACATCACAATTCGATAGAAAAAACATATTCGAATGTGGCGAATGCATATATGCTATATGGACATTGCATAGATTCGAAATACAAATAGAAAGGGGATAAAATACCCGTTTTTATATCCCCATCCGACCCCAATATCCGGTTATTTATTCAAGAAATCATCTTACAACTGATATAGTTCGTTCACGACAATTTCTCGCTCATCTCCTAAATTCGTTTTTCTCCCTCCCTTATTGACAACGCTATACATTGCTTCGATCTCACTTCCGCGAATCGCTTCCGGGTTCATGGCGCGACTTGTTCTAGCGGTTCCTTCGTTGTCAATATGGTGAACACTATTTCTTTCTACAACTTCCGGGGTCATAGTACTTGGTTGCTTATTCTGTAGCTCACGTAGTTGACGCCTGATCTTCATGTTGCTGAAATTGGAGAGCACGAAGTGATGAAAAGATATGGGTCGTGCCTAGGGCTGGGCAAAACCGAATCATTTGGAATTCGAATTTGATTCGAATAATTTTTCCGAATCGGATCGAATCACGAATTCGATGTAAATAACAAATATTGAATTTCCACAATTACAACTTGTCTTCATTGTGAAAATCAAGAAATTATACTTTATAGTGCATATGCAAATCACACTTCATGTTTAAAGTAACAATTTTCTTATTTCTACGACAAAATACATTCGATTTTGGTCAAATGTAACGAAAATCGATTGCATTTTGTCGTTAAAAAGGAAAATTTTAGTCAAATTAGTATATATTTGAACGATTCACGATTGATTCGAATATATCGTGCCTCATTTTTTAGACCAAAAACAATGGGGAATATTACTAAGACTTAAATGAATCATTTATATAAATGTTTATAAATATAAATCTTAAACCTTAAGAATGCGATACATGCTTGAGCAGAATACGTGCTTTTTATGTTTATTGCATTATATATATAAAACGCAATCAGAATTTTTTTATTTTGTCAAGTATGTACCACAGATGGACCGAGCCTCAGCGGAACAATTTAATATAAGCTTAGGTTGATTATAAGCTTTTCGTGTTCAAAAGATAAATGTGAACTTAAATAACAGGCAGCTCGCGAAGGTGTAAGCCTTTATTCCACGAAATTCTATCTATTGTGTGAATATACGGGCTTTATTTTATAAAATTCTATCTGTATATCAATGACTATGTGTGTATCAATTCAGTGGTGGGGGGATCAGGTGGGGAAATATAATTTTCATTCCCTTTATGTGACTAAGGGCTGTTAAAAAACTAATATCCTTTGGTTTAATATCAAATTGAATATTTTTGCGAATCCATAAATACATTTATATTAAACAAACAAAGGTGTCTTTCCTGATGAATTCAAAAAGCATAGGATTTGCATATGTTTTCTGACATTATATACATTTTGATTGTGTTGATTTAGAATCGCTTGAAAAATCGAATCGAATAATTTATGAATTCGCGAATCACGAATTGAAATATTAGGACAGGCTTATATGTGGCCGCAAGTCGATTTTAAGTCTTCCTCCGACTCAGTTACCTGATTATGACAACGAACAAGACGACGGTCAGAATTACAAGAAGAATCCCGAGAATAATGGGAGCAATGTTGCTAGTTAGATCATGTTTTGAAATGTTTGCCTGGTCGGTAGTGCCAGGATTTGCTTCGGTTTCAAATATTCCAAGAGAACTTGCTTCGACTGTGGTCGGGTTTGTCGTGGTGTGACCTTGGGAAAAAACAAATTAATATTGAATTTTTAATGAAATGTATATTATCTTCCTTTGATCCTTGAACCGAACCGTTAAATTTATATCCGAAAATTGAATCTCATTCGGGGCTTTTGCAGTGAATAAAAAAAAGTGAAACTTGATTTCTCCAGCATGGAATTAGCGAATGTGTTCTGCGAATGCAGCCCTTGCAGCAAATGCATCACTGGCCAAATGTGGGGTGTTGAGGCGAAGGTGCGGTCCTATCAACAGCCTATGATTGGCGTAAATCTCATCAACATTGCGTTTTTAAATTCTGGAAATAGGCAATCATTCCAAATGACCAGTAAATTGACTGTACATTTGTTACACTATAGCAAAATATTTGCTATTAATATAGCTGAACATCACTCAGAACAATACATAGAATCGTAGCCGAGCGGAAAACGTCCCATGTTTGATCACACATAAACTATTATGCGATTTTATCTGCTTAACCAGGGGTGGGAGTGGGACATCATGTCGTTACCGAAACACAAAGATCAGCATCATAAATATTATGAAGAAACGGTAAGAAGGGTCATGTTGTGCAAAATAAAAGGGACACATGACGCAGAAAACGCATGTAGACCTTTGTGCTAAATATTTTTGTTATGGCCAGGTCTCACAGTGTAGCACTCTACCCTAGACCCTGTACCATCGGCCACTTATGGACGGACACGGTTAGGAATCGCTGGAAAGATATTGCTAATATTTTCGTTATGGTCACTTCTTACAGTGTAGCACTCTACCCTAGACCCTGACCCAGACATTTTTTACCTTTCTCTTACCTCTGATTGGTTCATTGTCAGCACATGTTATATATTCATACTTGAGTCTGAAATTTCGTGGGGTCCACCGAGCTCCTAGTTTCCACCAAGGTAAGAAGTCGATGGTGAACGAAGCAGCTTGTCCATAATAAATCCATGTTTTCTGTGAACATTTTGTTAGATTCATTCTTCCCAGATCTCTGCAGTGTGAGTTGTTTCCATGGAATATCAGACAGGTATGGTTGGGCATGGATGAAACGTCGGTACCTATAGAGTTGCGATTCAAATTTTTATTCCACGTTATATTTTGGTTATTATGATCCGGGGATAATTCATACAATCAAGACTCAGTCCACCAATCGCTAATGCATGTAAAAGAATTATTCTTGATTGTAAGAAAAAGTTGAAAGGCTAAGGAAAAATAAAATAAAGGTATTCCAAAACTGCAAGATGGATTTTTTTATGCAAAATTGAAATTTTGCGATACAAACGTGTCAGAAAATAAACTAGGACAGGGGTGGCGAAACATTTTGTCAAATATGCCAAAATATTAAAAAAAAAAATTAAAAGTTTAACGAGTTATTATGTCATAACACAAAGCATAAAATATTCTTGCATGAATTTATCGTCATAAAGCACATAACAATGAGATTTTTGTTGCAATATTTTGAATAACAAGCGTTTTATATGTGGTCACACGCACGTGGATGACGTCACATCAATAATATTGCTTCTCAAATTATTTTTATCAGGTTTATTACGACTATTCACAGCAATACTTGTACGGTGGCGGATTCAGAAAAAAATTGATTGAGGGGGCGGAACAATCTTTTCAACGATCAAACAACAATGCAACCAAAATCCAAATAAAGAGCACCTCGGGTGCGCTCAAATACTCTTTTTAAGAGCGAAACAAACGAATTCAATCAAAAAAATAATTCAATAAAAATAATTAATTACTATCACTTTAGGGATGAACACGTAAAATTAATCAGTAAAAACTAAAAAGTATGCCAGATGCGCGCAAAAATTTTATGAATATTGAAAGCGAAAGGACACGAAATACACAATGTGAGGTCATGGAATCGCAATTGCGCGCGAGAATTTTTTTAATTGAACCTAAATAACCATTCAAAATTAGTCTTTTCCCTTGTTTTACCAAGTTTCTCTCCTACATTAGCTATAGCTAATAGTTAAACAAAATGAATGCCCTGCCAGAAAAAAATCTGCCACGTGCCACATGACGCATGCCATGGTTTCGCCTCCCCTGGACTAGGCTTTATGCCAAATTGTGAGTCACGGAAAGTTTGGTTTTATTCATTGTATTTCAATATTTCATATAATTTTTTAATATAAAAACTTTTGAAATCCTATCCAAAATATAACACAGAAAAAATGCATTACCGTGTATAAATAATCTTCCTACAACGAGTCGGTTACTCGTTCCGGTCCAAGCTAAATTCATTGTATCCAGAAACAATATTAACGATCCGTTCTGAGAGAAGTTGACCTGAGAAAATCGCCATTTTCTGCGATCAGTTGTCTCGAACTTATCAGGAAAGTTTGGTGATTGTATAGTTCCGTTTTTGCTGCAGTCAATTGCGCAGGTGTGGATGAGCATTCGGCAGACGCTCTTTCGGACAACACTGGAAAGAAGTAAAAGTTGAATCACGATCTCCTCTTGATCAAATCCAATCCACTTTCAAGCAAAGAACTCCAAAACCGGCGTTTATGAATGATATGCTTGAGTGTAAATATGCTTGTACTCTAAATATAATAAATATCAACATATATTGATTAGGGCTGTCCCTTCTTTCTCAAAACTTCGAGGAGAGCATGCCCCCCGCATCCCCAATTGTTCTTTCATTGCTTGTGAATGAATATGTTTCAGATGTCAAAGTATCAAACGTCAACTGCAAACCACGGAGAATTCTCACCAACAAGCTTTGACCCCGGAAGCTGTTGAAGGAAGTAATGATCATAACCCGTATGAGTTCGTCAGCGAGCAAATGCCAGAAACAACTCAATATGTGAATCCGGAAATAAATCGCGGAAGTGAGGTCGAAGCAACATACAGCGTTGTTGATGAGCCAGAGAGTGCGAACGCGAGCGATCAAAGGGAGATTGTCGTGAATGAATTATACAGATTGTAATCATTATGTTGAAAGAGAATTGACAAAAGGAGAGATTTCCTAGTTAAAAACAAACATTTTAATAGAAATAACACAAAAAACACCCTTCAGGACATTTTATTTTTATGCATTTTTTATATATAAAAAATTACTTCACTGTTTTTTTTTTTTTTAATTTCACTCTAAGCAAGGCAAGAAGCAGTGCCTATAAGGAACCGAACAACCACTTAAATTAAAAAGAGCTGCTATAAAGTAAATTGCCAGCAACAGAACTCTAAGGAAAAAACAACCCAGACAGAACTGAACCACCATACTAGAGTACTGTGAGTGATCGTGGCCCTACAGCATTTTGCTTTGGTCAAAACTACGGCACTTTTTTATGCTTTTTGAATTTGCTGTGATAATTCAGTTACAAATATAATGCTTTGCGGAATATCACACACGTTGGAAGGCGAACATCGAACCTCTTACCTTCCAAACGGGACGATTGCGCTTAACCGAATGTTTTATGTTTGTTGTTGGTAGGAGTTTTTCAAATATTTATTATAGAAGTTTTAGCATGTAATTGAGTGATATATATATTTTTATTATTAAAATTCACTCAAGCAAGGTCGGAAGCAGTGCCCAGAAGGAACCAACTAACGGTCACTTAATAGCAAAGATCTACTACAAGATATAGTACCAGCAATTGCACTCTAAGTGGAAATCATTATAAATGGAACTGAACTCATATGGTGAAATACAGTAAGTGGCATCTGCCCTGGGCTTGAAGTTATTGATTTTTGTTGAGATTCGCCCTAATCTAATCAGATATTTTATTTTGTCAAGCATGATCCACAGATTTATAGAGCCTAGGCGGCGCGATCCATCAGGGGACAACGCTCAACAAAACATGTTAAGTCAATGCTTTTCTGTCTGGGAAGCCAGGCCGGGAGCAGCCATCAAATGACCCGACTCACGGCCACCCATATTGCAGGAGGCTACTACAAAATGTAGTATCTGCAACTGCACTCTAAGTAAAAAACATTCCAAACGAAATTGAACCACCACGGTAAAGTGCAGTGAGTGGTATCTACCAATTTCTAATTCGATTATGCGCTTGTTTCATAACAGATTTTACCTTTTTAACTCATTAGATCCTGTAGATGTGGACTCCAGGATTTCCCATTTTTCTGCGTGATATAAAATACGACCAAAAGCAAAGAAAATGGTGGAGTATTTCACCGACGCGAATGTTACTACTCTACGACGTTCGTGCTAAAACTTCATTGTACTATAGTCACTGGGGCGGAACCGAAATGACCTCCCTTCCCTCCAAGACATTTTATTCAATAATTAAATAATTAAATGTATTTTTGTTGCATATTTGCAATAATGTATTGTTTTTGGTTCAGAATGTTGAATTTTTCCAATAAAGGGGAACTCTTGCGACCTCTTCCACGCAAGATATACTTAATAATTTCGAAGTCCATTTGTTGGATTTTTCAAAAGATTTACAAAACAATCCCAACTTTCCAACTTTTTCCGTGCTGCACAACACCGTATGGGGATTACTATTTGCATCATGAACTGCTAGCAAGTCATATACGCACTAGAATATCGCGTCTTTGAATGCATTTTTTCCGCGAATAGAATTTCTATAATAAACACACGTACACAGATTTCTAGCAAGATATTGTTTTGTATATCCTTGCTGTGATGTTACTCGTATATTTTTTCATTTATTTCCAACAGCACATCAACAAAATAAAACATAACGTACGTTTATATATACATATTTCAATACATAAATAGCTTGTATTAGCGGCTCACATTCAGGAGGCTTTGAGAATACACAATTACTGTTAATGAACGGTAAATTAACCGTTCTTTTGCTACAAGCTTGGCCTGGGCAATTGGATCCGATTCGAAGCACTATTTATTCGAATATATTGTGAATCGTTTATAGAACTTGCTGAATGGAGCAAAATTTTCATTTTTACGGATAAAATGCAATCGATTTTGGCTAAATTTGACTAAAATCGAATATATTTTATCGTTGAAATGTGAAACTAGAGGCTTTTAGACATGGATGGCGAATTGGAAATACAGTATAAACTATAAATTCCTGGTTTTCATAATGGAGACAAGCTGTATCAGTAAAAAAGTGATATTCGTTAGAGATTCGACCCGATTCGGAAAAGTTATTCGAATCAAATTCAAATTTCAAATGATTAGGTTTTGCCCAGCCCTATCTACAACGTAGGGACCACATCTCGGATCTAAGCAGAAGTTTGTAGAAAAACAAGCGCACAACTGTTGCCGCGAACAGAAAGCATTAAATGGCTTGGGCGATCACTATATCACTACATATCACAGGTAAAAAAGGTGCAAAAGGGAATGGATATAAACGCATACATTTTTTATAATTTTAGCAACTTTACGGAATATAGTTTAAAGGATTCATAATATGGTGTTTTATTCACATTATGTATATTATACATTTGCTGTCCACAATACTATCATGCGAAGGGGCTGTATCCCAACTAAGGTTGGACAAAACCGAATCATTTTGAATTCGAATCTGATTCGATTAATTTTTTCAAATCGGATCGAATCATAAATTTCGCGTAATAACAAATATCCTATTTTTACTGTTACAACGTGTCTCCATTGCAAAAAGAATTTATAGTTTAAGAAATTTATAGTTTATATTTCATTTCAATTCACACTCTATGTCTAAAAGCAACAATTTTCATATTTTGACGACAAAATATAATCGATTTTAGTCAAACTTGACCAAGATCGTTTGCATTTTGTCGTTAAAAATGAAAATTCTAGTTTATTTAGTAAGTTTTTGTTTAAATAAACGTTACATTCGAATAATTTGTGCTTCGAATCAATTCGAATCATCCAATCGAATTGCCCAGTCCTTATCCCAACCTTTGTAATGTAGTCCAATTATTTGCTAAAGCAGTGTGTTGGTTAGGGCTGGGCAATTTGGTTCGGTGATTCGAATTGATTCGAATTACTTGTGCTTCGATTGTTTATCTAATACGTACGGTGTGAATAGAAATACCAAAGCAAACTATGAATATCTTGATTTTCACCATGGAAATGAGTTGTAATAGTAAAAATGGGATATTGGTTACTTACACAGAATTAGTGATTCGATCTGATTTGAAAAAATTATTCGAATCAGATTCGAATTCCGAATAACCCGGTTTTGCCCAGCTCTAGTGTTGGTAACATGGCCGAGTCTCAAAACACTTTTCGTCTGGTTCGCAATGGTGCTGCTCCAGAGGTCGCAAGTTAGTTATTTTTTCCAGTCTCGCTTGGAGTTAGTTTTAAGGAAAGAAGGTTGGGGAAATGGAAAGCAAATATCATATCGAGAAAAAATGCATAATAATTGAAAAATAACGGGAAAAATATCTTTATCAAGTTATTTACAAAAAATACAATTACGTCGAGTCGCCACGGCATTCAACCGATTTTTTTACACCCACTTCTTAGAGTGGATCACCCTGCCCAAGGCCCGGTAACATCGGCCACTTATAGACGGACATGGTTACAAATATATGAAAGGTATATTTTTTTCCTGTTCGGCTTAGCCTACCCAAGTTATTACACCCTGTTTTGAGTGGTGGACACGGATAAGCGAGTCGGACTCGCTGGGGTTAGAACCCGAGATCTTCAACATGCGATGTCAACATGTTTAACCACTGGGTCATCGCGCCCATGAGCAAGCGGTTTTGTTTTCATTCCAGGCCGTACATGGAAATATGCCGAATAACAAGAACAGTTCGTTATTATTGAAAAGTCAATTGACTTTCACAATGACTAAATCACTAAGTGGTAAAAGGAAATTCGTGACAATATTTTCCATCGCGCTAAATACCCAATTTTTGTGATCGAATCATATTTGGAAAGATTCGATTCGAAACATCACAATTCGATAGAAAAAACATATTCGAATGTGGCGAATGCATATATGCTATATGGACATTGCATAGATTCGAAATACAAATAGAAAGGGGATAAAATACCCGTTTTTATATCCCCATCCGACCCCAATATCCGGTTATTTATTCAAGAAATCATCTTACAACTGATATAGTTCGTTCACGACAATTTCTCGCTCATCTCCTAAATTCGTTTTTCTCCCTCCCTTATTGACAACGCTATACATTGCTTCGATCTCACTTCCGCGAATCGCTTCCGGGTTCATGGCGCGACTTGTTCTAGCGGTTCCTTCGTTGTCAATATGGTGAACACTATTTCCTTCTACAACTTCCGGGGTCATAGTACTTGGTTGCTTATTCTGTAACTCACGTAGTTGACGCCTGATCTTCATGTTGCTGAAATTGGAGAGCACGAAGTGATGAAAAGATATGGGTCGTGCCTAGGGCTGGGCAAAACCGAATCATTTGGAATTCGAATTTGATTCGAATAATTTTTCCGAATCGGATCGAATCACGAATTCGATGTAAATAACAAATATTGAATTTCCACAATTACAACTTGTCTTCATTGTGAAAATCAAGAAATTTATACTTTATAGTGCATATGCAAATCACACTTCATGTTTAAAGTAACAATTTTCTTATTTCTACGACAAAATACATTCGATTTCGGTCAAATGTAACGAAAATCGAACGAAAATTTTAGTCAAATTAGTATATATTTGAACGATTCACGATTGATTCGAATATATCGTGCCTCATTTTTTAGACCAAAAACAATGGGGAATATTACCAAGACTTAAATGAATCATTTATATAAATGTTTATAAATATAAATCTTAAACCTTAAGAATGCGATACCTGCTTGAGCAGAATACGTGCTTTTTATGTTTATTGCATTATATATATAAAATGCAATCAATATTTATATTTTGTCAAGTATGTACCACAGATGGACCGAGCCTCAGCGGAACAATTTAATATAAGCTTAGGTTGATTATAAGCTTTTCGTGTTCAAAAGATAAATGTGAACTTAAATAACAGGCAGCTCGCGAAGGTGTAAGCCTTTATTCCACGAAATTCTATCTATTGTGTGAATATACGGGCTTTATTTTATAAAATTCTATCTGTATATCAATGACTATGTGTGTATCAATTCAGTGGTGGAGGGATCAGGTGGGGAAATATAATTTTCATGCCCTTTATGTGACTAAGGGCTGTTAAAAAACTAATATCCTTTGGTTTAATATCAAATTGAATATTTTTGCGAATCCATAAATACATTTATATTAAACAAACAAAGGTGTCTTTCCTGATGAATTCAAAAAGCATAGGATTTGCATATGTTTTCTGACATTATATACATTTTGATTGTGTTGATTTAGAATCGCTTGAAAAATCGAATCGAATAATTAATGAATTCGCGAATCACGAATTGAAATATTAGGACAGGCTTATATGTGGCCGCAAGTCGATTTTAAGTCTTCCTCCGACTCAGTTACCTGATTATGACAACGAACAAGACGACGGTCAGAATTACAAGAAGAATCCCGAGAATAATGGGAGCAATGTTGCTAGTTAGATCATGTTTTGAAATGTGTTTGCCTGGTCGGTAGTGCCAGGATTTGCTTCGGTTTCAAATATTCCAAGAGAACTTGCTTCGACTGTGGTCGGGTTTGTCGTGGTGTGACCTTGAGAAACAACAAATTAATATTGAATTTTTAATGAAATGTATAATATCTTCCTTTGATCCCTGAACCGAACCGTTAAATTTATATCCGAAAATTGAATCTCATTCCGGGCTTTTGCAGTGAATAAAAAAAAGTGAAACTTGATTTCTCCAGCATGGAATTAGCGAATGTGTTCTGCGAATGCAGCCCTTGCAGCAAATGCATCACTGGCCAAATGTGGGGTGTTGAGGCGAAGGTGCGGTCCTATCAACAGCCTATAATTGGCGTAAATCTCATCAACATTGCGTTTTTAAATTCTGGAAATAGGCAATCATTCCAAATGACCAGTAAATTGACTGTACATTTGTTACAGTGTAGCAAAATATTTGCTATTAATATAGCTGAACATCACTCAGAACAATACATAGAATCGTAGCCGAGCGGAAAACGTCCCATGTTTGATCACACATAAACTATTATGCGATTTTTTATCTGCTTAACCAGGGGTGGGAGTGGGACATCATGTCGTTACCGGAACACAAAGATCAGCATCATAAATATTATGAAGAAACGGTAAGAAGGGTCATGTTGTGCAAAATAAAAGGGACACATGACGCAGAAAACGCATGTAGACCTTTGTGCTAAATATTTTTGTTATGGCCAGGTCTCACAGTGTAGCACTCTACCCTAGACCCTGTACCACCGGCCACTTATGGACGGACACGGTTAGGAATCGCTGGAAAGATATTGCTAATATTTTCGTTATGGTCACTTCTTACAGTGTAGCACTCTACCCTAGACCCTGACCCAGACATTTTTTACCTTTCTCTTACCTCTGATTGGTTCATTGTCAGCACATGTTATATATTCATACTTGAGTCTGAAATTTCGTGGGGTCCACCGAGCTCCTAGTTTCCACCAAGGTAAGAAGTCGATGGTGAACGAAGCAGCTTGTCCATAATAAATCCATGTTTTCTGTGAACATTTTGTTAGATTCATTCTTCCCAGATCTCTGCAGTGTGAGTTGTTTCCATGGAATATCAGACAGGTATGGTTGGGCATGGATGAAACGTCGGTACCTATAGAGTTGCGATTCAAATTTTTATTCCACGTTATATTTTGGTTATTATGATCCGGGGATAATTCATACAATCAAGACTCAGTCCACCAATCGCTAATGCATGTAAAAGAATTATTCTTGATTGTAAGAAAAAGTTGAAAGGCTAAGGAAAAATAAAATAAAGGTATTCCAAAACTGCAAGATGGATTTTTTTATGCAAAATTGAAATTTTGCGATACAAACGTGTCAGAAAATAAACTAGGACAGGGGTGGCGAAACATTTTGTCAAATATGCCAAAATATTAAAAAAAAATTAAAAGTTTAACGAGTTATTATGTCATAACACAAAGCATAAAATATTCTTGAATGAATTTATCGTCATAAAGCACATAGCAATGAGATTTTTGTTGCAATATTTTGAATAACAAGCGTTTTATATGTGGTCACACGCACGTGAATGACGTCACATCAATAATATTGCTTCTCAAATTATTTTCATCAGGTTTATTACGACTATTCACAGCAATACTCTTACGGTGGCGGATTCAGAAAAAAATCGATTGCGGGGGCGGAACAATCTTTTCAACGATCAAACAACAATGCAACCAAAATCCAAATAAAGAGCACCTCGGGTGCGCTCAAATACTCTTTTTAAGAGCGAAACAAACGAATTCAATCAAAAAAATAATTCAATAAAAATAATTAATTACTATCACTTTAGGGATGAACACGTAAAATTAATCAGTAAAAACTAAAAAGTATTTAGGTGCCAGATGCGCGCAAAAATTTTATGAATATTGAAAGCGAAAGGACACGAAATACACAATGTGAGGTCATGGAATCGCAATTGCGCGCGAGAATTTTTTTAATTGAACCTAAATAACCATTCAAAATTAGTCTTTTCCCTTGTTTTACCAAGTTTCTCTCCTACATTAGCTATAGCTAATAGTTAAACAAAATGAATGCCCTGCCAGAAAAAAATCTGCCACGTGCCACATCACGCATGCCATGGGTTCGCCTCCCCTGGACTAGGCTTTATGCCAAATTGTGTGAGTCACGGAAAGTTTGGTTTTATTCATTGTATTTCAATATTTCATATAATTTTTTAATATAAAAACTTTTGAAATCCTATCCAAAATATAACACAGAAAAAATGCATTACCGTGTATAAGTAACCTTCCTACAACGAGTCTGTAATTCGCACTGTTCCAAGTTAAGTTCATTGTATCCAGAAACAATATTAACGATCCGTTCTGAGAGAAGTTGGCCTGAGAAAATCGCCATTTTCTGCAATCAGTTGTCTCGAACTTGTCAGGAAAGTTTGGTGATTGTATAATTCCCTTTGCTGCAGTCATTTGCGCAGGTGTGGATGAGCATTCGGCAGACGCTCTTTCGAACAACACTAGAAAGATGTGAAAGTTGAATAACGATCTCTTCTTGATCAAATCCAGCCCACTTTCAAGCAAAAAACTCCAAAACCGGCGTTTATGAATGATATGGTTGAGTGCGGGCATTAATTCATCAACCTGACTTGCTGGATCTCACACCCGAGATCTAAACAATTGAACCCTAGAATTTTATATTTTAAATCCCAGTTCCCTCTCTCTCATATTAAAATTGCGATCTTTTCAGATCAGGAAAATCAAATTTACTTACCTATCACAATTAGTTTCCTTAATATATCCATTATTTAGATATATTCACAGATAGATTCTGCTCCCTCCGTTAGGTTCAAAGCGTATATCAGCAATGGCTGTCGATCACATCAAAGTGAAAATATATAAAGTTATATAACTAGGGTGAACGTAGGTTAAAAATCTTTCACTTATCATAATCAATCAAGTATGGTACATTGATGGATACCGCCGGTAATATGTGGCCCATCTGTTATCCATGCTTGGTGTAACCTGATACAGATTTGAATGTTCAAGCAACCGTAGGTTGATTAACAAACCAGGAAATCAGTAGCTATTCATAATGCTTTCACATCAGGTAAGAGAGAATGGCCTACAGACACGGTCCATATGTGATCCGCGCTCGGCCAAATAAAATTCCTGATATGGTGTATGAGAATAGTTCCATATTTGTGACGTATTTTAATTGCTCTTTGTTATGCGAGGGCACGTTAGCTGGTTAAAATGCCATGTCCAAGCACAGGAAAAACGAGGCGTTTAGACACGGTCCATATATGACCCGTGCTCAGCTAAATAAAATTCCTGATATGGTGTATCCGAACAGTTCCATATTTATCACGGCTACGTTTTGTAATTACTCTTTGTCATGTGAGCGCTCGTTAGCTGTTTAAAATGCAATGTCAAGTCACAGGAAAAACGAGGCGTTTAGACACGGTCCATATATGACCCGTGCTCAGCTAAATAAAATTCCTGATATGGTGTATCCGAACAGTTCCATATTTATCACGGCTACGTTTTGTAATTACTCTTTGTCATGTGAGCGCTCGTTAGCTGTTTAAAATGCAATGTTAAGTCACAGGAGAAACGAGGTAAAAAAGATTACGCCAAAACTTCAAGCCTCAATTTTAACTGCAATTACTGCAAATGACCAGTAAATTTACTGTACTTTTGTTACAGTGCACCACTACCAACAGTCTCCGTGACTGAATGAATCTATCATTGCTGTTAACCAACTTCTTCGAATCCGCAAGGATGAGAGACTATCGACAATTTCATTTTGATATAGCAAAGACCAAGTGACGTACGTGACAAAATAGGTCTGGTCGAACTTTTTCTGACCAGTTGTATATATAACACAATAAGGATTTATGCCGACTAGTGAGAAAACCTCAAAATGGCGGTAAAAAATGCCCCGGTATTTCTGAAACGCTAGAGTTGAAATTGACGATGAAGATTCCTGAAGTCCAAAATATTCGGTTCGATTCGCGAATCATAATTTCTTCGATTCGATTTTCCCAGTGATTCAAAATCTAAATAATCCAAAAGTGAACATTTCCAAAAAATAGACGTATATTTTTGTGTTTAACGAAGTTTTTGAACAAAATATTTCTGTTTAATTTTTTTAATACTGCCGATTCGAATATTCGATTCGGTTCATAGAATTTATTCGATTCGTTTTTGAATTCAACACATAGTCGATTTTGGCCACTCCTAATAATGATACAACAAGATTTTTACAATATTCATCAGATTCAAAATGTTTGTTTGTCCAGTATTTACCTCAAAATCTAAAAGAACATTTTAACAACCAATGGATGTCGAAAACTTCACACAGTTTTTTTTATAGCCACTTCTTGGGGTGGATCACTATGTCAAGGCCCTGTAACAGCGGCCACTTATTGACGGACAGGGTTATTACTAGAAAGATATCATCTTTTCCTGCTTAGCCTACCCAAATTATTAAACCCTGGGTTGAGTAGGGGGCACGGATAAGCGAGTGTGACTCGCCGGGGCTCGAACCCGAGATCTTCAAGCTGCGACGCCAACATGTTTAACCACTAGGCCATCGCGCCTCGCGTCTTGTCTGTCAAAATTACAGACACGAGTCTTCTTAGATGCATTTTCAAATCAGATGTAATATTCCATTTAACAGCTCTTCACTATGTTTTATTTTGCATATATTAATAGCACAATCGTATAAAGCTTCTGAAACGAATTCAATAAAAAAATAAAAAAACTGCCTGAAAGAATAATACAGCAAGCCAGCAAGAATAAACATAACTAGACCTTTGTCGCAGGTTGGAAATATCGGGTTCGAGTCCCGGCGAATCCGGATCGATAATCCATGCCCATCTGTCAAGGGTGTAATAACTTGGATAGGCTGAGATGAATAAGACAGATCATGTCCTTCCAACAACTATATCCCTGTCCGACTATAAGTGGTCGCTAATACAGGGCCACTTCAAGAAGTAAGCAAAGAAAGCAGTCAACAGTCAAAAGTGAGATAGTTCTGTCGCAACGAGGGGAACATACGGTGGTTGACAAGTCACTCAGTGTGTCCATAAACAAGCTTCCTCCCGCAATGCAAGATTTCTCAAAAAAACATCGCCAGCGTATATATATAAATATATATGTATATATATATATATAAATGGCATTTGGAAAAAAAGATTCATTTTGAGTATTACCAAAATAGAGCCCAAAAATGAATGACTAACAACCAACTAGCAAACCCACTTGGAAAAAAATTACCTCTGCCCTTGACGGAAAACACTCATGTAGAAATGAACCGCTATAGTTGAGTGCAGCAAGTAGTTTCTGTCCTGGGTGATAATAAAACCATTTTTTCATTCAATTCGCCTTTTTGATTCCTCTTAAACTCAATAGGCAAAAGTCCAATCCAAAGAGCCAATCCAACCAAGCATGATTCACAGATGGACCGCGCCTAGGCGGCGTAATCCATCAGTGACCCACGCTTAACAAAACATGTCTGATCAATATTTGACTTGGAACATTATAAATACTGAAATGATACAGTCAATCTGGCGTAAATTTGCGGAGGAAATTAATGGAAAATAGGCTCTTGCATGGTATTTAGTCCTATTTTTACAGAAATATAGTCCAGATATCAAAGTTTTCGTTTAAGATTTATAGGGTCTTTGTCGAAGGCGTTACTCTGGGCTATCACACGAATGGGTAATTGCCAAAAAACAAAAATTGGGAAATAGTGAGACATATGAAGAGTCAAGTTATAAATTTACAATCGGTAAAGTTCATTCACGACAATTTCTCGTTCGTCGCTCACGTTCGCGCTCTGTGCTGTCTTCTTGACTACACTATACATTGCTTCAACCTCACTTCCGAAATTTACTCTCGGGTCCAGTTCGTGGCTTGTTCCAGAAATATGCTCATTAGCCAACTCGCATGAAGGATGGTTCCTACTTCCTCCGGCAACTTCCGGGGTCATGCTAGCGTATTCTGCAGTTTGCAACTCCAGTAGTTGACTTCTTATCTTTTGACATCTAAGAAGCGACAATATTTTGAAATATTTTATATATTACAAATGATAGGATAGGGTTTCATTTTTACCTTGCCGAAGAGGAAAGCCGAGAATGCGACTCGCCATATGACGAAGTACGAGCAGTACCAAGTCGGGGATGAGGTTTTGCTTAACCCCCACAAACTGTCCTGTGCATGGACATGGTTGGTGGTTGAAACCGTTACCATCAGTTACGTGAACTACCGTGCACCCGGAAGGTTTTCAGCAAAAGTGTCACATACAGACATCCAGCATGAGATTCGAAGTCAAGAAGTTAGTGATGCGCAGCTCAGAATATATTTCGACAGCGTCCACCACCTCTGTTCTTTCACCGAAAAACTATTAAGCGGGGCTTGTTGCTTTCAGTCACCTTTATTTTCAAATTGAATACCGAATCACATCATTTTGAAACGAATACCGAATCACATCATTTCGAATCGAATACCGAATCACATCATTTCGAATCGAATACCGAATCACATCATTTCGAATCGAATACGAATCACATCATTTCGAATCGAATACCGAATCACATCATTTTGAATCGAATACCGAATCACATCATTTCGAATCGAATACCGAATCACATCATTTCGAATCGAATAACGAATCACATCATTTTGAATCGAATATCTACGAATATACAGCCCAGTAGGGTTGGGCATATCAATTTGTTGATTTAAATCGAATCGAAGCATAACTTATTCGAATCCGCCACTAACGAACATACCATGTGTATGAACTAAAATGTAAAGTGAGGTAGAATCATCATATTTTGACAAAGGCTTGGGAAGACCGAATCATTTGAAATTCGAGTCGAATCGAATCACTCATTCCACGTACATATTAAATATCATATTTTGCTATTGCAACTTATCTTCATATGAAAATCATAATATTCACAGATACGAATTAATAATATTAGTAGACTAGAAGGCAATATTTTTCAATTCCCTTCCCTATGTCTAAATAAAAACATTTTCATTTTTTTCCACCCCCCCCCCCCCCCCCCCCCCCCCCCCCCCCCCCCCCCCCCCCCCCCCCCCCCCCCCCCCCCCCCCCCCCCCCCCCCCCCCCCCCCCCCCCCCCCCCCCCCCCCCCCCCCCCCCCCCCCCCCCCCCCCCCCCCCCCCCCCCCCCCCCCCCCCCCCCCCCCCCCCCCCCCAAACCCCCCCAAACCCCCCCCCCCCGATACCCCCCCCCCCCCCCCCCCCCCCCCCCATAACTATGTCATATCGTAAATCCCCCCCTAACGAGATCATACCATGTTTATGAACTCGGAATGTAAAACATGTCCGTCGCCGTATAATGTAGACACTAGATAGGGCACCCCCCCCCCCCCCCACCCCCCCCCCCCCCCCATTTGACAAGAGAGCCCCTTCCTCTGGCAGTTAAATAACCGAGACAACCATCCTTATACCAAAATTAAAAAATGAAAAATCAGCGCTGGAATCGACACCATCCCCCTCATACTTCATTGGCATTTAGTTGTTAGCGTTCCCCCCAGTACTCACATATCAGCACATATACCCACTCGATTGCAACTTTTTCGCATTTCAGACCCCAAACACCCAAAATTCGAATTAGCCCCCCCCCCCCCCCCCCCCCCCAACCCCCGATATGCACCAGTAGATACACTAGAATTCTAACCTAACTTTCCCCCACCGATAAAGAAGAGTACATCTAGAACCCCAGTTCGCGGGAAGTATTTTTCCATATACAACCCCTTTCCCCCTAAGAGTTCGGTAGAGATGAAAACGATAAAAGAAATCGATTCGGTCAAATTTGATTAAAATCGATTGCATTTAGTTTAGCAAGTGTTTTTCTATCAGCGATTCACGATCAATTCGAATAATTCGTGCTTCGGGTCGATTCGAATCACCGAATCAATTTGCCCAGACCTAATTTTCACTCTCGTACTCTTGTGAACTACGAAGTCATTGCAAAACCCTGTCCCTACGGTCGCTTTGAATTTCAGCCATTTGGTGACTTCACGGACCGGTCGGAGCATATACGGGCTTTTGAATAGTCCGAACGTATTTCATGCGACTCAGAAGAAACAAAAAAAGGTAGATTGTTTTATCGCCTTCTAGGGCAGATACTACTCAATGCATTTTACCATGGCGGTTAAATTATGTATGGGATGCTTATTCACTTTGAGTGCAGCTGCTGGTATTGCATTTTGCAGCAGCTCTATGCCATTCGAGTGGCTTGTTTGTTGGTGAATTTAAACTCTTTTTCGGCCACGTTTAGAGCGAAGAACTATATATATAAAAACGACCCACCTTATTATCACAGCAAATAATATAATCGTGACAAGTCCGAGCAGAATTCCCAGCACAATGGCGATACTGTTATCGCTAGTCCTTTCAGACTGGTTTGAAGTACATGGTATCGGGGCGAATCGATTTGAAGTGTGAAGAGGCGAATTTGAAGCGAACGTTGTATTTGCCTTCATATATGAGGATGATGTTCCACCGATAGTGCTGGTTGTGTCAGCTGTGACAACGGGACTTGTAGGCATTGTAGTGGATGTTTCTGTAACAAGTTGAGATGATCATATAAAACATAACAAAATGAAAAAGACTTCAACACTGACACTGTGAAAAAAGTGTGGTGAAATCATCGATCTATGACGGTAATTTTACTTGATATTGAACGAAACTATGAAATAGATTTTTCTCCTGCACAATTATGGGCACTTAGTGGAATGCGTAACTGAGGATCGGCCCATCTATAGCCCATACATGAAATAGATTTCATTAACATGACGAATGTTTAAATATCCAATTACTGCTAATGAGCAGGGCAATTACAATAGTTTTGTAACATTGAAAAGCTGGGAGAAAATCGAATCATCAATAAATCGAATCTGATTGGAATATTTTTATCGAATCGGCTCGATTCACTAATTCCACATTGATGTGGAGGAAATGTTCCACTTTTTTCATTGAAGTTTACCCCCCATTTTAAAAATTGAGAAATCCATAGCTGAGAATCAATAACACTAATATTTATATGAACCAACTACTAGAAACAGTGTGCTATCATATTACCCTCTTTCAAGTAACAAATAATTTTATATTAAGTGATGATATGATAATTCACAGGTTTTTTTCCCATTCATAGTTGATTCGAGTAATCTTTATTTTGAATTGATTCAAATCACCGAATCGAATTTCCCAGCTCTAGTCACCAACAAAGGGCTGGGGGAAAAAGCTTCATTTGATATTAAAATTTGTTTTTAGTGACCACTGGTATGGGATCTTTTTTAAAGTTATTTATTTTCATACTCATTGCATGTGGATCCCCCCGAACAGAGCCTTGTACTAGCTGCCACTTACAGACTTTTTTATAGCCACTTCATAGAGTGGATCATCCTGTCCAAGGCCCCTGTAACAGCGGCCACTTATAGACGGACAGGGTTACAATTACTTGAAAGATATGATCTTTTCCTGTTCGGCTTAGTCTACCCAAGTTATTACACCCTGGGTTGAGTGGTGGACATAGATGAGTAAGCCGGACTCGCCGGGGCTCGAACCCGAGATCGTCAACCTGCGATCCCAACATGTAACCAACATTTAACCACTAGGCCTTCGCCCAAAATTAGTGTTATGATATGATCTTTCCGGTTCGCTCCAGCCCACCCAAGTACATATTACTCATTACACCCTGGTTTGAGTGGTGGGTATGAATTAGAAGCCGAACTTGTTAGGATTAGAACCCGCGATACGAATACGATAATCACAAAGGTGGGTAATTGGGTGCCTATATAAGAATATATTCCTATTATAGTCGATCAAGGGATGACTTAGTTATTATATATCTCCCCCGACCACGACTACGAATTTGAAGAACACTATCCTGAATAACAATATCGCTGTTAAATGGAAATACCTACGTAAAAACGGAAAAATAAATTTAAAAAATACCATATCAATATTCTACCTTGTGCTTTTTCAAACTTGTGATAGAAATGCACTTTGAACGTTTGCGTTCTCCATCTGTAATCATAATCGGTTTTATAAGTTATGGAAACCGGAAAGATTTCACTTTGAACTGACCAAATCACTCGTTCACACCCTGTTGTGAACGATTCGTTGACCTGATATTTGTTGCTTGTAATGAGAATGCAATCGTTTTCTTCATATCCACAAATATCTTGATTGAACCCGGATGAGGCTAAAAATAAAATAGAGTTATTTAATCTTTTGCGTACATGGTCGATTCGAATACTTTTTTCCTAGTTTGCGGTATTCGGACGAAGGCTTGAACAGAAAAACAGAAAAAAACAGAAAAAAAGGGCTTGAAAAAAAATAGAATCGAAACGATTGAATTTGAGATTCGATTCGATGATAATTTGAAAATGTCTATCTCATTTACCTGAGATAACCAAATTCCCGTAACAGTAACAAACTGTCTTAAGTTCCATTTCAATCAATTTGATCAGCAATACATCAGCATTTGTTGAGCAACTGTCCGCAATAAGGGTTAATCGTGCATCAAGATTTCCTTCTTTGTTGGTAGATATTTCCAGCGGTGGTCGGATGTCGCACAAATTGAGAGTCTCGCTGTCTCCTCTGCACAACTGGATAATCACTGTTCGTGTTATAAAAATGCATGGCACTGTTTAGTTCGTCTATCTATAGGCCTGGGCAAAACCGAATCATAGGGAATTCGAATTCAATTCGAATATTTTTTTCGAATCGGATCAAATCACAAATTCGATGTAAAAATAGCCTATTTTTACTATTATTTTTACTAATTTGTCTTCATTGTGAAAATCAAAAAAATTATAGTTTATATTGAATTTTCAATGTGAATGCTTTTCATATTCTAGCCACAAAATATAATCGATTTTGGTCAAATTTGACCAAAATTGATTACATTTTCTCGTTAAAAAAGAAAATTCTTGGGTTGTACCATTAGTAGTGGTGGGGAAAACTTAATCATTGTGAAAATCAGGAAATTTATAGATTATATAGTATTTTCAATTTACACTACATGTGTAGGAGCAACAGTTTTAATATTTTAACAACAAAATATATTCGATTTTGGTCAAAATTGACCAAAATCGATGCAGTTATTGTTCCTATGAACGATTCACGAATGATTCAAATAAATTGTCATTCTAATACATTAGAATCAACGAATCAAATTCCCAGGCCTAACCGTTAGTTCAGTTTAAATAAAGTTCATTTTATAAGTAGGATAATGTTTCCATTCCATTTCTTATAAATTTAATTTGTGGATCTCTGACCCTATTTATGTGGCCTATTGTGCAGCAAAGCAGCCTTTTTTACGACGTAAAATTTGACATTCATCATAATTTCCCTGAAAAATGATTCAATTCAATAACAATAATCTCTCATCTCAGATTACTCAAATATAACAATGCAATCTATAAAGATCGGGAAAATCAAAATTATTTAATATTTTTATTTAGCTTTTTTATTAAAATAAAACTTACTTACCTAACACGAAAAGCCCCCTAAATATATCCATTATTGAAAAATATGCAGCTATAATAATACATAAACTCCCTTTGAAAGATTCAAAGCGCATATTAGCAATGCCTCTGTCTATTACATTAAGATGCATTGAGGTTGAATAACAAAGCATAGGTTTGGAATGTTTAACTTTACATAATCAATCAGGTATGGATTGCTCATAGAGGAAGCTACTAATGTGTAGCCCATCTGTGGTTCACGATTGAGAAACTGAAATTATTTAAAGGAATGTTGTATACCTTGTGACGAATTTACAATAAATTAACTGCTCTTTTCCAGTAATTGCAAATTTCTAAAATTTAAAACCGCTTTGTTGATAAAATGAGTGCCAAGAGTATAGGCTGTCGATCGACGCACCTTGACGGTCACCATCAACGGTCTATAAGTGTCCAAAAACGTCGATTTTGTATCTTTATTTCAATATTATTATCAAATAAAATTACTGTTAAAAAGCAGTTATTTAACTGTTCCTTTGTTACAGTGTAAATAAGCGTTTATTGCGGCCGCGGTTGAACCATCCAGGAAATTACCCAATCCTATTGTTCTCGGCTGAGATGTGAGAATAATATTCCTGTGACTATAATGTTGACACAGTGGATAGGGATGTCATTTTCCAAATAGTCGGGTTTTACAGAATTTTTATTAAAATGATTGAAAATTATTTTGTATACGTATTTTAATGTTGCAAGAATCTTCTGAGAGTCTTCTATCCTACCGGAGTAATTACACCATGAGTGCAGGGCATGGAGCAACGAGCCGGACTCGCCGGTACTCGAACCCGAGATCTTCAAGACGCGATTCTATCCGATTCAAAAAAATTATTTCCGAATAAGATTCGAATTCCAGAAGATTCGGTGTTGCTGGGCACTAGCAATAGCTATTATATACAACACATCTATGACTCATACTTTGGGCATTGCTCGACAATACACTAAAAAATTTTCTGTTCCGTACGTCATTCCGATGTGGATTTTCCATCTCTTTATCAACAGCATATGCTGTGCGTAGTAAAATTATATTTCGTCAAGCATGAGCCATTGATGGACCTCACCTGAGCTTCGCGATCTATCAGTGACTCATACTTGACTAAATACGCTCGGCCATTGGAATTTTTATTACTTCGGAAACTATACTTCTTCGCCATCACCTTTCTGCATGCAAAAATCAATGCATTTCGAGTTTCATTACATATATATGATATACTGTAACAAAAGTACAGTAAATTTACTGGTCATTCACTGGTTTCAATCGCACATTTCCAAAAGTAAAAAACTCCATGTTGATGGGATTTATTCCAATTATGGGCTGTTGATGGAGCGTACCTTCGCGGTGCGTTCCATCAACACTCACATTTGGCCAAAAAAGTCAATTTTGAATTTTTTCAATACCTCCAAGTAAACTTACTGTCGAAGACCAGTGATTTGTTGCATTTTTTGTTACAGTGTTCTTATATCTATATGACACACACACGAGCTTTTTATGTAGTGCTCAATCAGTAAAGCGTTAGAAATACGGTTCCAGCTACGCATCTCTGATCGTCATGACGCAGGTTCGATTCCCGTGAGGCATGGTGATTATATGCGAAAGATCTGCTGGACGCCTCGCCAGAGCACGTTGATCCACGCAAGCACTGCTTGTGGTTTCCTCCACTAACCATGCACAGGAAAATGAAAAATATGATAAGGCAGAACTAAAATAAATATGATAAGCCAAAATATGATAAACCTCCACCCCGATTCGGAACGGGTGTGATCAAGCTTTATACCCGACTTTCCTCTGTCGCAGGATGGAAAATATAAATCCTAGTAATCGAACTATTATTTATTTCTGTTGTTCAAATCTCACAGAAAAAATTCATCTAGTTTTCAACAAAATTATTCCATTCAGGATATTTAGAATACATTATAGTTATAAATAGTCATAAAGTAAGTTTTAAATTATAGTTTTCACACTCAACACATTATTTAACCCGCGCAGTAGTTGGCAAATTGTGATAATTGCTATAGCGGACAAATATATCCGCTTTTTTATTTCCAAAATTCGAGTGTCCGACCGGTTCAATCAGTGAAGCGTTGGGAATACACTTCGAGCTACACATCTCTGACGTCCTGGTTGCGAGTCCCGTGAGGGTTGATTATTAGTGAGAGCCATTCTGGGCGCCTCGCCAGTGCACGGTGGTTTACGTAAGCATCGCTTACGGCTTTCTCCAACAGACATGTCACAGAAAAAATGAGTTAAAATGTTAAGCACAAACCTTCACCCCTGATTTGGAATTGGAGTCGGCTTGGGAGATCGTGATTCGCCATATGATTAAGCCGTATTCTCGGCCTTGTTGTCCGGCTCGGGGGCTCATCGTATTGTCCGGAAGGACGATGGTTCGATGCTTGACCGTTTTCACCACCGAGCGTGCCCCAGCAAGGTACTTCGCAGGTAGCTGTAACATAGAACAGATACCCAGTCACTACCAAGGTCCGAACCTAACGGTTGTTGGGTATATATTCCCAGTAGGTTCGCGGGCAGCCCATAGGAAATGATTCGAACCCCTCCCCCCTCCCCCCAAAAAAGCCTTCCACTTATTCTCTTCTGCGTTTTGTACTCGTCAATAATATAATCCAGTTTATTCCAAGACTGCTTGCTGCTCGAGGTTTGTATATTAAAGTACATAGTATAATAAGTTTCATAGTATAATACTCGCATAGTTCGGGAGTTAATTTTAACGGGAAATCCCTTATACCAATCCTGACAATTTTACAGTATGGCATTTTACAGCCTATATAGTTCGTTGACGACAATTTCCCTTTCATCGGTTGCGCTCGCGCTTCTAACTTGGTTATTGTACGTTGCTTCGACCACACGTCGATCAGTTACTTCCGGGGTCACAGCATGACTTGTCCCAGTGGTTTGTTTATTAACAATCTCGTACGGGTGGCCACTGATACTTCCTTCATCAACTTCCGGGTTTATATTCGGGGTCATGGAAGGTTGTTTCGAATTCTGAAGCTGTAGCAGTTGGCACTTAATCTTTCGGCATCTGAAAACGAATAAGTTTGCTCTAATGCATGCATGATTCATTTGTAATTAGTTATTCATATAGAGGTTAGCTTGATTTGAGGTTTTAGAGTCTTTCTACAATTATACGCAAATAATTTATTCCTGTAACGCTTCATCAAACCAAGGATAGACTCCATCAGACAAGCATTTTAACTTGGACAATAAAAACATCAGTCACTTAACATGATTTATAAGAAAACAATAATCGCGTGGTAGACAGAACAAGGATATATAGTTCTCCTTGTCATTGCGCTTTACTAAATGTGAAATACCCACTCGCTAACAGACATATTACTCGCCATGTTACAATAAAACTGTCGAATCAGTTTTTTGTACCATCTGATGGCTGCTAACCGAAAGTACTGCATAATGTAATTGATTTCAGTCAAATTTGACCAAAATTGATTGCATTTTGTCAAAAATTCTATTTAAAAAAAGAAGGAAAATTCTTGTGTGGCCCATCAGCAGTCCATATTTGGCATAAATCTCACGAAAACGCCCGTTTCGAATTTTTGAAATATATAAATACTGCAAATTAACAGTAAATTTTCTGTAGTTTTGTCACAGTGTGATAGAGTGAAGAAATCAAAATTTGGCTTAAATGATCAACGGATTTCACCACGAACTTATATTAAATCTAAACAAACAAACTCGCGAACGAAATGAAATATATTGACTAAGCAAGTTTTGTTTGACAGGCCACTGATAATCTGTGGCTCCTGTTCGCAAAATATAATTTCTGATTAGTGTAGAATTGCAGTCATGATCTAATCAAAAATACAATTTTGTCTAGCATGAGTCACGGATGGAACGTGCCGCCCAGGCACCTATTTCACATTTACTTGACAAAACATATTTTCGAAGACATTTTCTGAACGCAAATACTGAACCGCAATTGAAACAAGAAAAGCCGACAAAATGATCCAACAATTTCATAGTGAGGTTAAGTCGAAAGTTAAAATGAACCTTGCAAGAACAATTTTTTAAAATGTTTCACTTATGGATCGCGCCGTGAATGTATGGTCTATCCGTGGCTAATAATAACGACAAATTGGATTTTCATAAATTACACTTTCACTAGATTTTCCGATAAAGACAGCTACTAACCTGATTAAAACAAAGATCAAAGCGGCCATCAAAGTTCCACTTAGAACTCCTAGAATAATAGAAACAACACCAGGGGTTGTCTGTTGAACTTGTTGCTGATTTGTTGTTTGTGATTCGATTACGGGAGTCGAGGTTGTGGTTGGAGTCGCTATTTCCTCGGTTGTTTCAAATCCGGTAGTCAGTATTTCGAACGAGGATGGAGTGAGAGGTTCTGCAAGGTATGGACGATTTTTTAATAGTCTTTGTAACTAGAAGTAAACAAAAAAGTTATAGATGGCTTCACCATCGTCCAGAGCCGTCACCGTCATCAGTGCACTATATTATAGAGGTTCCGAAATTTCCGCTTATGCTTCTCTTGCTCCCACGGCACTTTAAAGTAGCGTTTGTCTTGTTAGTGGTTGTTGGTTGGTTCCTTTTAGTTACTGCTTTCGGCCTTGCATAGCGCGAATTTTAATAAGAAAAAATGAATTTAGCTTATGCCACAAATTTGACAAACTACCTCTTCCAGGAGGAAAACAATTGAAAATGTCGTACCGTTAATAGAGGGTTCCGATATATAATCGAAGGTGACGGTAAAACTCGATGGGTTCTTATAATAGTTAGGTTTCGTGAAATGGATGAAAAGCGGAAAAATCTTGTCCAATATCAGTAATTCATTGAAAATGCATCCTCGAAAAATTGAAGGGTGAATAGATGTTGCGTTCTTTGATATCGCCAACATGCAATAATTCTTGGGCAGGTCACACCATCCCATTTCGTCGAAGATAGCTACAATAAGATATGTTAAAGTGTGAAAGAACTAAAAGAAGAATTGTTTGATCAAATAGGTTTAGTTAAGTTTGAGTCAATATTGTTTGGCAAAATAATATTTCCGACTAACTACAAAATGAACGAATGAACAAAAATATGAACGAATGTCAAAATGTATCTTAAATCGCATTCGTGATAAAAATTAAAAATACGTTTATTTTTAAAATAATTTCATTCAAATACGAAACAAAAAACTTATTTTCAAATCTTCATAGAAATGGTAAAAGCGAGAGCTATTATGGCAACGTATTCTCAAAAGTGGTACTTGTACCCGAAAATTGCCTCACAGTGTTAGTAGGGCTGGGATTTGATTCGATTCGAAGCACGGTTTATTCGAATCAATCCTGGTTCGTTCATAGGAACAAATCATTACAAAATGGACTAGAGTTTTGATTTTTAACGGCAAAATGCAAACAAATTTGACCAAAATCGACTGTAATTTGTCGTGAAAATATGAAATTGTCGCTTTTAGACATAGAGTGTGGATTGAACACACATTATATACTATAAATTTCTTGATTTTCGCAATAAAGACAAGCTGTAATAGTAAAAATTGAATATTTGTCACATACATAGAATTAGTGATTCGATCCGATTCGAATAAAATATTCGAATCAGATTCGAATTCCATATGATTTGGTTCTACCCTACTAGCCCTAAGTGTTATTTGTTACGACTATAAAGATCGAACAAAGAAAATTGTTTCCGGATGAAATCTCGAATGAGATAATTTCGAATCGAATCGTGTCAAATATGATTTTATTTGCAGAAGTACACAACACCAAGAATCATACAATTTTTCGAAACATTGATCTTCATCGAAATTCTAAAACCTAAATCCCTTGTGGCGACATACATTGTTATACATATCCCTTATAATTAAAAATAGAAGCATAAAAAGCAATTTCCCACTTAATATTAGTCTAGCAACATTTTAAAACGATTTAGGTGAAAAGGTACATCAATCTGCCCAATTGCTACTCCCCCCCCCCACTTTTGAACCCCGGGACGAGACATAAATGCATTTCATACCTAGAAAACATATCCAAGCAGTAAACGTATTCAAGTGTTCCCTAGCGCGCCGTGATTATGATACGCGTCAAATTCAGTCCAACACACAAAGAATGATAACGCTATTGCATATTATTATTTTTTCGGTCGATTTCGTTTCTAATAGCTTAGTTGCTATTGTCTGCAGTGTTAAAAAACAAAGTCCAATGCCTGAAATTTACCCAGTTTTCCACGGCAGAGACTTTGTATCTTCAAATTCATGTCAACCACGCGGATAAGCAAGAAACTATTGTTGAATGTGCAGCCTTCCCCGGTCAGTTTCCACTGATACGACGCCTTATCTTCACCACTATACGAAAATACTCCTGTTGAATTCTGACACACGTTCAAAAGACAGTTGTTGTTGTTGTCTGCTACAATTGTTGCCAGATAAGACGCTGCAAAAACAGCAGCGCGTGAGATATTGCATATGTGTATATAAATTTAAAATCAGCGACGAAATGATATATAGAAAGTGGCTTTTAGTGTGGAGCTTTGCTGAGGGCATATAGTAGGATAGGATAGGATTTCCTTTCTCTCTCCTGAGGGAGAGGAAAGCAGAAAATACGACTTATTCATATCACGAAACACGACCTCTCGTGCACACTTGGTTAATGGAGGAAGTCGTAAGCCATGCCTTCGTGAACCATCGCGCACCGGCGAGGAGTCCCACAGACCTCTCGCATATAATCATCATACCTCACGGGACTCGAACCAACGTCATAGATGCGTAGCTCAAAGCTCGAATCGGCTTAAAATGCAGAGTAATTTTTACTTTCGATCAGTCGGGAGTGGACATCACCAATGTAATAATGAAATTCACATCGGTGCAACATGTTTCTTTCACACATTGGAAGCGGAAGCAACCGATCGAATCCCCGCTGAATAAAATAGAATGAAAATGAGCTCCTGGCAAGGTCGGAAGCCCCTGAAGCATCTAACAGAAATTAACTAACTAGCACGCACATGACAAAGAACAACTACTGTAGTAACTACTGTAGCATCGATAAAATGGAGTGAGTGTTATCTGTGCTGGGCGATAACAGTTCCCATCTACCACTTGTTCGTTTCTGTATAGGTGCGTCTTATAACTCGCAGGAAATGCATTAAGCAATTCTAAAGCCCACATCTGCAAGGAATGAAATACTCACCATATATAAAAAGTAATATTAATATTTTTCATCTTTATAAACACATGAACATCCCCTATCGTGAGAGTCCCACAATTTGTGTGATATGCAGAGAAGTTATTACACCCTGGGTTGAAGGGTGGGGATAGATTAACGAGCCAGACCCGCCGGACTGCATCCCGAGATATTCAACCTGTGACGCCAATATGTTAACCAACAGGCCATCGCGCCCATAACAAAACGTAGGCTGGCTTCCAACAAGGCGTCTCAGTATTGACTTGACTATGAATAAGACGTGAATCATTGAAGGTTCTAATCCAAGTCACATTCTAATTCTATTTATCAAGGTGAATGAAAATGACAATGCAAAACAAGGAATTGACGACCTTCTCACCCCCCACAAGTAAATTCACCCACTTTTTAAAAATAAAACCAACCTTAATTCAAGTATGAAATATGTATATGTATGAAATAGCGTGTCTCTCGACAACTAATACTACTGGATCGCTTCTAAGCCGCGATTATTTTGCGCGCTTTCTTTTTATTAGTTGTGTCAGCGAAGCCGGCTGTGAATATGTTGAGACTTCATGGTGGATAAAACATACGACGCGGAGTATATAGGAACAGAAAATTGCATTTCAAATATAGTGGGGCGGGATGTGTTTGAAATCGCGTGTGTGCTCGTGTGAAAAGGACTATTGCTTTCAGAATTAAATATTTGAGACAAAAAAGGTGGTTGCAAGTCGAACGCGTGACAAAATTTTGCTCATCACAATGAAATTTAGAAATAAAAAATCAAATATTTGAGGGAACGTCGTCTTTCCTTATAAAAACTTATTGACAATACATCACCCCTCTCCTCATTCCCACCGGTCGCTCCGCCATTGGAAGTATCAACTTACCTAACACGAGAAGTAATATAAGTATATCCATAACACTTTGCACATATTACAACTTACTAACTCGGTTCCGGTTCCACTCTGTCCTAAGCTTATACCAGCAATGAACATAAACATTGGATAGCTATGAATATGATACGTTGCACTGCGACAAAAGTACAGTTAATTTACTAATCACTTTCAGGACTTGAATATTCCCAAAACAATTTAAACCGTTTTGTTGATGATGAGATTTATGCCTCAAGCCGCGCCTCATATCAACGGATGGATCGTAAATAACTAAGAAAGGCGATTCTAGAGCATCGTTTGAATATCATCTACTAAAGTTACTATCAAAGAACGCCAATTACACTTACTTTTTGTTACAGTGTACGCATGAAGAAGCGTAGGTTGATATCCAAACAATGTGAACATTGCATGCTCATGTAGTTTCGCAAACCATATATTGTCGTTTCGTCAAGAAATGGAAAAATTCCATTTCAAAGAATTTTTATCTTAAAGTCCTGTCCATGCAGATTTCAGAATAATACAAACGTATTTCCTGTGTTTCATAAGATGCGGCTAAAAATAAGCGAAGAACTTATTGATGACGTTACCATCACCACGGGCAGATGCAATTCACTGTATTTTACAATATTTTTAAATCACTCAGAAATTTTATTTTGGTAAGTATAAGTCACTGATGGATCACGTCTGGGCGAGGCGGTCCATCAGTGATTCATACTCAAGAAAAGGTGTTTAAACGAAGAATTACTAACAGGATGCTGTGTAGTTTCTGTACTTTAATTTTTTATAGTCCTTAGCCGTATTATTAGAACTAGATTATTAGGTTCCTATAGGTTGCTGCATGCAGCCTTATCTAAAGCGAATTTCCAGTGATGAAAGATATTTTGCTAAGATTTTAACAATTTAAAAAAATTTTTGTAGCAGGCTGGGAAGTAGCACATATTTTTTGTTTGTCACTATAGTTGATGATATTTGAGTTCACCTAATCAAAAATCTTACGTTTAGCACGAGTCAAAGATGGATCGCGCATTGGCGATGCGACCAACTAAAATAACAGTCAAAGAACGGCAATTTCACTGCGTTTTTGTTACAGTGTACGTATAAAAAAGCGTAGGTTGACATTCGAACAACGTAAAAGTTTAATTATCGTTTCAATAAGATAACTTCAATAAAAAATCCTCGTTCAAGAGGTTCTGTATATGCGGGTTTCAGAATAACACAAACGTATCTCCTGTCATTGGAGGCGTATGGCATTGAGTGAAGAGGTGATATATGACGTTGCTGTCGGCGAGGCGTGGTCCATCAGTGGCTCATGCTTGGCAAAATAAAATTCATGATTGGGAATTGAGCAAGATTGAAAAGTAACGACTGCGTCCCATTACTAAGGCTGGGCAATTCGATTCGGTGATTCGAATCGATTCGAAGCACAATTTATTCGAATCAATCGCGAATTGGTCATAGGAACAAACACTCGCTGAATAAACTATAATTTTCATTTTCACGACAAAATGCAATCGATTTTGGTCAAATTTGACCAAAATCGATTATATTTTGTCGTTAAAATATAAAAATTGTTTATCTTGAACATGGCGTGTGAATGGAAAATGCAATATAAACTATACATTTTTTAATTTTCAATATGGAGACAAGTTGAAATAGTAAAAATGGGATATTTATTAATTACATCAAATTCGTAATTCGATCCGATTCGAAAAAAAAAAATAATTCGAATCAGATTAGAATTGTAAATGATTCGGTTTTGCCCAGCCCTACCCATTACCATCCCATAAATTTTAATTTAATCCCGTCAGATAAGTTATTGTCGTTCCTGCCAAAATATTATTGCTTGTTTGACACGATGTAATGAGACCAAGCGTTACGTGAATGCATTCATATATGCGTTTATATTAAACCTTTGAATTCTAGTCAATTGTACATAATTTTTCATAGTACTCAATATAACAACATGAATAGAAATTCCCAGAATTCAGAATTGATTTTCATCAACAGCCCGTAATTGTACAATCAATCTCATAGTTTTATTTTATTATCACCAGGTGAAATTACTTTGAAAGAGCAGAAATTTTACTGAATTTTTGGTACAGTGTAGTCAAACCAAACGTTACGTAAATAAATTCGCATTCCTGGTTCCAGAAATTTTTTGTAGAAACATGTTTTACCAAGCATGGGTCGGTAATGGATCGCGCTTCCCAGGAACGGTGCTTCGGTGGCTCACGCTTGGCAAAACATGATTTCTGACAGAGAAAAACTCTTCCTGTCTATTTAGTGGTCGCAATTATACTTTTTGATTACAATTAACTTCACATTATTTTTCATAGTATTCATTAATATAATATTATAAATATAAATTCGTAGAATGAGGAACGGATTACATAACTTCAACTTTTACACTGTGATAAAAGTGCAGCGAATTAACCTTTTTCTTGATGTAATTGTATATTTCCGAAATCCATTACCGCTCTGTGGAAAAGATTTATGTCAAGTATGGATAGTTGATAGACCGCACCTTCGCGGTTCGTTCCATCAACAGCCCATAATTGCCCAAAAATATTGTTTTACTTTTTAATTTAGTACTGCTTTAACCGTTACCGCTCAGGCAAACGCAAAGGTCCAAACATATTATGTTACATAAGAGTAGAGCTGGGCAAAACCGAATCATTTGGGATTCGAATCCGATTCGAATAATTTTTTCGAATCGGATCGAATCACTAATTCTTCGTAAATAACAAATATCCTATTTGTACTATTAATAATATAGTCTCTGTTATGATGATTAGGAAATATGCAGTTACAAATTACAAATATTAGCATGAACTGACTTAAAAGCGATGTATTTTACAAAAGATGCTTCGATTTTGTATTTGTGTTTCTATAAAACAGTTAATTTTACATGATTTTTCATAGCACTTATTATGAAATTATAAATATAAATTCCTAGAAAACAGAATTGATTTTGTTATTCTAACTTCAATAAATACACGTTGCCTCGGTACCGTTATATACCAATATTATATTTACAATATATCAATGAGTCAGCATTAGCCTTTTAAGTTTAGATTTCGTGTTTCGCGAAGTACTAGGAAGTTCGAGATATTCTCTTTGTTGGGTTAACGCGGAGTCTTTCTACACATATTTACACACAAATTTATTTCTGTTAAGTTTCGTCGATCGACGTTATTTTTGTTGATGTTTTTTTCTTCCTTTTTTCCAAATTCACTCCATGCAAGATAGTTTATCACGGAAGCAGAGCTCAAAATCAACGAATAGTTTCTTATATAAGTAATAGAAAACCCATTATTACTGTTAGACACTGTATTTACTTGATTGTAAGTCGCATGTGATAGTGTTGAAAATTTAATGTAAGCCGCATATACCGGTACTGTGCCGGTGCCTATATGGGTTTATGAATGATAAAGCTGACCGATAAAGTTTAGACAGGGTACCGGCATCGCAAAGAAAAAATATAATCAGTCTTGAATTTAAGCCGCAAACATGATGAAAAAAAAACTTTATAAGCCGCGGCTTGCAATCGAGTAAATATGGTAGGTACCATCTCAATCAGATATTTTTTTTTTGTCAAGCATGTCCCACAGATGGACCGCGACTCATACTTAACAAAATATGCTGCGGCCATTGGGATTATATGAGTCAAACGCCATAAGAATAAGATTCAACCATATGGCAAAATGTATACGACTTCTTGCACAGATAACAGTTCCAATAATGTATAGTTGTGTTGGCAACTTTAGGTGGAGGTAACAAGTTTCCCTAGTATACCTAGGTTACCAAGTTCACCGAATTTAATTCTTATTTACCTAGTTTAACTGTTACCTAATTTTCTGTTTGAACTTTTACCTTGTTAATTTAGGAGCTAAATAGGAAAAATTTACGTAATTTTCAACTAGGTACTTGAAAATTAACTAGGTATCTGGTATGAAAAACTAGAAAAATTATATATTCATTGTAAAAAGGATTTTGAAATGGACAATTTGGTGATTTCAATCGTCAAATCTATTCCGAAATGGCCAAAATGTAGCAACCTAGTTTACCTGGTTATAGGGCTGGGCAAAACCGAATCACTTGAATTTCGAATCTGATTCAAATAATTTTTTCGAATCGGATCGAATAACTTATTCTTTGTAAATAACAAATATCCCTTTTTTACTATTATAACTTGTCCCCATTGTAAAAATAAAGAAATTTATAGCTTGTAGTGTATTTTCAATTTACACTAAGAGCAACAATTTTCATATTTCAACGACGAAATAGTCTCGGTTTTGGTCAAATTTGACCAAAATGGATTGCATTTCGTCATTAAAAATAAAAATCCTAGTTCACTCAATAAGTTTTTGTTCCTATGAACGATTCACGGCTGATTCGATTAAATTGTGCTTCGAATTAGTGATTTGCTCTTATTCGAAAAAAATATCCGAATCGGATTCGAATTCTAAATGATTCGATTTTGCCCAGCACTAAACGCATACCAACGGAAACAATATTTAAGCACCATGTTTCATCGGGCACCGCCCATCTATGGCTCATGCTTGACAAATTATAATATAAGAATAATAAGAATTGAATATTTCATATCGAAACTAATTAAGTCTGGCTTAATGGATTTTTCTATGTTTTCTGCGAAATCTTAGATATTTATTCCAATTTATATTTCAACCTTTTCATTTTGCTCTTCCGTTTCGCTTCCCGTATAATTAAGCTCTTCTTAATGAATTTTTCTATTGTTTTCTGTGAAATATTAGATATTTACTCCAATTTATTATTTATATTTCAGCTTTATCCATTTTGCTCCTCCGTTTCGCTTCCCGTATATTTATATTTCAACCCTAGAGTAGGTGATTTTACCGCATTTTATATTATGGTGTGTATGATGAAACATGCAAACGTCAAGAAATACTAAAATCTTCCGTTTCGCTTCCCTTGTAATTAAGCTCTTCCGTTTATATTTTCCGTGCGAATGCAGTTTTGTTTGAAATAAAAATAATTTTTTTAGCAACTTTGTGCTTCGGCGCATTTATATGTTTCATTGTTGTAAATTTGTGTGTAAAAGAGTGCGGACTGCACAAAAAAAATGCGGTTTTTGAATCCACGCTTCCCTGGCAATAAGAATATCTATCCATGTCATGATACAGATAACTTAATCTTAAGAACATTTTTTTTATCAAAATTCACTCTAAGGTAGGAAGCAGATACCAACTAACGGTCATTTCAACCATTTCATACAATGTATGCTATTCAAGCGGATTTTTGACGAGGAAATAATATTGTTTATATGCAATGCCACCTATGATTGAAGTCAAATTCGACATCCTGTGTAGTTTTAAATAGACTTTTCTAGATAATAGATTATAATATGTATAGAGAAGCCATTATATTATGCCCAGAAAGGACGAAGATGTTGAGCTAACTTGTGACTATAGACCTGGGCAATACGACTCGGTGATTCGAATCGATTCGAAGCGCGCTTAATTCGAATCAATCGGGAATCGTTTATAGGAATAAAAACTTGTTAAGTGAACTAGGATTTCCATTTTTAACGACGAAATGCAATCGAATTTGGTCAAGTTTGACCAAATTCTAATATATATTTCGTTGTTAAAATATAAAAATTGTTGATCTTAGTGTGAATCGAAAATATAGTACAAACTATAGATTTATTTATTTTCATAACGGGGACAAGTTATATTAGTAAAGTGGAATATTTGTTATTTACAAAGAATTAGTGATTCGATCCGATTCGAAAAAATTATCGAATCAGATTCCAATTTCAAATGATTCGACTATGCCAAACCCTACTTGTGACGTTATTTACGTGATTGAAATTTATGTCATATTCCTCAAATAACGGCGAAAGTATTTAATATAATAATTATACGCAAATATTCAAATTAATCATATTTTTATTATTATTTATTATTTGAAATATGTAATTGTGATTGATCTGTTTTGTAATAATAGAATATATTGATCGTATTGTTACGTAATACAACATGCAAACGTCAAGAAACGTAAATAGGTTACAAGAAAACAAAAACTGTGACGTAGTCGGTCGAGGGGGAACTAATATCGCCAATTAGTAGATTCGGTCCTTCAGCAATACTATTTTTTAAAATCTATTCTTTTGACTATTATTATTATTCATAAGTTAATAGCTATTGATATATTTTGTAATGATAGAATATATTGATCACACTGCGCCAAAAGTACAGTTAATTTAACTGTTATTCAGAGTAATTGTATATTTCAAAAAGTCGCACGTCGGCCTTGTTGATAAAATGACGCCAATTAAGGGCTGTTGGTGATCGGACCTTAGCCATGCGTTCCATTGGCAGCCTATAATTGGCCAAAAAAAGATAAATTGACTTTGTAACTTTATTTCAATATTACCAAAGTGAAATTACTTCCAAAGAGTTGGTAACTTTACTGCATTTTTGTTATAGTGTACGTAATGGAACATGCAAATGTCAAGAAATGCTAAAATCAATAACTTTCGGATTGTAATACTTTTAAAAAGAAATGTGACGTAGTCGATTAAATTTGATCATTGCTCAATTATTTAAATTACTACCCAGCATGTCATTGATTGTATCTTCATTTCAATATCAGCGAAAAAAATCACTGCTAAAGATTGGTAATTTTACTGCGCTTTGGCTACAGTAGAGTACGCCGATTGTGTTACAATTGAGCAATAGGAAGTTATCGATATTAGTAGAAGTGTTAAACTGCTTAATCGCGGATTTCCTGTCATGGCCAATGCTGTTTCTTGTATGACAATGCTGTTGCAGCATGAATATAGTATAACCAGTGCTAAATCAAAACCGATCTCCATCGATACATGCGCTGTAACTTGGGGTAGGCAAAACCGAATCATTTGAGATTCGAATCCGATTTGAATAATTTTTTCGAATCGGATCGAATCACTAATTTCTTGTAAATTCCAAATATTGCATTTTTAGTATTACAATTTGTCTCCGTAGTGAAAATCGAGACATTTATGGTTTTTAGTGTATATTTTCAATTTACACTACATCTGAGAGCAACAATTTTCATATTTAACCGACAAATACAATCGACTGCATTCTATCGTGAAAAATGGAAATTACACTTTATCTGACAAGGTTTTTTTCCTATGATCGATTCGCAATTGATTCGAATAGCTTGGACTTCGAAGCGATTCGAATCACTGAATCGAATTGCCCAGCCCTAACTGTAACAAATGTGCAATAAAATCACTGGTTTTTGACAGTAAATCGGTGATATTAAAATAAAACCGTAAAATCGTCTTTTCCTTCAATTATGGGCCGTGAATGGAGCACACCGCCGAGTCGTGGTCCATACACGGCCCATACTTGGCATGAATCTCATTAACATGACGAATATTACCTTTGAAAATGCTCATTTACTGTAAATTACCATAAATTTTACTACTCTTTTGATACAGTGTGTACTTTATTCAATACTTTTCATCGCAGCAAAATTGTTTTGAAATATTTAAAAATTGAGTTATTTTCAAGAGGGATGTTCGCAATGATTCCAACCGGTGATACGTAAATGATGTTGTTTGACCACCGTGTGCTCATCATCGGTTGGTCCACATCAGCATTTATGTCTCGGGTTCAAACCCCGGCGAGCCCGGCTTGCTATTCCATGTCCACCGCCCAACCCAGGGCGTAATGACATGGGTAGTCGAAGCCGGGCAGGAAAATATCACATCTTTCCAGCAATTCCTACCTTGTCCGTTCCGCCTGGCCCTGTAGATACTGGCTTAAGAATAGTATTTGCTGCGTGTCGTGAAAAGCGACTACGAAGAAGCAAAGTAGTGGCGGATGGTTTTCCCATTGTCCAGGCAGACACCACTCTCTGCACTCTACTATGGCGGTTCATTTCCGTATGGGATGTTTCCCGTTCAGAGTGCTGTTGCTGGTTGCCGTCTTTCAGTAGCTCTCCGATTTTAAGTGGTCGTTAATTCCTTTCAGTCACTGCCTCCGACCTCGCTCAGAGTGCATTTCAATAGTAAAAAAATAAGTGGACACTGGTACAGGGCCTTCGTCAGGGTGATCCACTCCAAGAAGTGGTTATGAAAAAAAGCGATGTAACATTAAAACCTGTGGTACGATGAAAAATATGAAAACATGAGCAGTCAAACATGTTTGGCCCTATGCCCTAACTTAAACTGTGTCATAGTTTCCAAAATACTGCGAGTACTCATTTGCATCGAATTCCCAAATCATATTGTGCACCCAGATGACCGACATACAGTCATTACGTCATGCACATAGAAATCAAAGGTTAATCAGTACGTAATGCAGCAACCGATACCATCTGGATCGCAAGCCACGGTTTCACATACTTGTAGGAATACGATATCTCAGTTATTTGTCTGTTGTTTATATCCTAATATTACATTCCTGATTGCGCTGGATAACATTTGGACCAATATCAATAGAGAAGCATTTGATGTGGGCGCGGTGGGCTAGTGATTGAACATGTTGGCATCGCAGGTTGAAGATCTCGGGTTCGACTTCCGGCAGGTCCGTCCGTTTATCCATGTCCACCGCTCAACCCAGGATGAACAGTAAAAGATCATATCTTTCCAGCAATTATAACCCTGTCCGTCTTTAAGTGACCATTGTTACAGGGCCTCGGACAGGGTGACGCGCTTTAAGAAGTGGTGATTTACAATTATACAGTTTGGGTACTACTCATTGCACCTTACTATGGCGTGGTAGCCAATTGGCCATTTCAGGAGCAGTTTTCAAACCTAGTGTATCATTGTGGCGAAAGTGCAATGTCGGTCATTGTCAGTAATATAAATATAAACTCTGGAATCTACTTTCTCGACCAATTATGGACTTTTAGGGAACGCGGTCTATGATCAATACTTGACATAAAAGTAACCAATGAGGTGATTTCAAATATTTGGCTATACAGTTTCTACAAAGTAACCGTAAATTTGTCGCACTTCTGTCACAGTGGCACAGTAAATTTCATTTCATAAATCAATGAATACTAAACGCCGTTAATGCGCAAAAGATGCCTATAAATGTCATTTTGTAAATACCATTATCTGTGCACGTTTTGCCATTTAAATGTGAAACGACCAAGATATATAATTACGTTAACTTTGATGGAAAATCACGGCTTTGCATATATTAATACAAAATCGCTGGTCATGTTTTAAATAACGAGATGCGAATTGTTCATATCAGTGTAGGTTGCTGAGATGAAAGCAATAGTTGACACGAGTCTTATGAAGAATCTAAGAAAAACAAAATACTCCACTTGTGGGGATATATCTGCAAGGATACTTGAATAAGATGAGGTCGAGAGTTGAACAACAACAAAAGATCAGAATCCTATTCCGGATGTTACAAGATTTATTTACCAAGGTTTCGCTAGAGCATAGTCTAGCTTCTTCAGGTATGGTGATACCTGACGAAGCTAGCCTATGCTATAGCAACGGCTTTGCATTAATTATAAAAATGTTACTGGTCATAAAAACCATAAAATGTATGGTAAATGTATTTATGGTATGTAAGGGGGTATGTTTGTAAAATGTATGATAATATTTGACGAAGTTAGCCTATGCTATAGCAAATGCTTTGCATTAATTATAAAAATGCTACTGGTCATAAAAAAACATAAAATGTATGGTAATATGTATGGTAAATGTATGTATGGTATGTAAGGTGGTATGTTAGATAAAATGTATGGTAATACCTGACGAAGCTAGCCTATGCTATAGCAAAAGCTTTGCATTAATTATAAACATATTACTAGTCATGTTTTAAATGAGTAATTTTGAATTGTTTATTTCAGTTTTGAATGCCAGAATAAATTTCTAGTAATTAGTTTGAGAGCAGACGTTGGGGTCAAATTTGTGATTAAGGGATGAGGATATGGTAGCACATAACATTATCTTGCTGCTTTGCTTCACATCTACCTGTGTCAAAAATTTAAGGCCAGGCTGTGCTGTTATGTTAGAGGAGTTACAGATAAAAAAAACTTCATTCACTGACGGACACCTCGGATATATTATTATAGATATCACATTATGGGTTGTGTGAGAGGGTGGAGTTATTGGGACAGGCCAAAACACGAGTGTCTAAACTGTGGAGCAAATGAAATTATTTCGAGTAGGCCTGCATTTGTAAATTTTTTGGCTTGTCCAGTAAAAAATATATGGGAAATTTAAAGCTTCATTAGTGTCGTAAAAGGCGACTAAAAGGAAGCAAAAAAATTGTAGAGGGTTTTACCCAAGGCAGATACCACTCACTGTACTTTACCATGGCGGTTTAGTTGCGCTTTGGGTGTTTTCCGTTTAGAGTGCAGTTGCTGGTACTACATCTCCTAGTAGCTCTTTGCTATTAGGTGGCCGTTGGTTGGTTTCTTATGGACACTGCTTCCGGCCTTGCTCGAAGTAAATTTCGATAAAAAAAATCACAAACAATTAATATTCTTACTCATCACAAGCTTTGGTTTATTGAACGTGATAGCTAGCAACGCTGATTGGGAAACCGGTTCGAGAAAGTATGACCTCGACCCAGTTTTAGGACAAGATATTGAAGTTTTATGCGAAAACATAAATATTATAAGCGGTATTTTTGCGCGTCTGTGGTGCACAGGCACATTCACTATAGATTTCGCATTTTTTTTTTAAGAATGGTAGCTTTTCCCAACAAATTTTCAGCGTCACTTCCGCCGACGCAAGCTTTAGTTACGTAATATCACTTGTATTCATTTATTTTTTATATTCAGATTTGACATCTTTCGCAGTCGCTACCCAACCAATATTGAACAAATTTATAAATCAGGACAAACTTTCTAAACTTTATGCGCAGACTGCACGTTTTAATATTTCTGATAAATGTCAGGTTAAATTCCAACGTACGTGATCCCGTGCTTCCACTTAACACCAAAATAGCAAAAGTGCATGAACGGTTGATATTTATGATTAAGGTTTGTTGATCAGTCGATGATTAACTGGTTTAGTATATGGATGAAATAGACCAAAGTGAGTTAGAATGCCCCGTGGGTACGGACTTTAGAATAGTTCTAACATATTTCCTGCGTGTCGTAACAGGCGACTAAGATGAAGCAAAGAAATAGTAGATGGTTTCATCATCACCCAGGGCAGATACCACCCACTGCACTTTACCCTAGCAGTTCAGTTCCGTTTGGAATGTTTTCCGTTTAAAGTGCTGTTGCTGGTACTACATCTTCTAGTAGCTCTTTGCTATCAAGTGGCCGTTAGTTGTTTCTTTTACGCACTGCTTCCGTCCTTGCTCAAAAGTGAATTTCAATGAAAAAGGTATATGTACGACACTTTTTCTTCGGTTTTTTACCGCATTAGAGCTATGGATTGTACGTCGTGGATGTGCTTGGAAGTCCACGTCACACAAAACGTAAAATATGTTTCTAGAGTTCGGTAATAACTAGGACTGGGCACTGGGCAGAACCGATTCGAAGCACAATATATTCGAATCAAGCATGAATCGTCCATAGACCTAAACCTTGCTAAATAAACTAAAATTTCTATTTTTAACGACAAAATGCCATCGATTGCATTTTGCCGTTAAAATATGAAAATTGTTGCTCTCAGACAATGTAGTGTGAATTGAAAAACACTATAAACTATCAAGTTCTTGATAACAATGATGAAGACAAGTTGTAATAGCACAAATGGGATATTTGTTATTTACATGGAATTAGTGATTCGAATTGATTCGAAAAAATTATTCGAATCAGATTCCAATTCCAAATGATTCGGGATTGCCCAGCCCAAGTATTAAACTCGTTTTAAGTGCTGACCTTGAAAATATTTCTTCTTTATAAAAGAATAGGGCAACATATCTATATAAAGATGCCACTGTCTTGAAGAACATGGGATTTTGGTCAGGATGTCTCAATTACTAAACAAGAGACATATTTCATTTAATCTATTGAATCCCGCGCCGATAAATAAACAAGTTTCCATCTTGTCTGCGTGGTTGATATGATCAAGATTTCTGCACCAAACTATCATTTAACAAGCATTCTAACAAGACCTTCAAGATTTTGCTTCCGAAACGTTCCGACTTGTTAAAATCACTAGTTCTCAGCCGAACATTTATAGCCTGGTTCAAACATAATCGATCGACTCAATTTATATTCCACCGCTTGAGAATATCAAATAAAATTATGGTTTGCCTGGTGGAAACCACTCGCTATAATAGTCAACGGTTTATCTTTTAGAACAGAATTTAAAACGCATTTATTAAATACACAGGTTTCCATATAGTAAAGAAATTAATATTCATTACATTGTTTAAGTCTTGGAATGATTTTGTACTTTGAAGGTTATCGGAATTAATCGGATATTGTTCATTATAAGTCGATATCATGTTCAAGACGGAAAATGGATGTCTGGGTATCGTGCGTCTATTCATTTTAAGTAAGTAATTACTCCAAAGTTTTTATGTGTCTACCAGAAAGAGGAAATCAGTTTCATTTTATTTTAAGTAGTTTTTAGTCGTGGTCTTTCAAACATGTGTAACTGATAGATTGCGTCGTTGAGATGCGATTCATCATGATTAATGCTTGGCAAAATAGAATTTATATTTTAAATTCACTATGAAAAAACCACAGTAAATTTATCGTATATTAGCAGTAGTTGTATGATGCAAAAATTTTAAACGATCTTGCAGATGGAATTTTTGTCAAATGAAATGAAATGAACTTTAACTTAATAGCCTGGTGACAACCTGGCATTTTCTGGATATGAAAAAAGATGTATAACAGGGCTCCAGTTTTAAGTTAACTTAAACTATGGGTACCTAATCATTGCGTTTCATCAGCAGACAATAATAATTGTCCGGAAAGTCGACTTGTAGTTTTATCAAATAAAATTATTGGTAAAGAGCGGTGATTTTATTACATACTTCTATCAAAATGTGTGAATTTTATATAAAAAAAATCGCCCAGAGCGGATACCACTCACTACCCCTTATAATTGGTGGTTGAGTTCTGAAACGGGATATTTTCCGCTTAGAGTGCAACTTTGCTCTTTGGCATTGTCGTTGCCATTGGTTAACTCCGCTTAGGCACTGCTTTCGGCCTTGCTCAGAGCAACTTTTATAGAATAAATTTTCCCATTAAAACGCTATATTCGAAGTTTATTAAAGGTTCAAAGTTATTGTATGAAACTCTACCATATCTCTATTACTCAATTATATCCCATCTTTCAGGTTTATCTACGACAATGATTGCAGAAGCGATGAAGCACGGAACTTCGTCGTACCCGTGTTTGGGTGAGTTTATAACAAACAACAGCTAAAATCTAACATAATTTCTGAAATTTTAACAAAAGTATTTAAAAACACAAATTTTTCGCAAGTCTTATTGAAGAAATAGGGCTGGGCAAAACCGAATCATTTAGAATTCGAATCTGATTTTAATAATTCGAAACAGCCTTGTCGATGTAATTTATGTCAACGGCGGCCTCAGCTCATAATTGACTGAAAAGTCCGAAAGTGTGTGAGTGAGGAAATTACCGTCTAAGATTTCGCCGCATTTTTTACGTCAGATTTGGGAAAGTCATTTCTACACTGTAACAAAAGTACAGTGAATTTACTGGTCATTTGCAGTAATTCCAAAGTCAAAAACACCATCTTGATGAGATTCATACCGATTATGGGCCAATAAATATTTATGACAATTATGGGTGTTGATGAACTGAACCTTTGCGGTGCGTTCCATCAACACCCCATATTCGGTCCAAAAAGTCAATTTTGAATTTTTTCAATAGCGCTGAGTAAAATTACTGTCGAAGACCAGTGGTTTTGTTGCATTTTTTGTTACAATATAAGCTGCACCAGGAAAACGACGATAGAGGGCGCATATCCCCACCAATTCCTGTTCCCTAGTTACTCTTATAAAGAAGTTTTTTTCATCTTCAACACCAACTTTTCTACCTTTCAACAGCGCACGATTTAGCGGGAAACATAGTTCTGCATTCCGGTAGTGGAATCATATCTTCAAGTATGATATTGCTGACAGCACCAGGATGCAAGTTAGAATTGCCCAGAAATTATTCAATAAACACTCATGCACTGATGATAAGAGTTGAACGGATGCAAATCAAAGGATTATGTATTGAATGCGAAACTGAGTATTGCAGAAGAGATATAACGATATTAGGTGAGTAAAATTAGATGCGAGAGTTATTATGTTAACGTCGTACGTAGAATATCTCGGGTTCGAGTCTCTACGATCCGGCTCGTTAATGGTCACCTCAGAACTAGGGCTGGGCAATTCGATTCGGTGAATTGAATCGATATCGTGAATCAATCATAGGTACAAGCACTTACTAATTGGACAGGAATTTTCATTTAAAATGACAAAATACAATCGATTTGGTTCAAATTTGACCAAAATGAAGCTAAATAGCTAAATAAAAATTAAATCAATGAATATGGGACACAGTGACAAAATTACAGAAAATTTACCGGTCATTCTTAGTAATTTTATATATCCAACAGCATATTCAGTGGTGGACCCTGAAATTCAAGGTGCAGGGACATGCTTTCGGACGTTAAACCTACGCTTATAAAGCTACGCTGGCGAAGAGAGTGTGTACCTCCTGTACTTGCTCTGGTTATATTTGCTATCTTGAGTGAAACCGCGGTGAAAATATCATTTGTGCGCCAGTCTTCCAGTTACGTTTTATATATACATTCTCATTCACCATCATCAGAAAAGAAAACAAGATTGTTTTCAAGAGAACGAAAATAGTAATGGAATCCCCAAGGTTTCGAGACCTTCTGCCCCTACTGAGGTTACGATGTGCAGGGATTAGAATCATTAGTCCATGCTATTATTTGTCTTCTGTTTTCCAGGTCAAAATATTTGTCACTACGAACCGGGGACATGTTTCATCTTCCAATCCAAATCCACTGCACATAAGAAAATCGCCGGATCCGAACTTTTCGACTCCTGCCTTACTCAGCACCGGATAATTGGCAGTTTTCATTTTAATGAACACCCCGAGGTAATATTCAGTCGAGCACGAGGCAGAACCACTAGCACAACTAAATATTTTCAACTGAAATATGCATATTTGGATTTCGAAGAGCCGCGTACAAGTATGTAATTTTTACTATGCAACTAGATTCTTTCTGTTTATAATCTTTTTTTCAACCAACAAAAAAAAATTTCTGCAACAGTCAATCAATGAGCAGCGCTATGATAAATAACACTTGGATAACAAGCAGTGGGTTCACGTGATTCTGTGATTCCCGTCGTCAAAATAGTCGCACAAGTCGCTAGAGGGCCTGTTGTCTTTCTATTTGTCCCCTGCATAATGCTTGACAAGATGGCTTTCTCGACCGGAGAATCTCGGAAAAAAAAAACGAAACTTACGAAAGCCGCTGATGGACTTCAGGTCATATTCTGGAACGGCCACTTCCTGGGTATAAAGTTGCACAACTTTATAAACTAAATCATATACTGTAAGGGATAGTTCTCGACTTTGTGGGTGCAAGATGCTGAGAAGCGATCCATGAGTGGCTCATTCTTGCAAAAATAAAATTTTTGTGTGATTAAGTACAACCGAATACTGAATCTTTCTATATTTTCACAGCAATTCAGCCAACGACTTTGCAAGCTGATCGTTCGTCTCAGACCTCTACATTAACATTACTAGAAATGATTCTCGTCGCATCGCTCGGGATCACTGTTATCACACTAGTGGTTGTAGTTGCAATATGGTGAGTTGGTCACATGGTAAATTTCTCAAATAGATTTTTTTCTCAATTTGAACTTTACTCTAAGCAGTGACAAAAGCATATTTCAAAATGAACCCCATATTCTAATAAGTACTTTTATGCCAAAAATGAAGAAAATATTAAAGTTTTCTGAGCGTGATGGCATAGTTATCGTGTTGGTATCGCAGGTTGACGGTCTCAGGCTCGATACCCAACAAGTACGGCTCGTTAATCCATACACATCATTTAACCAATTTGTAAAAAACTGCGTAGGCTCGACCGAACCGGAATAATTTTATTTTTCAACAACACTAGCCTTGTCCGTCTGGTTGCTAGTACACGGCATCGTACAGGTTGCCCACTCGAAGGAGCAAATATAAAAAAAAGTCGCTGTGAGTTTTAAAGAAGCACTTGGCATGGACTAACTAACCAGAAATACTGATATACAAGAAGGCTGATAACATTGACAAATTAACCATAGGCCAAAAACTTTCTATAGATGTGTGAATTGCTCTGTCAGGCACCCAGTAAGATAACAATTGTTCAAAAATGCTTTGTTGACAAATATGAGTCACGGATGAAATGCGGTGCCGGGCGGGGTTCATCTGTGAGTCACAGATGGTGGCGTATGCTTTACAAAATAAATTGTCTGAATGGACAGGCAATGAAAGCTGTGTAAAATTTGGTTCCACACGAGATACAATGGCAAGACGCAAGATAAATCTCGTAGCCAGATATAATTGTAAACATTGTTAATTGCATACTGTGAAATAAAGTCCATATCATTTCATTTCAAGTAAACCCATGAAACACTAGCGCTTCTGCATTAATTTACAACATTTGTTTACAGCTGATGTAATGAACAAATCTAAAACGTTATAATTCACCCACAGGTATCGCCAAGTTCGGACCAGCAAAACCACTCAAACTCAAGATCATCCAGCACCACCAACCTCAACGCATGAACCCACTGTTGATACAACAAACACTCGGTTCGTAGAGATAGAAGGAGTATATTCTACACCGTTAGATGCTTACAGTACTTTGGCAAAACATGTGGCAAATCCTGCTTATGATACTCTGGTTATATGAGATAATATAGCGATGAGGAACTGTGATCGAAAGAAGAAAAGTGGGCTTCGTGCGCCATGGATAGATTTATTGGCGACGTGACGTAGGGCTGGGCAATTCAATTCGGTGGTTCAATTCCATTCGAGGCACTCATTATCCGGATCAGTCGTACGTCTGTCATAGTTCAGTAATTTTATTTTCCTAAGCATAGGCCATCAGTGTCCCAAGCTTAGCAAAGTATATTTCAATGAAGTAAAACATTTTGAATTTCATGGGGAGATAATACGGACTATATATTTCAATATTTTTATAATTAAGGAGGTATCAGAGATAGAAATTGTTATGTATTATACGGATTTAGTGATTCGATTCGATTCGAAAAAAGTTTCCGAATCAGATTCGAATTGAAAATGATTCGATTTTTCCCGCTCTAGACGTAAGGAATCAAATCAAACAAGGCGAACTGGGTGCAGAAAAGCAGGGGATGCATTACTCCTACCTACCTCTTAAAACTAAGAAGTGTAATGAAATCACAGAAAATGGGCGGAAATTCCATGCGCGCAGAAGTTACCATAACAGCTAAAAATAGTTATTGTTCTTACAGAAGCCTTTATGACACGCAATCCAAGCAAAACATGCTTAAAATAAAATAGGATAAAACACGATTTCATATTTATCTTGAGGGAGAGGAATGCCGGTAATACGGCTTAAACATGGAACGAACCACGACCTCTTGCGCAGACACCAGTTCCGAACCGGAGTCAAATGTTTTGGCTTTACATATTCCCTGCGCATGCTGGTCGATTGAGGAAGCCGTAAGCCGTGTTCACGTAAATGGCAGCAAACCTCACCACTTACGGGATTCGAACCTACGAACGGATGCGTGTGGCTTGAAGGTATTCCAAACGCTTTACCGATTGAACCAGCGAGGGTTTATTTTTCTAAGATGATCTATACTGTGACAAAAGCAAAGTAAAGTTACTGGTCATTTGCAGTAATTGCTCATTTCCAAAGTTAGAGAAACGCTATGTTGATAGGTTTCATGCCAATTATTTTGAGTTTTTTCGATACCGCAAAGCAAAATTACTGTCAAAGACCAGTGATTTTGTTGCATTTTTTGTTGCAGTGTAGTAGTAGCTAACAAAGGAACTATAGATTGGAGCAAAAAGTTCCACATCATTAAGAAGAATATTTCGCGAAGTTTACTTTTTCATTTTGAATTACCAATATGCCGAAATAAACAATCTCATAATATACCTCGTATATCCACTTCTTTGCACCTTTTTCAATTCTTTTTTTTATTGAAATTCACTCTGAGCAAGACCGGAAGCAGTGCCTAAAAAGAACCAACTAACGACCACTTAATACCAAAGAGCTACTAAAAGATGTAGTACCAGCAACTGCACTCTAATCGGGAAAAAGCCCAAACTGAACTGAACCGCCATGGTAAAGTGAAGTGAGTGGTATCTGCCATGGGTGATGGTAAAACTATCCACCACTCCTTTGCTTCGTATTAATCGCCTCTTACGGCAAGCAACAATTACGTTAGGGCTATTCTAAAGCCCGTACCTACAGGCTTTTTTGTTCCTTCAAATTTACTCAGTACCAGAAATTACCCAGCGATGGCTGAGCTGCTAATAGCACCATAAAAACGGTAAATCAACTTTTACCATCATGTTTAACCTCGCCGTCTTCAACTGTATTTAGGATCTTTCGTGATTACCAGTATGACCAGTATTTTTTTTAACTTATTTTCGACTATATTTCTTTTATTAATATCTTATATTTGTTGATTAAATAAAAAGTTCCTACCAATGCCCCACATCTTGTTGTTCCTTTGAGCTGTAAAAATTCATGGGTAGGGCGTGCAGATACGAGCTTTAGAATAGTACAACGTATTTCCTGCGTGATGTAAGAGGCGACTAAAAGGAAGCAAAAAAGTGGTATATAGTTTTACCATTGTCCAGGGTAGATATCACTCACTGCACTTTCCAATGGCGGTCCAGTTCCTTTTGGGGTATTTTCTGTTTAGAGTGCAGTTGCCGGTACTACATATTTTAGCAGCTCTATGCTTTTAAGTGGACGTTAGTTGGTTACTTTAAGGCACCGCTTCCGACCTTGCTCAGAGTGAATTTCAATAACAAAAAGGCCTTGATCAAAAATTATGCCCAAATAGGAGAATCTAAGAAAAGCATCTTTTGTAGTAAAGCATCTGCGACTCACGCTCGACAAAATGATATACTACTCATAGTTATATTTCAGAGTGGGAAAATATGGTTGAATATACCAAGGTTCTTGAATAACAAGACTTAATCGTTCGACAATATATGGATTGCAACCCAATCAGCGGAGCGATATATAGATGCTCCATGCTTAAAATTTGGAGGAGGTTCCTTGGTCTTCATTTCTGCACCCATGTAGCTAGGGCTGGGCAGAACCGAATCATTTGTAATTCGAATTTGTAGCGCCAAATTATGAGGTCAAATTTTCTTCATTATGTTTGTTCAAGCTAAATTATATTTTTAAGCATGATCCACAGATGGACCACGCCTAAACGACGTGATCCATCAGTGGCTTATACTAAACAAACAATTTTAGGCGAAGATAATCTCAAGATAATCTCAATGTCAAGCCCCAGACATACACTTGTAAATTAAAACTCAAAACTTAAAGGACCGCGAATTATGGGAATATAAATTCACCAATTCATCAAACCTTCGCCCTATGAGTAATCACAGCCATTTGATGAAAATATTTTCACAACCAGGTTATCGCATCCATCGAACAATGGTGGAATATTTTCATAGGAAGGCATATTGAGGGTATACCAGGGTAAAATAACACAACGAGAGAGATTAATTGTTTTTCATAATGCACAATTATAAATGTATAATGTATTCCCTATCAGATAAACACTAACCAAACGGGCTTGGTTAAGCATGAGTCACTGATGGATCGCGCCACCGGGCGCGGTCCATCTGTGCGTCATGCTTGATAAAATAAAATTTTCAATTGAATTATTCTCAATGGAATGAAAAATGAACGCACATCTGAACAAATGACGAATATTAATAAATTCATTGATGATGGAATGTTGGCTTCATTTTGCATAGGGATTTCGCACCGGTTGGTTGTTGGCGAAGATTCACAGATCTTCACCAAAGATATAAGATTTGAGGAGAATAGTCTCAAGCTCGTGGTCAGGTGGAAAAATCAATCATGAAGCAACTATCCACCACGCTTGCAGTATTGTTGGGTAAGTACAGTTTAATCTTCCTAGCTTCAGAAATTATTAGATTCATCATGAATCTGATGCATGTCAATTAGGGTTCGGTTCGGTAATTCGAACCGATTCGAAGCTCAGATGAATGAATGAATCGCACATGGGAACAAAATTTTGTGAAATAAAATGAAATTATCATATTTCCACGATACAAATTTTGAGCACGATACAAATTTCGAGTGTTGAAATATGATGCGTAAAATGATGGGACATTGGCTCTATAGTTTATTTATATAAGTATTGTGAATTCGTAGATAAAGATTTTTATTTTGATAATGGGTAAAAATGGTAGTGAAAAAAACGGAAAAATTTTTATTTTGCGGAATTAATAATTCGATCCGTTATTCGAATAAGATTCGAATTCTCTTACAATCGATTACCCCCTGCATTATTGAAGTGATTTAATTACTCATGTAGTTTGATAAGATTAGAAAAATAAGATTCGGTAATCATGATGGCACAGATAAACCTTGTCTTGACGACGTGGTCTATCCGCAACTCAGTAACATACGTACACTCAGTAACATAAGTACACTCAGTAACATACGAGCATTCAGTAACATACGTACACTCAGTAATATACTTACACTCAGTAACAAACGTACACCCAGTAACATACGTACACTCAGTAACATACGTACACTCAGTAACATACGTACATCCAGTAACATACGAGCATTTAGTAACATACGTACACTCAGCAACATACGTACACTCAGTAATATACGTACACTCAGTAACAAACGTACACTCAGTAACATACGTATTCTCAATAACATACGTGCACTCAGTAACATACGAGCATTCAGTAACAAACGTACACTCAGTAACATACGTATTCTCAGTAACATACGTACACTCAGTAACACACATGCACTCAGTAATATACGTATTCTCAGTAACATACGTGCACTCAGTAACATACGTATACTCAGTAACATACATGCACTCAGTAACACGCGTGCACTCAGTAACATACGTACATTCAGTAACATACGTACACTCAGTAACATACGTACATTCAGTAACATACGTACACTCAGTAAGATACGTGCATTCAGTAACATACGTACACTCAGTAACATACGTACACTCAGTAACAAACGTACACTCAGGAACATACGTACACTCAGTAACATACGTACATCCAGTAACATACGAGCATTCAGTAACATACGTACACTCAGTAACATACGTGCATTCAGTAACATACGTACACTCAGCAACATACGTGCATTCAGTAACATACGTACACTAAGTAACAAACGTATACTCAGTAACATACATGCACTCAGTAACACGCGTGCACTCAGTAACATACGTACATTCAGTAACATACGTACACTCAGTAACATACGTATTCTCAGTAACATACGTACACTCAGTAACACACATGCACTCAGTAACATACGTATTCTCAGTAACATACGTGCACTCAGTAACATACGTTTACTCAGTAACATACATGCACTCAGTAACACGCGTGCACTCAGTAACATACGTACATTCAGTAACATACGTACACTCAGTAACATACGTACATTCAGTAACATACGTATACTCAGTAACATACATGCACTCAGTAACACACGTGCACTCAGTAACATACGTACATTCAGTAACATACGTACACTCGGTAACATACGTACATTCAGTAACATACGTACACTCAGTAACATACGTGCATTCAGTAACATACGTACACTCAGTAACATACGTACACTCAGTAACAAACGTACACTCAGGAACATACGTACACTCAGTAACATACGTACATCCAGTAACATACGAGCATTCAGTAACATACGTACACTCAGTAACATAGGAGCATTCAGTAACAAACGTAGGGACTGGTTTGAGCAAAAATGTTCATTCCATTAATTTAAAGAGATATTTCCTTATAACTTTGGAAATTAGCATACAAATCGTAAAAATTCGATTAGAAATTTAAAAATAAATGTATACAGCAACCTTAGCAGTAGCAGTCAGTAGCGATTAAATAAAATTTAAAAAGTGGTTAAAGGATTTAAAAGTTTCACTACTCCGAGCCGATACAATTCGCCGCAATTTGCCATGGTGATTTAGTTTTCATTTGGGATGTTTTCTGCTTAGTAGATGGTACTAAATTTTGTAGTACCTCTTTGTAGTTAAGTGGTTAATTCCTTTTAGGCGTTGCTTCCAGCACCATTTATAGTGGATTTGATTTAAAAAAATAATGATATATAAATATATATATCAAGCAGTACTGCACAAGTTCAAAAGAGTAGCAATGGAACCTTGCAGTGAGATTCAAGCAAGTGAGGAAGATGGAAATATCGAGTTCAAGAACAGGGTTTACACTGATATTTGCAAAATATGGAAACTCCCAAGTTTTTACGACGACGATATTTTACTTTTAAAGTTGGAGAGCATCAATATGGTTGGCACGGACGGTAACCCGGCAGCAAATTTCATTATTGCAGGTAATATGTTAGTTTAAAAACGACAAAAAGTAAAATATAATCTATCTGAAAAAAGTGGTATAATCAGAACCGATGGTGTACAACGCGCATACGCAGTTAAGAGCACCTCGTCGCTGTCCCGCTCAAAAATCCAATTTTTCATTTTTTGGAACCCGCGCCATCTTAAAGCAACTACCATGTAAAAATCCCTTTAATAAGAATCTATTCCTAACTTCCAAAACTAAAACCTAGAAACCGTAAACTGAGTCTACACACACCTAAAACATATTTAGTGTTGAATTCTGCACACACATGGCACATGTAAGCCCATGCAAACCTTAGCAAATTCAATTTCCACACATGAGGGTCGAGTGAGCAAATGTAATCTATTCTGAACTAAGTATCGTTATGATCCTGGATTCTAATCCAGCACGGAATAATAAGATGCGAGAGAATTATTGGACATCTCACCGGTGAACGCCCGGTGGTTCAGACGTCCTCCGCCAACCATATTCATGCAGAGGAAAAATCCATAGAGGGTTCGGCAAAAACCTCATTCCCCATTTAAAACTGATATCTGTTACAAAGGTTGTGGTTTAATATAAATGTTTAAGCCGTATTCGATAAAAAATGAAATCAAATCATATTATATAAGTATAACTTAAAATTATTCTCCTACCGTGGCAGAACAGGTGATATTTTTCGTGCTTCTTCTCTGAAGAGAAAAGATGTCACCGTCTCCCAAAGATTTAAAATTTTATAAGAAGCTATCTTCATAAATCTAAATAGTTATAATTAATTTAGCTCCTAAAATGGTGCATTTTACGACAAAAAGTTCTGGTTGGATAAAATTCACCGCCACTGTTACATGTACCTGTGCTTTTAATCCTTTTCCGTTTCTTGTCTGAACATGTCTTGCTGAGCAAGAGTTAGTGATGGATCCCACCGACAAGACGCGATCCATCAGTGTCCAATGCTTGACAATAAAATTTCTGATTGGGTTAGCTTTTATCGCAGGATCAGATTACTGTTTTGCAAAAGCTGGAACGTGTTTCGTTGTTCATCATCAGGAAATAGACACGGGTATTCACCTCAAGAAGCTACTCAGGGGATGCTCGCCTGCAATATGGATTAAAGGACCTAATATCACATTGAAATTCAACATATTAGAGAGTTGGAAGAAACCAACTTTTATTATTCGTTTCAGAAAAGTTAGGAACTCAGAATCCTCCACATCTAACGGTGAGAAACCTATTAATGTGATCCTTGTGGGAGCGGAGTCTTGAATTGGCATATTTCCTGCGCTCACAATACGCGACTATAAAAAAGTGATGGAGAGTTTTGACATCGCCAAAAGCACATACTCTTCACTGCAACTTACCATAGTGCTTCAGTTCTGAAAAGAATTTTTCTTCTTTAGAGGGCAATTAATAGTTTTGCATTTTATGTAGCTTTCTGGGCATATACATGCGGCTTTTGAGAGCCCCTTTATTTCTTTTGTAGAGCAAACTTTCCCCACTTTCAATATTAAAAAAAAAATTTTTTGTGATGGGAAGGAAAATGACGAACTGGACTATTGCTTTGGGCAGGTATAAAAAACTGATAAACGTAACGATAATCAATTCAAACTGACGGAGAAAAATTGAAATATAATTTGATGTGGCGATTTAGTTGTTATTTCTCTAAATTAAGTGCTCGGCGCAAAATGCAGAATAAGCGACGTGTCAATTATTTATTATTTATTTATTTTTTATTATTTATTAACAACAATAAAACATATTACAAAAGAGCAGCTTAGTAACTTAGTAAATTTCTGTTACATTCTAGGCATTGACTTTCCAGAAGTTACAACATCGAACAACGACTCTGCAAATTATAGCAAATCTTGTGATATAACAGCTCCAGTAGTCCTTGCGATTGCCCTTGTCTTGGTCATTATTATCTTAGTGGTGGTTTTGGTCAGGTGAGATCTTAATATTGTAACATCACAATTAGGGCTGGGCAATTCGATTCGGTGATTCGAATCGATTCGAAGCTCGATTAATTCGAATCAATCGTGAATCGGTCATAGGAACAAAAATTTGTTAAGGGAACTAAGATTTTCATTTTTGAAAACACAATGCAATCGATCAAAACTGACGAAAACTGACCAAAATTAATTATATTTCGTCGTTAAAATATAAAAATTGTTTATCTTAGTGTGAATTGAAAATATACTGCAAGCTTTAAATTTCTTTATTTCCATAATTGGGACCAAGTTATAATAGTAAAAATGGAATATTTGTTATTCACAAAGTATTAGTGATTCGATCCGATTCGAAAAAAATTATTAGAATCAGATTCGAATTTCAAATGATTCTGTTCTGCCAAGCCTTAATCACAACACAACTTTAATGTTTCCCCGCTATAATCAACAGTTATCGTGGTCAAAGGACGGGTTAACTATACCAAAATATTCTTCCTCGTTCAAGACCATTATAAATGCAAACAAACTAACTTCTCCTTTGAATGAAAACCTTAAAGATTGCTGTGAGCATTTCCCAAAAGCAGGGGCCAAGTAATATTTTTTACGACGGAGAAGTTACAAATAAAAAACGTTGCTCGCAGATGTATCAAATATATTAAATGACACAACTATATATATATTCCTATCCTGTTCATTAATACAGCTTACCACATTGCTGAATAAATAAAAAAATTACTGGGGAAAAACAGAAAAAGCATACAATGTTAGGTCCAAGATTGAATTCATGGGAAAAAGTTGTGGACAAAATGTTTTGTGGAATGCCAAATAATGGCAGAATAATGGCAAAAACTTTTTGCGCGCCTCCGACTTGATTTTGCTTTTTCGATCATTTTGCCACCAAAATATACCATAAGAATTTTTTTCAGTATAAATTTGACCGTGTACATATTATTTTATTTATTGTGTCACGTAGGGCTGAGCAAAACCGAATCTTTAGAATTCGAATCTGAGTCGAACAATATTTTCTAATTGGATCGAATCACTAAGTCCATATAAATATTAAAATCCCATAATATAATATTACAAATTCTTAAAATCAAGAAATTTATACTTTTCAGTGTATTTTCAATTCATTCTTTTTCATTTTTATATTTTAAGGATAAAATGCAATCGATTTTGGACAATTTTGACCAAAATCGATTGCATTTTGTCGTTAAAAATATAAAAAAAAAATAGTTCATTTAGCAAGTTTTTATGAGCGATTAACGATTGATTCGAATAAATTATGGTTCGAATCGATTCGAATCACCGAAACCGAAATTTGACCAAATTCGATTATATTTTGTCGTTAAAAATAAAAAATTTTCGCTTTCAGACTGCAGTGTGATTAAAAATACACCGCTTTTAAGGCTGTTTATGCTAATATTTGTTATTCACAACAGTAATTTTTTTGATTAACACAATGGTGACAATAATAGTAATAGTAAAAATGGGATATTTGGTATTTTAATGGAATTAGCGATTAGATTCTATTCGAATCGGATTCGAATTTAAAGTGATTCGGTTTTGCTCAGCCCTAGTATGCATGCATATATTCTTTGGGCGCGATAGTCTAGTGGTTAAACATGTTGGCATTTCAGGTTGGAGATCTCGGGTTCGAGCCCGGTTTGTTAGTCCGTGCCCAATGCCCAACCAAGAGTGTAATACCTCGGGTAGGCTGAGCCGAACGAGAAAACTTCATATCTTCCAACCAATTCTAACCCTGTCCTTATATAAGTGGGCTCTGGTAAAGGTCTTTGGTCAGGGTGATCCACTTCAAGAAGTGGCCATTTACAAAAAAATCTATAAGTTCTCCCAATAACAAGGTATAATATCTTTTGTTCCTTTTTTCACCAGCTCAAGAAGAAACCCAACGTTGAAATCCAGCTTTACCGTATCCCAGGAACATACTCTGCCTACTCTAAACCAACCAATTCCATCTAATGAAGAACATAACTACCAAGCTATTGGAAAATTTAATCCAGTGAACGAGTCAAACTCCACAGAAAAAGTTGTTGTATTAAATCCCCTGTATACAATGAGGTTATAGACTGTCTTTGCGTATCGAGAGACATGGAAATAGGGGGTGAAGGAGGAGGGGGGGTAACAATTTGGGCAACTAACTTATGAAGTCATAAACCTTTGGGAAGATCGATTTCGACTAAAACGATAAATAAATTTATAATTCAAAACATGAAACTGTCGAATCATGGAAATAATTATGCCGGAAATAATTATGGGCAAAACCGTTTCATTTGGAATTCGAATCTGATTCGAATATTTTTTTCGAATCAGATCGAATCAATAATCCCATAAAAATAACAAATATCCCATTTTTACTATTACTAATATAGTCATCGTTAAGATGATTAGGAAATATACATTTACAAATTACAAACATTAGCATAAACTGACTTAAAAGCGATATATTCTCATGTTAACGAAAAGATACAACCGAGTTTGGTCAAATTTGACCAAAATCGATTGCATTTTGTCGTTAAAAAATGCCCTTCATCTAGCATGCTTTTTTCCTATGGCCGATTCACAATTGATTCGAATAATATGTACTTTGATTCGATTCGAATCACCGAATCGAATTGCCCAGCCCTAATTATGCCAGCGGGGCATAATATCATAACACCACGTGGTTTGTGACTGTTTCACGTTACAAAAATTTTGTGTTCACACGTTTATGTCAAGCATAAGTCACTGATGGATCGCGCCGACAAGGCGCGGTCCATCTGTGTCTTATGCTCAACAAAATAATATTTCTGGTTGGGCTATACCATTTCCGTTCTTCACCAGAAGTTGTTATGAAAAGGACCAGGTTCAGTCCTGCAGCGGTTGTAGTGCAGAACCTGGAAATCGGGGAGGGGGGGAACTGGCTTGATATTCGAAATTATTAATGCGAGGCGAACAGTAGTCGCGGAAAATTATTTTCGAGAATTTTTACTACGACAGAATGTCCCATTATTTCTCCATTGTTTTTTTTATTAGAATTCACACTGAGCAAGGCCGGAAGCAGTGCTTGAAAGAAACTAACTAACGGCCACTTGATAGCAAAGAGGCACTACAAGATTCGATTCGATTCTGAAACCAAAGGATATTCGGTTTTTGGCCACTCCTTGTTTTAAGTGTAACAGCACAGAAACAAACTCGGATGGATGAATTCGTAATTTCGTAATAACTTCGCAATAGGGTTGGGCAAAACCGAATTATTTGGAGTTCGAATTTTATTCAAATATATTTTCTTGAATCGGATCGAATCACGAATTCGATGTAAATTGCAAGTATTCCATTTTTACTATTACAACTTGTCTTCATCGTGAAAATCAAAGAATTTGTAGTTTATAGTGCGTGTTCAATTCATACTCTATAATTAAAAGCAACAATTTTTATATTTTAACGACAAAATATATCCATATTCGTCAAGTTTGGCCAAATTTGATTGCATTTTGCTGTTAAAAATGAGAACTCTAATCTATTTTGTAAGTATTTGTTCCCATGAACGAGTCACGATTGCTTCGAATAACTTGTGGTTCGAATCGATTCGAATAACCGGATCGAATTACCCAGCTTTACTTCGCAGTCCTTCTTATCATCAACGCGTGGATTCTTTAATCTCAATGCCCCAACCAAACAAACAAATAACCAGGGTTTCAGTTTCATGTATCCGTCTATCCCATTTCAATGCATTTTTTACCGGCCTGTTCAATAAAACTAATAATTCCAAAGAGAACTTCGCGCCATGTTTCGCATGATCTGCGATGCATGACCTGTATTAATGGGAAATCGGCAAAGTGAATACAACGCCCGTATTTTATACAGTGTAAAAGTTCCTCTTTTTGGTAGGCTTGAACTTAGATTTTGGAACTATATTTCTCTTCCAAATCGGGAAATAGCTTGCAGTTTGGTTTATTGAGAGTGAGATTAGGATAATTCTGAACACAAAAATAATTAGTTGCCATTTGACTGATAGAGGGATAGAGTATCGTGAATCTATAGGATTGGACAATTTCAAAGTCCTCACTGTAAATAGAATTTTCTTATTAGCTTCGAGTGTTTGGTGCGCTAGGAATGAAATTAACTTTATATCACAGTATGTAAGGTTATCGCTCATCGACCAAGGCTGTGAGTCGATCAGGGTATCTCGTATGTATTGCTTTCTGCTCAAGTCCACAGTATTATCCATTCCCCGGCGGGGATCGAACACGCGATGTTTATTAGGTTTTGTTGTGTTGATCATTTCTCTTCGTTCATGCCATCGCCACCGCAATGATTTTTTTTACCAAGACATCATGCCCCTTCCAGAGGGCTGAGTGGCTCAGGCTGTTTGCTTAAGCTTGAGTCGCTGATGGATCGGACCATCGAGTCACGGTCCGTCTATTTCTCACGCTTGACAAAATATTATTTCTGGCCGGGTTATACCATATCTGTTCTTTACCAGAAGATTTTACAAGCCGTCGGACAATATTTAAGATTGTATATGGATTTAAGGGTGTTCGGTTAGCTCAGACGGTATAGAGTTGGAATACGCCTCGAGTTGCGCATCTCTAATCATCCTGACGTAGGTTTGATTCCCGTAGGGGATGATGATTAAATATATGCACGAGGCACAGAAGCATGAGCCACAAATGGACCTCGTCTTATCGACGCATCGATGTGATTCATGCTTGACAAAATCAAATTACTGATTAAGTTGTGAGCAGTGCTATACAAAAATTTCAATTTGATTTGAAACATTCGAATCATTAATTATTCGATTCGATTTCTGGAACAATTCAAAATCAACTGAAGAATGATTTTTTTTCATAGATAAATATGAATTTTCACTTGAATTATAATCAGATAAAAATGTATTTGTTTATTTATTATATTACTTTCGTTTCGATTCGAGAAAATTATTCGATTCGATTCTGAAATAAAGATATTCGGTTTTGGCCACCCCTAGTTGTGTGTTTAACAGCACAGAACAACTCGGACGGACAAACTTGTAATAACTTCTCAGTAGGGCTGGGCAAAACCGAATACATTGGAATTCGAATTTGAGTCGAATCGGATCAAATCACGAGTTCGATGTAAATTACAAATATCCCATTTTTACTATTGCAACTTGTCTTCATCGTGAAAATCACAGAATTTATAGTTTATAGTGCTTGTTCAATTCACACTCCATGTCTAAAAGAAACAATTTTCATATTTTAAGACAAAATATAATCGATTTTCGCTAAATTTGGCCAAAACCGATTGCATTTTGCCGTTAAAAATAAAAACTCTAGTCCATTTTGTAAGTATTTGGTCCTATGAACGAACCACGATTGATTCGAATAAATTGTGCTTCGAATCGAATCGAATCACCAAATCGAATTACCCAGCACTACTTCTCAGTCCTCAACTTGTTGTCAAATAAACAAATAACCAGGAGTTCAATTTCCTTTATTCGTCTATCTCATTAAAAAACAATTTTTACCAACCTGTTCAATAAAACTAATAATTCCGAATAGAACTTCACGCCCTGTTTCGCATGATCTGCGATGCATGACCTGTATTAACGGGAAATCGGAACGTATTTTATACGGTATATAAGTTCCTCTTTTTGGTAGGCTTGAACTTAGCTTATGTGATTATATTTCTCTTCCAAATTGGGAAATAGCTTGCAGTTTTATCTATTAAGAGTGAGATGAGGAAAATTCTGAACCTAAAAATAATTAGTTGCCATTTGACTGATAAAGCATCATGTTTCTATAAGATTGTACAATCTCAAACCCCTCGCTTTGTAATGCCTGGGGTGGTCTGCACGGCAAAATATAATATTTTGAGCAGTTTTGAGTGATTAGTAGGTTAGGAAGGGAATTAACTTTATATCACAGTATGTTTCGAACATCGTCTCAAAGGCTGAAGGCTGTGCCTCGCTCACGGGCATCTCGGCTGAAGTCTCGCTCGTGAAATTATCTAACATTATCCATTCCCCGTTGGGGATCGAACACGCGCTATTCATTAGGATTTGTTGTGTCGATCATTCTCTCGATATTCATGCCACTTCGACTCACAATATATTTCAAGGAATAGGCACATCTAAATGTCCCAAACGAGACTGATGTGGGTGGGTGAAGTAAAGTGAAGCAAACATCTTACCGACGTACAGTGATTCACGTGACTGCTGGATAAATGTGTAAATGATCAGGCAAAAATTTTTACCTCATACTTGGACATGTTGGCTCCTTAGGAGACGGAATACATAATCAAAGCATGAAATGAGTGAAATAGACATGGAAAAAATATTAAATGGATAAAATGCACATAGACGAAGTGGTAAATAAACGAAATGCACATGATTATGGAATGGATTATTGAATGCACATGGACAAAACATAAATTGAAAAAACGCACATAGACAAACATTAGGTTTGGATTTTGAGTAGTCTGAATGTATTTTCTGCGTGTATTAAGAAGCAACTAAAAGGAAACACAAAAGTGGCAGATGGTTTTACCATAACCAGATGGTAAAACCAGCAGATGCCATTCACTGCACTTCATCATGTCTGCTATTAAGTAGTAGTTAGTTAATTCCTTTCAGGCACTGCTTCTAGTCTTGCTTAGAGTGAATTTCAATAAAAAAATTTACAGTTCAAACCATCACAAACCTACCTCTATTATTTTTGACAGTTTTTCATAATACAGTCTTCAATATCTGCTGTGGTGCCTCGATTTCCAGCAATTTATTTTTTCATCAGAAACCAGTGGACATGGAACAGAAAATCGTGCTGGATCAGAATGCTCACAATGCAGAGATAATGAGGAACCTTAACAGGTTTGATTGGGTGGTTGTTACAAATATATACATTGCTGAAAATGGAATATTCAGAGGCTTGAAAAGGAGGAATTGCAAATTAGTGTAAAACTGTCCAAAATTTGCACTTAAAAAGGTGCGAAAAATCGTGCTTTTGATTTCGTCCTATAACTTCCGTGCTATAGCAGAGAGTCATCAAGCATTATCTAAATTTATTTCAAGAAACTAGAACAGTGTAATTCTTTTTGGATGCGGTAAAGCGTTGGGAATACGTTTCGAACTACGCATCTCTGGTCCTCATGACGCAGGTTTGAATCCCGTGAGGGACGTTGATTATATGCAAGAGGTCTGCCGGACGCCTCTCCGGTGCACGGTGGTTCACGTAAGCGATGCTTACGGTTCTTCCACCAACCAGGTCCATGCACAGGAAAAATGAGAAATCCAAAAATCTTCACCCCGATTCGGAACTGGTATCTGCATGAGAGGTCATGGTTCGCCATGTGGTTAAGCTGTATTCTCGGCTTTCCTCTCCCGCAGGATAAAAATGCTATCCTATCCTACTTATGAGTTTCTCCAAAGAACAATTTTGGGATTTGTTTGCTCAAATTATATGATTTGCTTGAGGATTTCAGACATTTGTGTGGTATTGTTCATAAGAAATATGCCAAAATATCTTTTATTTGTTTTAATTGTTGTTTCGTTGATAATATGTATCGTACTCTTCTTTTATATGGACCTCGGAGACTGGAATAAAGTTATTCATTTATTATTCTGTTGATTACTTACCGCAAATGGGTTTTGACGTCGACTAATCAAACAAAAAATACTGTGAACAAAACTGATCATGTTGTTCAATTATTCCATTTCACTCATTTTTTCAGCTTCCGGAAGGACAAGATTCATTGTGATTTCACGATAAAAGTTGGATCAGAAGAAATGCCAGTTCACAGAAACGTACTTTCAGCCGGATCTGATTATTTCAAGGCAATGCTAGCTCATGATGTAAGTGTGGTTGCCAGATTATTTATTGTTTGTACTGTACTGATTATTATTGTTTTTTCCAGTCTCCCATTTAAATCGACAACCATCGTGGAAGCTAACATTCTGTCTGTGTAGCGGATCCTACCTAAGTTGTTACACCCTGGGTTAAGTCGTGATCCTGAATTAACGAGCTGGACTTGCTAGGAACCGAACTCGAGATCTTCAAATTGTGATGCCAACTTGATAACCAGTAGACTTGTGAGTTGAATGAATGATCCTAGGCATCGAAATAGGCCCAGGAGCTACCTATAGGCAAACAAATATTCGTCTCGTTGCACTCACACTCTCTAGGGACATGAGTTGGAATGAATATGTCACTAGTATTGCTAAACAAGCCTCAATGAAAGTAGGTTTTCTATATCGAGCTCATCATCATCTCACTCCCGAAATCATTTTCCATTTGTACAAATCACTGATTTGACCCTGCATGGAGTATTGCTGTGACATTTGGGGCAGTGACGTTTTCACTGTTCTTGGCATGCTCGACCGTATTCAACGGTGTGTGATCAATATGATTGGCCCTAAACTTTCTTCCAATCTGCAAAGTTTGCCACACCGCCGCAACGGATATTATATTGGTCTTTGTTCAAGGGAGCTTTCTGCTCTTGTCACTCTGAACAATTTTTTTTTTATCGGTTCACATGATTGGCTACCAATTCGCACCTATTCACTGTGGAGGTTCCACAATGTCACAAACAGTTTTATGCAAGAAGCTTCTTTCCGAGAATCTATAAACTGTGGAATTCCTTGCCTTCTCGCTGCTTTCCTGATCGTGTTGATTTAAAGGCTTTAAAAGTCCAGTTGATAGACATCTATCAGGGATGGGGGCTCCCTAGTTGCTATTCCTGCATTGCTCTGAGAGCGAATTTTAATAAAAAAAGAACAGGATTAGTTGAAATTACTAGTTCAGCCAGGCCCACCCAAGTGTATTACTAATATTATTACCACTTTAACTTTTTTATTCTTATATCAGTGGGTTCTTTAATTCAGACGCATCTCATTTACCCCTACTCCGCCCCACCATCCTTGAAATATCGAAAAAGAATGATTAGAATGATTCATTACACTCTGTGTTGAATTGTGGGTGTTTGGCATGGGTTACAAGCTGGACTTACCGGGACTCGAACCTGAGATCTTCAACATTTCACGAGTGAATTGGCTGTGGAGTTTTTTCTGCTATTGCCCTTTTTATAAAGGAATATCGTGAATTGTTTTTCTTCAGGTTCCTAAAATGGTAATGTCATTTTTGTGTATGTTTAAAACAGCTTCAAAACCATCAACACTGTTATTTTACCAGTATTGATGATTTTAAACCTTTTTCTACAGTTTGATTTCTGCAGGCACTAAACAAGAGACATTTCAATCTTCTGACAAAAGATTCAAAATTTAATATCTTCATTCACTAACTTTCTTCTGGTAGCAGCCATTTTCTTCGGGTGTCTGACGAACATTCCGCCAGTCTGGAACGATACAATTATTAAATATTATTATGCTTTCCAGACAAAAGAGAGTCAATCTGGCGTTGTTATCATAAAAAAATGCAATCCAGTTTGTGTCACGAAATGTGTTGATTTTATTTACACTGGAACAGGATCTGTATCAGATGAAAATCGCGAAGAGTTAATGAGAGTTGCTCACATGCTGCAATTGCAAAGTAAGAATTATTTGTAGGATTGTTTTTATAGTTTAGTTGGAAGGGTATTCAAAATGTATTGTTAAAATAAAATGATGTTCCGACATCTCAGTTTTAGATATTCGCCCATATTTTGTCTATTTTGGAACAAAATCATGATTCATGTCTAATTTTGCAACATAAAATTTTGCATTTATCATGTTTCCATTACCAAATGATTCAATTTGATCAGAAAATGAAATCCCTCCTAATCTAAATTCCTTAATATTTGACTATATAATGATATACCTAATATTCAAAATTTTTATTTAAATTAAAGAAGGTATTCGTACTTAACAAATTGATGGTGGTGATTTTACTTTACTAAGTGACCAATAACTGGGACTGCCCTATAAATGACCCTATTTTGTAACAGAAATGAGCGACAGAGAACTGGATATTTTGTCGAAAAATCAGATGCACATTTTCAAGCCGTTAAGTTGACCGCACATGACCTACCATACTTTACTATAACAGACTGGCAGAATGCTACCTACGCTGCTATATAGACACCCGAAAAAATAGTTCCATCAAAAGAAAATTCTGCAGATTGAATATTTTTCATGATATGTATCTGTGTCCAAGACCAGCAACAGTACAGTACAAAGTTTGGTTTGAATCTTCAAATTTACGATTATTTCTAGGTACAATAAAATTTTCATACCGTATTTACCACTCGTATACGTGACTAAAAGCGTAAAGTATTTCTTTCTGAGTATCTGGCAGCAACCAAACTGCGTAAACACAGCTCAAAAAAATAGATATGAGCATTTCAGACATCCAAAGAAAATCAGGATTCTGTCAACCTGTAATATAATACAAAAGTGTGATTCAGGGCATGTTTGGCAGCAAAACCATAATTTATGTCAAAATTGTTAACGACAAATTCCTATGTCGTGATGACTCTTTAGTCCATTCCCACCACTCAACTCGAGGTGTAATAACGAACCAGAACGCATACATATTTTTTAACAACAATAACCCTGTTCATCTATAAGTGACTATTTTAATAAGAGAGTACCGGTACTTAGAATGCAGACTTTAAAATTGCCCCAACATATCTCCCGTGTGCCGTGAGAGGCAGCTATATGGAAACAAATGAGCAGGACTGGTAGATGGTTCTACCCAAGTCAGACAACACTCACTGCACTTTATTATAGCCGTTCAGTTAATGGAAACTGATTCCACCCTTGCTTACTGTACATTTTAATGAAAAAACATTTGTTTCAGGGCTCTGCGATGGAATTGCTCTCTTCTTAGAGAAAGATTTGAATTCAGAATCGTTTGTTTCGATCAAACGAATCGCGAAAATGTTCGATTGTCAGAAGTTGCAGGATCATTGTAATGAATATGCTTTGGAAAACTTCCGCTCAATTGTTCTAACTCAAGATTTCAAACATCTCGACATGGAAGATATTTCTTATATGATAAAAGCTGAGAAAGCAAAGGTAATGACAGAGATGGTTTCAAATAATTAGGAAAAGTTGACTTGTTGAGATTTATCTTTGATTCCTAAATGTGTTGCTTCCACTAATGGCAACAAACATGTAAAGGTATTTTGCCGATGCATTGTGTTAGGTACTGGTAACAAAATAAAAAGGAATTTCTTTCGGTCGAGGCAATGAAAATTGTAGCTTCATAGCCGCAAAGACCAAATCTAAGTATCAGCTGCGCTCGTTTAGAACAACGAAACCAGAAAAACACAATCTACATAAACGTGTGTTGCAGGCATGAAGCGTTTGATTTCATAATTATGACATCTTGTGACACAAAATCGATATGAATTTTTTCGGTTTTTTCTAACAAGACTCGTGTGTTTTTTCATGAAATCCCCAACAGTCTAAGACATGCTTTTGATTCCATTTTTGTTTTTATTTTCTTCATAGTAATTCATTTGACCCTTCTTTGCATCTTCAGTCTCAGAAAAATACTTTGAAAGCTTGTTAGAATAATTTCATTCTATTGTAAGTCATAACATTGTTCTTTGTTTCCAGGCATCTGTTGCTGACAAATGCAAAGCATTAATAATCTGGACTCAACATGAACCAGACGATCGTGCCAAATTCTTTGAAGAAAACTTTCCAAATTTTGGATTTGTCAAAACTTGGATTCGAATATGCGAAATATCTTGTGGAGAGTGAGGTAGATATAGTATCAATCTGGCAACATATTTAAATTTTTTGGGCAAAATCTTCACCCTCGACTTGGAGATAAGAACCAAGAGTATGGGTTAATCACATGAAGAACCACGTCTTCTCATGCAGATACCACTTCCGAGATGAGAATTGAGTTTTTGTATCAAGTTATTTACTAGTTTTTCCTGTGCATGGCATTGGTAGGTGGAGGAGGCCGTAACCAGTGATTGATTACGTGAATCCCCATTTGCCAGTGAGGATTCCAGCAGTCCTCTCGCAACTGGATTGTAACTTGCACCATAGACGATTAGAAATGAGTAGGTTGGAAAGTTTAACCAACATTTAACCGATTTAACTGACAGACATAGCTAATTTTTTTGGATTCTGTGTTGATTTGTCTGATAGGCGAGAATTGAGTTTGTTCCACAGTGTGCAATTAACAATGTTCATAATTTTCACCAGTAAGGAGATTCAATTGAGAACGCTGTATTTTTCAGTTTTCATGTTTTAAATTTTTTCTATTGGGGCTTTAACTTTTTTTCTAGAATTGTTGAGTGTATCTAGATATTTTAAATTGAATGTTCACTGATATTCTTCCAATAATAAAGTGAACATTAACAATAAAAAAATTGTCAATTTTTTCAAGTCTCTCGTATCCAACTCCCTACTCAGTGTCAAACTGCTCTTCTCAACAGTCATCAACAGAGCCATTAAAGCTTCAAAGCAAGGTATGATGTAAATTTGACATATCTGCCTTGGGTGATGGTAAAAGCATCTTCTCTTTATTTGTTCAGTAGTCTTTTACGACATGAGAGGAATATGTTATGCGATTCAGAATTCCCATGATATTTCACAATTTGTTCAAATTTGATACATTCCATTGCCACTCTGTAAATATGTCACTCAGTGTATAAGATCGGAATTTCTGTTGTTTCGTTTATTTTCAAGTTATCTTTGAAGCCCCTCTATGTAATCCTATCATTGCATATATCAAAACACTGTTGCTAAGTATATTATGGTTCATTCACCAGCACTCAGAGCTTCCCCTCTTACATATTGTGCTTTGTGTGTGTAAGACTAAAACTAACTACCAAAACTAACATTCTTATATTTTAGTGGTTGCTGTCTTTGATAAAACTTCCAAGTCAATTCAAGGTTTCAACCCTGATCTAAAGACTTGGACAAAAATGGCGGTGGGTGTAATATATATCATTTATCACTCTTTCTTTTCAATTACTTATCAGCAGTGATCATGTCCGGTCTGCCAAAATTTTGTTACAATAATATTTGCAAGCGTCACATTACAATAACAATGAGTTAGAACAGCATAACTGCATTTTTTCTGCATATGGTTAGGAAAAAACTTGTATCCGTTTCGGACTGGTGTCTGCTAGAGAAATCATGGTTTTGTTATTGTTTCTTCATAATTGGCAACATTTGTCAATCCTTCTGATAAAAAATTCGAAGAAGGTCATGATATGCCTTGTTGGCATGTGGGTGTTTTTTGCAAATTTGAAATAGAATGTTTGTGTTGTGAAGGAGTTCTGAACAAAAATTCATTATTAATAGAATGACGGACATGTCAGATACATAAGGTAGATATATGAAAAATATCTGTATGACAATGCGTGGCACTGCTTCCTTTTCAAGTTCACTTTCTCTTCCTCATTATGGTGACCCAGACCCTCACTCCTTGCGAGTAATTTGTTTATTCCTATGATTTGTATTCATAATTCAGAATGTGTCCAATGATATTTCTGCTCAACAATTTGTTGCTGTTGTTCTTCATGATGACATCTATGTTCTTGGATATACCAAGGGAAGTCATTGTTTAAGAAATTATTCTGATTCTTCATCAACCTGGGAAAGACTTCCTGATCGGGAAACCAATGGAAGACTGAGAGCTGTAACGTTAAAAGGTATCTTTGCAAAGCATGTCACCTACTGAAAATTTTTCCCTGTTTAAGGTTTTGAAAAAGACTTATAAAAATCTAATATCAATTAACAGCTGCACAATGATTTATGGAAGGCCCACTTAGGCAGCAATGCTCTGTGCTCACGCATGGCTACCATGTAGGGGATGCATCCCCACAATCCTCTAAAACTGGAAAAATATATTAAAATTTCAAAAACTTACAGAGACATTATTACAGAGTTGGATGGTTTAATTTACAATGTGTAATAATGAATGCAACACATTTTTAATGTTTTAATTATTATACCACACACAAAATTAATGAAATCATAAACACAGTGCATACATGACCTTGAAGGTTCAGGCTTCTGACCCAGGCTTCTGACCCATTCTAGCGCCAAATAAGCTGATGATGCGACAAGTCACTGAGAAGCGCAATTTCCAACCCTTTTCTCAATAATCCATTGCAACATTTCCAATAAGAATTTCTAAATAAGAAAGTGTCACGTCAAGTCAACTAGAAGTTTGAAAAAATAAGAAAGGAAAAAATGCTTGGTTGATGTTTCAAGCGGGTGTCTCGAAAACTGTACGGGATGTACGGGATGTACTGGATGTACTGGATGTACGGGATGTACGGGATGTACGGGATGTACGGGATGTACGGAATGTACGGGATGTACGGGAGGTACGGGATGTACGGGATGTACGGGATGTACTGGATGTACGGGATGTACTGGATGTACTGGATGTACGGGATGTACGGGATGTACGGGATGTACTGAATGTACTGGATGTACGGGATGTACTGGATAAAATTTTGCATAAATTACCTTTTGAAGCGTAGCAAATTGAAATATCGGTAGAAAAGTTTCGAATATTTATTACTAACACTGTAACGAGAATGCAGTAAAATCGCCGTTCTTTGATAATAATGATAAAATTAAAATCCACAGTTCATAGTTTGGCATTCACAAGGCAACTACAATTTTTAAATAGGAAAATTATGCAAATTAATGTTAAGTTACTGCGTTTTTATCGCAGTGTGGTTAATTAAATATGGTGGTTGTGAATTGCACTGAATGGTTTGCAACCAGTTGAACTGCAGTCATGTTACATAAAACCCAAGGCAATTTCACCCACAGCGTATTGCACACACATCCAATTACACCCAATAGTATTGCCCTTAATAGGATTGCACCCAGAAGGATTGCACTCGGTAGAATTGGACCTTTTCCCATGATTGTAGTAGATGTACGGGATGTACTGGATGTACGGGATGTACGGGATGTACGGGATGTACGGGATGTACGGGATGTACGGGATGTACGGGATGTACTGGATGTACTGGATGTACTGGATGTACTGGATGTACGGGATGTACTGGATGTACGGGATGTACGGGATGTACGGGATGTACGGGATGTACGGGATGTACGGGATGTACGGGATGTACTGGATGTACGGGATGTACGGGATGTACGGGATGTACGGGATGTACTGGATGTACGGGATGTACGGGATGTACTGGATGTACGGGATGTACTGGATAAAATTTTGCATAAATTACCTTTTGAAGCGTAGCAAATTGAAATATCGGTAGAAAAGTTTCGAATATTTATTACTAACACTGTAACGAGAATGCAGTAAAATCGCCGTTCTTTGATAGTAATGCCAATCGATAAAATTAAAATCCACAGTTCATAGTTTGGCATTCACAAGGCAACTACAATTTTTAAATAGGAAAATTATGCAAGTTAATGTTAACTTACTGCGTTTTTATCGCAGTGTGGTTAATTAAATATGGTGGTTGTGAATTGCACTGAACGGTTTGCAACCAGTTGAACTGCAGTCATGTTACATAAAACCCAAGGCAATTTCACCCACAGCGTATTGCACACACATCCAATTACACCCAATAGTATTGCCCTTAATAGGATTGCACCCAGAAGGATTGCACTCGGTAGAATTGGACCTTTTCCCATGATTGTAGTAGATGTACGGGATGTACTGGATGTACGGGATGTACGGGATGTACTGGATAAAATTTTGCGCAAATTACCTTTTGAAGCATAGCAAATTGAAATATCGGTAAAAAAGTTTCGAATATTTATTATTGACACTGTAACGAGAATGCAGTAAAATCGCCGTTCTTTGATAGTAATGCCAATCGATAAAATTAAAATCCACAGTCCATAATTTGGCATTCACGAAGCAACTACAATTTTTAAATAGGAAAATTATGCAAATTAATGTTAACTTACTGCGTTTTTATCGCAGTGTGGTTAATTAAATATGGTGGTTGTGAATTGCGCTGAATGGTTTGCAACCAGTTGAACTGCAGTCATGTTATATAAAACCCAAGGCAATTTCCCCCACAGCGTATTGCACACACATTCAATCACACCCATTAGTATTGCCCTTAATAGGATCGCACCCAGAAGGATTGCATTCGGTAGAATTGGACCTTTTCCCATGATTGTAGTAGATGTACGGGATGTACTGTATGACGGGATGTACTGTATGTACGGGATGTACGGGGTGTACGGGGTGCACGGGGTGCGCGGGGTGCACGGGATGCACGGCATGCACGGGATGCACGTAATGCACGGCATGCACGTGGTGCACGGCATGCACGGAATGCACGTGATGTACGGTACACGGGATGTACGGCATGTTCTGGATGCACTGAATGTACGGCATGCACGTGGTGCACGGAATACACTAGATGTATGACATGCACAGGGGATGTACGACATGCACGACATGTACGGCATGCACGACATGTACGGCATGCACGTGGTGTACGGTATGCACGGGATGGACGGCATGAACGACATGTGCCGAATGCACGGAATGTACTGGATGAACGGCATGCACGGAATGCACTCAATGTTCGGAATGCACATGATGTACGGCATACACGGGATGTACGGCATGTACGACATGTACCGGATACCCGGAATGTACTGGATGCACGGAATGTACTGGATGCACTGAATGTACGGCATGCACGTGGTGCACGGAATACACTGGATGTACGACACGCACAGGGGATGTACGGCATGCACGACATGTACGGCATGCACTTGGTGTTCGGAATGCATTGGGTGTACGGCAAGCAGATTGGATGTACGACATGCACGACTTGTACGGGATGTACGGCAGGCACCTGATATAGGGAATGTACGGCATGCACTCAATGTTCCGCATGCACGCAATGTACGGTATGCACTGGATGTACGGCATGCACGGGATGTACGGTATGAACGACATGTGCCGAATGCACGGAATGTACTGGATGAACGGCATGCACGGAATGCACTCAATGTTCGGAATGCACGTGATGTACGACATACTCGGGATGTACGGCATGTACGACATGCACCGGATGCACGAAATGTACTGGATGCACTGAATGTACGGCATGCAAGTGGTTCACGGAACACACTGGATGTACGACATGCACAGGGGATGTACGGCATACACGACATGTGCGGCAGGCATGTGATATACGGAATGCACGTGATGTACGGCATGCACGAAATGTACGGCAGGCACGTGATATACGGAATGTACGGCATGCACTGGATGTACGGCATGCGCATGCGTGTTTTGAGGTATGCAATGAATGTATGGTATATAAACGATTAGACAAGGAACAACAGGTAGTGACATGTAAGTGATCCATTGCATACAGCACCAACTGCATCGGCAACGTCCTATGTGAATTGAATGCTATATATTACATATGGGAATGACTCAGGGAATGTACTGAACTACTGATAATATTTCTTTAAGGAGGGGGAAGCAACAACATTTGCTAAGTCTTTTAATTTATTAGGGGCGAATCGTTACTACTTACACCGTAATAAAATGCCTAAACCTAGCAGGACTACGCACACAGTCAAATTACATTCTGTAGGATTGCATCTAGTTGAATGACATCCTGAAGGATACAACCCCCATTATAGTTGCACTGGGCAGAATTACACCCCTCTTTATTGTGATTGTGGAATAATTGCGCCCGATACTTGCCTATGAATAATATTTGACTGAAAATAGTGTTTTTGCGAAGAATTTCAAATTAAAAATTCTGACTGGTTATGGCTTATTATGTAACATGTAACATATGTGTATTATGTACGGAAAATTTAGCGCAGATTACCTCTTGAAGCCGCTAGTTGGTTCCTTCTACAAACTGCCTTCGGCCTTGAGTTACTTTCAATAAAAAAAAGGCATAGCAAATTGAAATATCAGTAGAAAAGTTTGGAATAATCATTACTAACACTGTAACATGAATGCAGTGAAATTTCCGTTTTTCGATGGTAATGCCAATCGATAATATTAAAATATACATTCGACTGCAATTTTGAAATATAAAATTACTGAACGGTAATTTACTGCGTTTTTATCACAGTGTGGTTAATTAAATATGGTGGACGTTGATTGCACTCAATGGTTTGCAGTCAGCTGAACTGCAGTTTTGTTATATTATTCCCAAGCCATTTCACCCACAGCGTATTGCACGCACATTCAATACCACCAGTAGTATTGCACCCATCCATGTTCAGTATAATTGCTCTTAATAGAGTTGCTCTCGGCAGAATTGCGCCATCTCCTGTGATTGTAAAATATTATCATCCAGTAGAGTTGTACCCCGGGTATTACACCTAGTAGAATAACATCTTGTAGAAACTAGATGTACCGAACGAAATGAATTAAATGTTGTAGAGTGGGTGTATAATGTATGTATCGGTATAAAACCAGTAACTGCTTTCAGAGTTATGGGATTCTGTACGCTATGTATAGTACAAAATTGCTTCATGTTATGATGATAAATTGCCGATCGCTGAAACAAAAATACGGAGAATTTCGCACAAAAAATAAATAGTCTAAAAACTGAAATATTAGCCAATGAGTCCGGATTATTTACTACTAACATTGTAACAAAAATCCAGGTAAATTACAGTTTTTCAACAGTCATTTTAATCGATGATATTGAAGTCCACATTTCCTAATTGACATAAATCGCACCAACGACTTGGTCTCGACTCGCAACTCAAGTGTTCTTCGACTCGACTTGAAGTGAAATGACTTCTTCCCAACACGCGTATGTGGTACATAAAAAGCAACCGCGCCGGGGGTTTACGATGTAAATGGAATGCTATAAAGCTTGTAAGAGATGCATTGCATAAATACCAGCAACGACAGCCGGGATTATGTAATGGTGTGCGGTAAGGGGATGGGGCTCAATGACAAAATCAGAATTTACCGCCAATTATCTGTAATAGAATAGCAAATTTAAAGTCACTCTAAATTATACGAAATAAAACGAAGTGGAACTGGTACAACAACCAGTCACGAAGCAAAACAAAACTTATTGAAATGCAACAAAGAAGGTTTTTCAAGATATTTTAAATGAATTTTTTTCACGGATAATATTCCGTTGAGGAAGAGATGGGACATGGCCAAATTTACTATACAATGTTACTAAAAAAAATGTCTGGGCAGTTACTAATTGCACTGTAACAAGAAATGTATTAAAATCACCGTTCCTTGAATTTAATTTTACTCGGTGATAACGAAATAAAAGAATAAAATATTTCTCCCCGATTTACCAATTTAAATGCAACACACCACTCTGTCCATCAACATTCCATTCCAGGCATAAATCGCATCAGGGCAAAAAAAATCTGGAAACATAAACATACTGCAAATGAACTGTAAATTAAGCGCCCCTTTGTCGCAATGTCATAAATTAATTATTAATTATTATATAACATAAACAGTTGAACGAAGAGAGCATTTAAATGAGTGGGTTTCAAATGTTTAATGCAAGAGCCGTTTAAAGCATCACGTAGAGGTGATTTGTTTACTATTTCTAGTATCAACATTGTCTTTTAGATTAATAGCACCAGTTTGCCTAATGAAATCTTAAGCGTTTTTTTGTTTTCGACCGTGATGACTGACCGGGTTTTCTTCCTGCTCTTTCAGGTGGTTTGGCTAAAATCAATTTTTCGTCACTTGAAACTATTGTGGCCTTGAAACTGGCCTTGCTAGTTGGTGTTCCACTATTAGGGACAGACTGTTTGAAATACGCTTCAATAGCTTTTTCACGGTCTTCAGGTGACATATCTGCCCAATCTGTCGGATTTGTGTAGTGCATTTGGAAACCATTTGCAAGTTTGTAGGGTCCCGTTTTCTGAATGGCGGATATTATGTCGCTGTATGATGAAGTTACGGACTCGTATATTAACTCAATCAATTCAGGAATTTTCTTCACTTGCCAATTGGTTTTCGATTTCAATGCATGATTTATTGACTCGTTATTATTGTTTGTCCAGTGACTAAATTTCACGCGCCACACTTTTTCTCGAAGCAAGGGGAATATTCGATCTCGGAGATATCCAGTTATTCCTGAGCAATGGTAATGGCAAAATTCAATTACTTGTCTAACAGACGAATCAAATTCTTCGCCATTGGATGATTTTAGTACATTCCATACCATTGCAACAACAACATTTTTCCGCAAATCGATCGATGCACCAACTTTATCTCTCGAAGTCGAGCGACTAAATTTTCTTCTAAGTGCTTGCAGCATAAAATATGTCGGGCTTCAGGAAATGACCTTACAACCGCAGTGTGCAGAGCAACCTCGTCATCGCTACCGATGAACAAATTATCGCAGTTATTCAAACGACTTCTTATATGCTGGAAAAAGTACGAGAAGGTTTCCACGTCAGACTTATGGTGAAGTAAAATTGGGCCCATAAATATCGGGTTTTTCTTTGTTTTGATGTTTTCGACGCCAAGATGTTTGAACACAGTCACAGTAGCATACATTCTAGCTAAATTAAAGGTTTTGTCAACACCTAGGACGGTTGCGCCGCAACAGCAGAATCTTTCAATATCCTTCAATTGTTTTTCCATATATAATATTATATTGACATGAGCATTTTTGCCTGTACCAACCCTTTGCACAAATGGGTGAGTTTGTGCCATCCCGATTGTGTGTTGGATTTCATCAGCAAAGTTTTGTCTGTATATTGTATTCTCATTTGTAATCAAATTCTTTTTCTTTTGCAGATATTTGTGATCATAAATTTGTCGTGGAGCGCGAGGTCGTTGAAAATCATTACCATTTAATATAAGATCATCATAGAGATTTTTGCCTTTTTGAATAGTGCTACGTTCTTTAATTTTATCCAAGACTTTTGGGTTTGTTCGAACATATGTCTGTCCACTTTTACTGTTTCCATGTGGATCATGGATAGCTGGAAAGATCCCAGCATACTCATACAAAGCAGAAGGCTCTTTATCGTTAGAATTACGAATCCATGTGATACGGCGCTTGTAGGTGCGCTGGCGTTGCAATTGACTATGTTGTTGTTTTACAGCTAAAATATTCTCAAGATTTGGTTGAGGTTCAATCGGTTCATAACTCATTCTATTCACCCTTCGGCAGTATAAACCATCACACTTATGTATTTCAAACAAGTTACTTTTTTCGACATAAAAAAATGAAGACCTGGCACTTGTTCGAACCCAAGCCCCGCAGTCATCGAAGTACGAACGCTTGAAGCCCTCATTCTCCCTTTGTTCATTGTACGAATTTTTAGCAATGAAATATACATCCTCTTTTTTCCCCTTCGGGATCTCCGTTAGAACTGTTTTCTGTTCGTCTAAGAGCTTTTTTAACACCTTTTTAATAGGCATGAATGCATTTGGTATCAATGACTTCGATATACGCTCAGGTGATTTATTATAAATATTATTTGAATATTCTTTGCTATTACTCGCTTCAGTTTCTTCTAATGTCGTCTCCTGATAATCTTCTAAACTATTTGTGACTACAAATTCTTCTTTATCATCATCCAATTTGATTCCGATTAAATTACTTCTATTTTTAGTTTCAAAATCACTGTCCGATTCCAGTTCTACTTCTATTTTGTCTTCGTGTAATTGTACTGCTTCATTTTTTAAATATGAGATTTTCTTTGTTGGAAAGATTGACTTTTGTTCTGTTTCTATCGTATTGCCGTGAGTTCGTATATCTTCATTTTTTCCTGTATTTTCTCGATGATAATTCACTGCATTTTTGCCTGAAGATTTTTCTACTTCCTCACTACAAGTGTCTTCTACGTCTGTTTCTTTTACATCTATATGTATCGCATTATTCTTGAAACCTCCATTTGTCACCATTTTTTGTGTATCCCTTGCGACGCCATCATGAGGTGGATTTTTTTCTTTTTTGCAAACGCCGGTCTTCTGTTTTATTTCTGTTTCACATCTGTTTCATATCTATTTGTATCAATTGATTCTTCATCGTATTTTTCACAAGTTGTACAAAATGATTAGGCTTATACTGTGCAAACCCTTGTGGTGGAATGTTTGTAATTGCCCACATAATAACGCATGCTGGGGACTTCGTGTGTCTAACACCGCGACCCACGACTTTTCTGGTATATGTGGATGCTCTCTTGTCTAGCAATCCGGAGCTTGCCATGAAAGATTGGATGGGAAGCTGGAGAGCAGCACTGGCTGCGTACAGGTGAATAAATCTACTGTACGTATATAGCCTTACTGCCTCGAGGACAATTTCGGAAAATCCACCGTTCGAAATTACATCTTAGTCGTTTATATAATCGGCAAATGATATTGACGAAGAGTCATATTTTGGTTGATTTTCCATGAGCTCTATCACCGTTAGGAGTCGAAGATATTTGTGTATCTTCTGGGATCCGAACAATGACAGTGATAAAGCTCTGTACATACAATTTCCGTCCCCAACGACCTGGACGGGCAAGTATTCTTTTAATACACCGGGTTGCAATTTCTTCAGTAGATCATAAGAAACATGATCCTTACGTTTTTGTTCACGCAACACAAAGTTCTGTCGATACGGAGGTTTTATTCCATATGTTTCAAGCATATTCTTTTCTTGTTTGGCTGCCTCCCAACCCTCTGCGTCCGACAATATCAATTTCTCTTCAATGCGCTTTAACGCGGCCTCGAAGTCATAACCCTTGTCTGAAAAGCAGCAATCCAAACAATAGAATGTACCATTTGTGCAGGGTTCTGCACATACTGAACAAGAAATTTTTCTTTTCTTCTTGAGCATTTGTCTAAACCTGTCTGCCGAATCTGTCTAAACTAACGTTGAGCGTTAAACCGCGTCGTTGACTTTTTGTTGACGAAAAATCTGTCTTTGATTGTGACGTCATAATAGACATGCAATTTCGTTGTTGAATGAAACGACAGGGTTAAATATTCCAATATTGAAAACCGTAAAACCTTTGGGTTGAAATTCAAAATTCAATTTTTAAAACTCAAAACTATTTGGCAAGTGAAGAAAATTTCTGAATCTATTCAAGTAATATTAACGTCCGTCACATCGTCGTACTGCAACATAATATCCGCCATTGAAGTAACAGGAACCAAGAAACTTGGAAATGCACTCTATAAATCCCACACGGATAACTCACCTGAAATGCTTGGAAAAGTTATTTAAGCATATGTCACGCAGTCGGTCGCTAAAAGTGAAACACCCACGACACGAGCAAGACCAATTTTCAGTCCACAAAAGTGTGTACGATGACGTTAGGGTTCATTAGACAAAGTATGTTTGGCCCATGTATTGATTTTATTATATATATTTAATTAACCACACTGTGACAAAAGTACACTAAATTTAACGCTCGTTTGAAGTGAATTTTATTTTCTAAATTCACTTCGTTGATGCGATTTATGTCCATTTTGGAATATTAACTTGAATATCACCAGAGAAAGGCGATTTTACCGCATTTTTGTTACAGTCGATTTCAATTTGTCATGCTGTAAGAGATAGTTTGCTCTAAATTCTCCGTATTTTTGGCACACTGTTCCGCAATTTATGATCCCAGACGTTCAGTACACCCGGCACATCCATTCTTCAAGGTGCAACCTCCTGGGTACAACTCTACTGGAATTATTGGTTACTCTGCTATAATAGGAGACTGCACAATATTACTGAGTGGTATCCTACTGTGCACATCCATACTGGATGTAATTCTACTGCTTGCTTTCCCCTGGTTATAACTCTACTGTGTGATATTTTTCTACAATCATAGGTAAGGGTCCAATTATCCGAGTGCAATCCTTCTGCGTGCAATCCTGTTGAGGGCAAACTACTGGGTGCAACACTACTAGGTGTAATTAAAAGTGTGTGCAATACGCTGTGGGTGGAATTGTCTTGGGTTTAAGATAACAAGACCGCAGTTCAACTGGATGTAATCTACTGAGTGCAATTCACGAACACCACATTTAATTAACTATACTGTGATAAAAACGCAGTAAGTTAACGTTAATTTGCATGAATTTTATATTCCAAAATTGTAGTTACCTTGTGAATGCCAAATTATGGAAATTTTATCGATTAGCATTACTATCAAAGAACGGCGATTTTACTGCATTTTCGTTACAGTGTTAGTGCTAAATATTCCAAACTTTTCCACTGATATTTCAATTTGCTATGCTTGAAAAGGTAATTTGCGAAAATATTTTATCCAGTACATCCCGTACATCTACTACAATCATAGGGAAGGGTCCAATTCTACCGAGTACATTCCTTCTGGGTGCAATCCTATTAAGGGCAATAATATTGGGTGTAATTGTATGTGTGGGCAATACGCTGTGCGTGAAATTGTCTTAGATTTATATAACATGACTACGGTTCGACTGGTTGCAAACCATTCAGTGCCATACACGACCACCACATTTTATTAACCAAACTGTGATAAAAACGCAGTAAGTTAACATTAATTTGCAAATTTTTCATATTTCAAAATTGTAGTTGCCTTGTGAATGCCAAACTATGAACTGTGGATTTTAATTTTATCGATTGGCATTACTATCAAAGAACGGCGATTTTACTGCATTTTCGTTACAGTGTTAGTAATAAATATTCCCAACTTTTCCACTGATATTTCAATTTGCCTTCTTCAAAAAGGTTAATTGCGCAGAATTTTATCCAGTACATCCCGTACATCCCGTACATCCCGTACATCCCGTACATCCAGTACATCCCGTACATCCCGTACATCCCGTACATCCCGTACAGTTTTCGAGACACCCAAGCAATTTCACCCACAGCGTATTGCACACACATTCAATTACACCCAATAGTATTGCCCTTAATAGGATTGCACCCAGAAGGAGTGCACTCGGTAGAATTGTACCCTTTCCTATGATTGTTGTAGATGTACGGGATGTACTGGATGTACTGGATGTACGGGATGTACGGGATGTACGGGATGTACGGGATGTACGGGATGTACGGGATGTACGGGATGTATGGGATGTACAGGATGTACGGCATGTTCAGGATGTACAGGATGTACTGGATGTACGGGATGTACAGGATGTACTGGATAACATTTTGCGCAAATTACCTTTTGAAGCATAGAAAAATGAAATATCAGTACAAAAGTTTCGAATATTTATTACTAACACTGTAACGAGAATGCAGTACAATCGCCGTTCTTTGATAGTAATGCCAATCGATAAAATTAAAATCCACAGTACATAATTTGGCATTCACAAGGCAACTACAATTCTGGAATAAGAAAATTATGCAAATCAATGTTAACTTACTGCGTTTTTATCAAAGTGTGGTTAATTAAATGTGGTGGTCGTGAATTGCACTGAATGGCTTGCAACCAGTTTAACTGCAGTCATCTTATATAAAACCCAAGGCAATTTCACCCACAGCGTATTGCACACACTTTCAATTACACCCAATAGTATTGCCCTTAATAGGATTGCACCCAGAAGGAGTGCACTCGGTAGAATTGTACCCTTTCCTATGATTGTTGTAGATGTACGGGATGTACTGGATGTACTGGATGTACGGGATGTACGGGATGTACGGGATGTACTGGATGTACGGGATGTACGGGATGTACTGGATAAAATTTTGCGCAAATTACCTTTTGAAGCATAGAAAATTGAAATATCAGTGGAAAAGTTTGGAATATTTATTCCTAACACTGTAACGAAAATGCCGTAAAATCGCTGTTCTTTGATAGTAATGCCAAACGATAATATTAAAATCCACATTCCATAAATTGGCACCCACAAAAAAGAAAATTATGAAAATTAACGTTAACTTACTGCGTTTTTATGAAAGTGTGGTAAATTAAATGTGGCGATCGAGAATTGCACTCAATGTTTTGCAACCAGTTGAACTGCAGTCTTGTTATATAAAAACCAAGACAATTTCACCCACAGCGTATTGCACACACATTCAATTACATCCAATAGTATTGCCCTTAATGGGATTGCACCCAGAAGGATTGCACTCGGTAGAATTGAACCCTTTCCTATGATTGTAGTAGATGTACGGGATGCACGACATGTACGGCATGCACGTGGTGTACGGAATGCATTGGATGCACGGCAATCAGATTGGATGTACGACATGCACGACTTGTACGGGATGCACGGGATGTACGGCATGTACGGGATGTACGGCATGAACGGCATGTGCCAAATGCACGGAATGTACTGGATGAACGGCATGCATGGAATGCAATCAATGTTCGGAATGCACGTGATGTACGGCATACACGGGATGTACGGCATGTACGACATGTACCGGATGCACGGAATGTACTGCCTGCACGACATGTACGCCATGCACGTAGTGTACGGAATGCATTGGATGTACGGCAAGCAGATTGTATGTACGAAATGCACGACTTGTACGGGATGCACGGAATGTACGACAGGCACGTGATATAGTGAATGTACGGCATGTAATGCACTATGCACTCAATGTTCCGCATGCACGCGATGTACGGTATGCACTGGATGTACGGCATTCGCGGGATGTACGGCATGAACGACATGTGCCGATTGCACGGAATGTACTAGATGAACGGCATGCACGGAATGCACTCAATGTTTGGAATGCTCGTGATGTACGGCATATACGGGATGTACGGCATGCACGGCATGTACTGAATGTACGGCATACACGTGGTGCACGGAATACACTGGATGTATGACGTGCACAGGCGATGTACGGCATGCACGACATGTACGGCAGGCACGTGATATACGGAATGCACGTGATGTACGGTATGTACGAAATGTACGGCAGGCACGTGATATACGGGATGCACGGCATGCACCACATGTACTGAATGTACGGCATACACGTGGTGCACGGAATACACTGGATGTACGACGTACACAGGGGTTGTACGGCATGCACGACATGTACGGCAGGCACGTGATATACGAAATGCACGTGATGTACGGTATGCACAAAATGTGCGGCAGGCACGTGATATACGGAATGTACGGCATGCACGGGATGCACGGAATGCACTGGATGTACGGCATGCGCGGGATGTACGATATACACGACGTGTTCTGGATGCAAGGAATGCATTGAATGTAAGGGGTGCATGTGACTTTGGGATGCACTGAATATACGGAATTCTCGGTATGTGCGAGATGTACGGAATTTACGGCATGTACGGCATGCGTTAAATAGGATGAATATAACATATAGATGGGGTATACGCGGTGTACTTAATGTACGACATGTACTGGATGCACGGAATGCACTGTATGTACGACATGCACTGTGTGCACGGGATACTCAGTATGTACGGAATCCACTTCATACACCCGGAGTGAGCATTTCTTGCATCCAGAACATGTCGTGTATATCGAACATCCCGCGCATGCCGTACATCCAGTGCATTCCGTGCATCACGTGAAATCCGTATATCACGTGCCTGCCGTACATGTCGTGCATGCCGTACATCCCCTGTGCATGTCGTACATCCAGAGTATTCCGTGCACCACGTGTATGCCGTACATTCAGTACATGTCGTGCATGCCGTAAATCCCGTATATGCCGTACATCACGAGCATTCCAAACATTGAGTGCATTCCGTGCATGCCGTTCATCCAGTACATTCCGTGCAATCGGCACGTGTCGTTCATGCCGTACATCCCGTGCATGCCGTACATCCAGTGCGAACCGTACATCGCGTGCATGCGGAACATTGAGTGCATTACCTACATGCCGTACATTCCCTATATCACGTGCCTGCCGTACATTCCGTGCATCCCGTACAAGTCGTGCATGTCGTACATACAATCTGCTTGCCGTACATCCAATGCATTCCGTACACCACGTGCATGGCGTACATGTCGTGCATGCAGTACATTCCGTGCATCCGGTACATGTCGTACATCCCGTGTATGCCGTACATCACGTGCATTCCGAACATTGAGCGCATTCCGTGCATGCCGTTCATCCAGTACATTCCGTGCCTTCGGCACATGTCGTTCATGCCTTACATCACGTGCATGCCGTGCATCCCGTACAAGTCGTGCATGTCGTACACCCAATCTACTTGCCGTACATCTAATGCATTCCGTACACCACGTGCATGCCGTACATGTCGTGCATCCCGTACATCTACTACAATCATAGGAAAGGGTCCAATTCTACCGAGTGCAATCCTTCTGGGTGCAATCCTATTAAGGGCAATACTATTGGGTGTAAATGAATGTGTGTGCAATACGCTCTGGGCGAAATTGCCTTGGGTTTTATATAAATTGACTGCAGTAAAACTGGTTGCAAACCATTCAGTGCAATTCACGACCACCACATTTAATTAACCACACTGTGATAAAAACGCAGTAAGTTAACGTTAATTTTCATAATTTTTGTATTTTGAAATTGTAGTTGCCTTGTGGATGCCAATTTATGGAATGTGGATTTTAATATTATCGCTTGGCATTACCATCAAAGAACAGCGATTTTACTGAATTTTCGTTACAGTGTTAGGAATAAATATTCCAAACTTTTCCACTGATATTTCAATTTTCTATGCTTCAAAAGGTAATTTGCGCAAAATTTTATCCAGTACATCCCGTACATCCAGTACATCCCGTACATCCCGTACATCCAGTACATCCCGTACATCCCGTACATCCCGTACATCCCGTACATCCCGTACATCCAGTACATCCCGTACATCCCGTACATCCCGTACATCCAGTACATCCAGTACATCCAGTACATCCAGTACATCCAGTACATCCAGTACATCCAGTACATCCAGTACATCCAGTACATCCAGTACATCTACAACAATCATAGGAAAGGGTACAATTCTACCGAGTGCACTCCTTCTGGGTGCAATCCTAATAAGGGCAATACTATTGGGTGTAATTGAATGTGTGTGCAATACGCTGTGGGTGAAATTGCCTTGGGTTTTATATAACATGACTGCAATTAAACTGGTTGCAAGCCATTCAGTGCAATTCACGACCACCACATTTAATTAACCACATTGTGATAAAAACGCAGTAAGTTAACGTTAATTTTCATAATTTTTGTATTTTGAAATTGTAGTTGCCTTGTGGATGCCAATTTATGGAATGTGGATTTTAATATTATCGCTTGGCATTACTATCAAAGAACAGCGATTTTACTGAATTTTCGTTACAGTGTTAGGAATAAATATTCCAAACTTTTCCACTGATATTTCAATTTTCTATGCTTCAAAAGGTAATTTGCACAAAATTTTATTAAGTACATCCCGTACATCCAGTACATCCAGTACATCCAGTACATCCCGCACATCTACTACAATCACGGGAAAAGGTCCAATTCTACCGAGTGCATTCCTTCTGGGTGCAATCCTAATAAGGGCAATACTATCGGATGTAATTGAATGTGTGTGCAATACGCTGTGGTTAAAATTGTCTTGGTTTTTATATAACAAGACTGCAGTTCAACTGGTTGCAAAACATTGAGTGCAATTCTCGACCACCGCATTTAATTAACCACACTTTCATAAAAACGCAATAAGTTAACGTTAATTTTCATAATTTTTGTATTTTGAAATTGTAGTTGCCTTGTGGATGCCATTTTATGGAATGTGGATTTTAATATTATCGCTTGGCATTACTATCAAAGAACAGCGATTTTACTGAATTTTTGTTACAGTGTTAGGAATAAATATTCCAAACTTTTCCACTGATATTTCAATTTTCTATGCTTCAAAAGGTAATTTGCGCAAAATTTTATGCAGTACATCCCGTACATCCAGTACATCCCGTACATCCCCTACATCCAGTACATCCCGTACATCCCGTACATCTACTACAATCATGGGAAAAGGTCCACTTCTACCGAGTGCACTCCTGGGTGCAATCCTAATAAGGGCAATACTATTGGATGTAATTGAATGTGTGTGCAATACGCTGTGGTTAAAATTGTCTTGGTTTTTATATAACAAGACTGCAGTTCAACTGGTTGCAAAACATTGAGTGCAATTCTCGACCACCGCATTTAATTAACCACACTTTCATAAAAACGCAGTAAGTTAACGTTAATTTTCATAATTTTTGTATTTTGAAATTGTAGTTGCCTTGTGGATGCCAATTTATGGAATGTGGATTTTAATATTATCGCTTGGCATTACTATCAAAGAACAGCGATTTTACTGCATTTTAGTTACAGTATTAGTAATAAATATTCCAAACTTTTCCTCTGATATTTCAATTTTCTATGCTTCAAAAGGCAATTTGCGCAAAATTTTATTCAGTACATCCCGTACATCCAGTACATCCCGTACATCCCGTACATCCCGTACATCCAGTACATCCCGTACATCCCGTACATCCCGTACATCCCGTACATCCCGTACATCCCGTACATCCCGTACATCCCGTACATCCCGTACATCCCGTACAGTTTTCGAGACACCCTTTCAAGCTAGGTATACACTGCTGGAAATTCAACCTAGATTTATGTGATAGCATATATAATATCCAATAAAAAAAGTCCAACAGTCCATTATCAATCTCTTTTAAAACACATGGTTCACGTTGCAAATTTTGCGCCTTCATTTTTACATTCTCGTTTTTTTATTTGACATTAAAGTAATATAGCTGCAGGCTGGTTTTACTTAAATTGCACTTGAATGTGCCGACAAAGATCTGAAAATAAACCAGCTCTCACATTCCTCCAAATAGATATTTATCAGTAGAGTAATCGAAATGTGTGGAATAATTCACAGGTATGATATACGCTTTCGACGACTCTAGTTCTTCAAGCTCTATTGTTGAAAAGTTTGATCCTTCTATGAACTCCTGGAATCAAGTTACCAACAAACCTGTTCCTTCCCAGGAATGTGCTGTTGTTACGGCAAAAGGTATTTAATCGGATAAAACTTAGTTGGTTGAGATTACCTCAGCCTTAATTAAAGTGAACATCAATGAAAAAAATCTATGAATTTTGTCGCCAAAAGTAGAAAATGAAAAATAAACATTCATATCAATATGTTAAATAGCTTGCAATAAAAGAAAAAATAAACATTTAGAAAGTTAAAATACAAGAACAATTTTCAGGCTTCACCTTATCAACTTCACTCATTTCTGCACTCAAACGGAATAGCAAATGAATATGGCATGCTACTAATGCATGACCAGCCTGGATATTTTTGCGTAAATTGATTGATCACTGGTGAGATTTGTCAATTGATTCTGATCCCAATAATCAAGATTCATTATTTTGACTATGAGTAAAAAAGTTTTCTTCCTCCATAGTGATAGTGATTGTTGTTCTCTTGCATGATTTGTCGATTCATTGTTTATTAAATTCTACTTTAGATTACATTTACTGCATCGGTGGATATGTTGGCGGATCTGGCTCACTTAAAAATAATCTGCGACTTGATCCAAATATTCTAGAATGGCGCACAATGCCTGATATGCCATCTGAAAGATGCTTTGTGTCTGCTGTAGAGTTGAATGACAAGATCTATGTGTTAGGTACGTCTGAATTAAATTCAACTATTACATAGATATGAGGGAAATTTTCAGCAGATAGCTTAGTTATTATAATTTAAAAATGAAATGAATATTTGTGTGGAGAGGTAATTTACTCTAGTGGATGTCACCATCTAGCCTGTGATTCGTTAGTGAAGAAAATTGAACATCCTGATATTTTTACCTACAATTTAACACATTATGGGAATTGTAAATTCGGTTTATTATAGTTTTTGTGTTATTTGTGATCTGGATCTACATTCTAAAATATACCACAAGCATACATAACAAGCAGGCAGGATTAATATTGCTTGGGAAACAATCTTATGTCAACATCTTCTATCTGTACTCAAGATAGCTGCTTTATATTGTGACTTTAAAATTTGGTCAGCACATTGGTTCAACCAAATTTATTCGTCTCATTACGAAGAATAATTTTCAAACATATCAAATATGCGCCATCAAAGATGGATTGCAAATTTTTGACAAAATGAAATTATTAACAGAGCTAGTATCTCTATATAACATTTTTCAATCTTCAAACAGTAATGTCTTATTGTAGTGTTCTTAATATCTAACAAATAATAATAATAGGCGGAAGCCCATGTACTGGCCAACTTGCTACTGCTGTCTGTTTTGATACTGCTACGGAAACCTGGACATCAATTGCCAACATGAATCATGCGAGATTGAGCCTGGGTTCCTGTGTTGTCAGAGACAAAATATATGTAATTGGAGGGTGAGTTCTTTTTAATTAAATTCGCTCAAAGCAAGGTTTGATGTTGATATCCTTGAAACCACTGAATCACTTAGAGCTACTACAGTTAAATGAAGTCCTTGATTTATATAACAATTGAAGTTGAAAACTTCTCTGTTAGTTAGTTTGATTACAGTCTTCTTAAAATTTTAATTTTCATGAAGTATGATAATGATTAATCATTCGTACATAAAATACAATCTCATTGTGCAAAAGATGTGAGTTTTTTAAACTGGTCATGTCATGAATGGGGAGACAAGAGTTATATGATGTTACATAAATAATAACTTTGAAAAAAACTTGAAACTCTTAAAAAAAACTTCAACGCTAAACTTAATACTTTGTGACCTGAGAACATATTATCATATGTATGCTTAATATCACCTCAATTAGTGCATGCCAACCACTCAACCCAGAGCTCAATCAAACCAAAGCTTTCCCGCAAATCTCTTTGCTTAAAAGTTTCGGCTCGAATAAGGCCTCGCTCAGGTTTATGAACTATATGAGTGGCTGTAAAAATTTGTATCTTTGTGGCCTCATTCACACTAGGATCTGGATGGTAAGGAAACAAGGATTGATGGTTGGTTTATCGGTATTACAACATATCACAGACATTTTTAGTGGAAATTCACTCTCAACAAGACAGACCCCAAATAAACCAACTAATATGGAAAGAAGCTACACAGATTTTAAAATCCCGTTAACTGCACCTCAAGCTGTGCTGTGCCATTACCGTATAAACATGATATCAAGTGCGAGAACCACCTTTTTTCTTATTTCTGATACATATCGCTCGATAAGCTGTTCTATTTTATCATGGCAGGTATGGTAACAACACCATTGAAGAATATGACTTGGTGCAGAACAAGTGGAATGTTGTAGGTTTAATTACTGGAAAATCCACCAACCCGGAAGCTTCAATTGCTTTGAGTTCACCTACTTAATGGATTCACATTATCTGATCACAATGTCAAGAACAATGTCCGTTTTTATTCCCATCATCCCAGGATTTATTTTTCTGTCATCACATGACCCATGAAAATTCCTTCAAGATTGAAACTTGTGTATAAAATGTAACAAATTGTGTGATCGATTTTTTATTGCCGCTTATTCGGGTGGATCACCCTGAACAAGGCCCTGTAGCAGAAGTCACTTTTGAGCGAACAGAGTTGGTTCACCCAGGCTTACCCAAGTTATTACACCCTGGGTTTAATAATGAATTAACAAGCCGGCTTTGCCAGGACTCAACCCCGAGATCTCCAACCCTCAATGCCAACATGATAATCACTGGGTCATCGCACCCACATATGGTACCCTGTTGCCAACTAGATAAAGACATACTTCGCTTCTAGTAGTTATATGCATGGTTTTAAAACATTTAATTTTTCAATTTTCCAATTAATTAATTAATAAACATTGCCAATGAAATCTTGCTTTCAAACAATATTAAACTTTTTCCAATTTACGGTGGAAAAATAGGCATCTACCACTTCTTTTTTCCTTTTCGTCATCTTCATGACAGTTGATGTATTTCCTGCATGTTGTAGGAGTCCACTAATATAGAAAATAGTACTAGCATCCAGGGGAGATACCACTCTATGCACCTAACTATAATAGCTCTGTTTGGATGTTTAAAACTTTGGGTACAGTTGCTGGTATACATTTTACACAGCAATTTGCCATATATCTTCCATGTACATCTGCCAAAATTTTAGAAGTGCACTACAGGAAAAGATTGTTTTTAGAATCATACCTTGTCCACAAGAATCAAAACATTGTAAATGTTAAAGAAAACTGCATGTTTCCGATGACTTATCTTCATGTTTTTGCTTATATTGTGTGCCAGGGTGGAAGAATCTTGCCTTTCTTCGGGTGTCTGGTATGTTTCTTTGGGTGGACAAAAAAGCTTCAAAATCATCAACACACTACTGTTTCCTAGCTGTATTGATGATTCTGAACCTTCCGAACCTCGAATGTCGAAAAGATACAATTTATTTTTCTGGCAAGAAATATTATGAACTATTATCAATTTATGAATTTTCTTCCGATCAAACCCGTATTTTTCGGGTATCTGAGTAGCTGCCATTTTGGTTTGTGCCTCATCTATTTAAGGATGCCCTGTTAGCTCAATAGGTAAGGGGTTATGCTTAGATCTACACATCTCTGATCGTCCCGATCCTGTGGGGGTTGATGATTATATGCTGGGCTGCTCGCCAGTGCACGATGTTTCACAAAAGCACTGCTTATGGCTGCCTCCTCCGATTAAGTCCACACACAGTAAAGAAGGAGACACATGATTAGCCAAAATATTTAACCTCTATTCTGAACTGGTATCTGCACGAGAGGTTGTGGTTCGCCATACAATTCAGTTGTATTCTTCCTATTCCTGCAGGATAACAACGAAATCCTATCCTATTTCCTACATGTAATTATTTGTTAATTGAATATCTTTTATTGTAGTGTTAGTTGGATAGCTAAGTCATCTTTACATTTATATAGCACAGCATTTTATTACATAATTTGTATTTCAATGGTTGCACTGTGGTCTGTACCTATATTTTGTTATGACGAACCATTGAATAACTCTTTAGAAGTGTATAGAATTATTATTTCGCAGAATTATTTAATTGAATTATTATTAACTCCAAAAATATTAGTTACAAACCATTTATTATTGATCATAATAATGCAAATTAGTTGTATATATTGAAGTCTGGCCATCCCCGTTATATCTAAACATATTTCTTTCAATCTACTGCAATGATATCATTCAATTTTCAAATTTTTAATCAAATAATTTATTATGTCCCGCCTGAGCTACAACCGTATTGCGCCTTGGCCCACCTTTCATTCAAACTTTATACTTGAAAATATGAGTCCCTGTACATGTTTAATACTGAACAATTATACTTTATTCCACCTTGAATTGTTTATGTTAGACAAAATATAAAAATTCATTTGAAGTAGCTTTGCTATTCGTCCGAGATGATCGGTAAAGAATTAGCATTAGCAGGTCGATCTTTAATGAATGAATTAAATATTCTGTTCATCAACCAGTCAACTCACTGCCTCGAACCAATAGTCAATTTTATTTCATCACCAAATACAGATAGTAGGTGTTGAGATGTAAGTTTCGCTCGATCGGTAAAGCGCTGGTAAGACGCAAGTTCAAATCCTGTGAGGGACGATGATTATGTGCAAGAGGTCTGCTGGATGTCTCACTGACACGGTGGTTTGCGTAAGCACTGTTCACTCCACACAGGAAAAATGGCAACTTTGTACCGTACATATTGTTTGTCAAAGACATGCTTTGCCCGAAAGATAGACAAACTTAAAAAATAGTGGGATTTTTAGAAGCCGTTAATGTCAAATTTTTAGCCAAGATGAGAAGATAGCCAATCAATGGCAAATGGCTCATAAGAGGTATATTTTGCGGGACAAATTAGCCGAATCTGTTTCTATTGTGCACCAACCAGGTCCATGCAGGGGAAAATGAGAGATTGGACAAGCCAAAAACTTTCACTCCGATTCGAAATTGGTATCCGCAGGAGATGTCGTGCTTTGCCATATGAATGAATAAGTTGAATTCTCTGCTTCCTTATCCTGCAGGATAAAAATGCGATGGCCTAGTGGTTAAACATGTGGGCATCGCAGTTTGAAGATCTCGGGTTCGAGTCCGGCTTGTTAATCCATGCCCCCCACTCAACCCAGAGTGTAATAACTTGAGTAGGCTAAGCCGAACAGGAAAAGATGATTTCTCTTCAGCAATTCTAACACTGCCCATTTATACAGTATAAGTGGCCGATGGTACTTGGCCTTGGGCAGAGTGATCCACTCCAGGAAGTGGCTATGAAATAAAAAATTTTCATCGAGTATTGTATTTTTCAATACTGGGCGAAATAAACTTCTTGAGACTTGAGTGGGAAACAACTGACAAAACATTTGTAGTAGTCTAGTGTTGTTGTGCGTCTAACTACTCTCAACTAGATACTAGATAAAGGAAATACATTGCATTTCTCTGAATTTGGTACAGAAAGTACTATAATGTATTGACTTCCAAAAATTGAATATCTGTACTTCATATTTCCATTTCACATAGAATACCTTCGTAAACCGGAAGCATAACTCCAATACTCGTCAAGTTAATACTCGTCACATAGTTTTTTCCACTGGCTACTGCCACTCAATGCCAAACATAGTTTTTCACTGGCTACTGCCACTCAATGACCACATAGTTTTTTCACTGGCTACTGCCACTCAATGACCACATAGTTTTTTCACTGGCTTCTGCCACTCAATGACCACATAGTTTTTTCACTGGCTACTGCCGCTCAATGACCACATAGTTTATTGACTGACTACTGCACTCAATGGCAATATATGTTTTTCTTACGCTTACTACTGCCACTCAATGGCCACATAGTTTTTTTCACTGACTACTGCACTCAATGGCCACATATGTTTTTCTTACGCTTACTACTGCCACTCAAGGGCCACATAGTTTTTCACCGACTACTGCCACTCAATGGCCACATAGTTTTTCACTGACTACTGCACTCAATGGTCACATATGTTTTTTCTTACGCTTACTACTGCCCCTCAAGGGCCACATAGTTTTTCACTGACTACTGCACTCAATGACCACATATGTTTTTCTTACGCTTACTACTGCCACTCAAGGGCCACATAGTTTTTCACCGACTACTGCCACTCAATGGCCACATAGTTTTTCACTGACTACTGCACTCAATGGCCACATATGTTTTTCTTACGCTTACTACTGCCACTCAAGGGCCACATAGTTTTTCACCGACTACTGCCACTCAATGGCCCCACAGTTTTTCACTGACTACTGCCACTCAATGGCCACATATGGTTTTCTTACGTTTACTACTGCCACTCAATGGTCACATAGTTTTTCACTGACTACTGCCACTCAATGGCCACACAGTTTGTCACTGACTACTGCCACTCGATGGCCACACAGTTTTTCACTGACTACTGCCACTCAATGGCCACACAGTTTTTCACTGACTACTGCCACTCAATGGCCACACAGTTTTTCACTGACTACTGCCACTCAATGGCCACATATGGTTTTCTTACGTTTACTACTGCCACTCAATGGCCACATAGTTTTTCACTGACTACTGCCACTCAATGGTCAAACTGTGACCCATGCTTGACGAAATAAAATTTGTGATCAGATAACAATATGCCAGACATAGAACGACTCACTTAATGACTTAAGTCTCTATTGTAAAGTCGAGTCATGCATTTGCAAGTTGCAAGTCAAGTCACAAGTTGATTACTAAATATATTCAACAGCCAAATAATAGATTAATTTGCCACGAAGAAGTGGTAGATGGTTTATCGTCACCCAGGGCAGATACAACTTACTGCACTTTACCATGATGACTTATGACTGTATGGGATGTTTTCCGTTTAGCGTGCAGTCACTGGCACTTTGTCTCATTGTAACTCTTTGTCATTCGAGTAGCCGTTAGTTGCTCCTTTTAGGCACTATGTGCGATAATAAAAGAAAGGCACGACCTTGCTTCAATAGAAGAAAAAACTTCTGATTCTGTAAGTACCAACTCAGAAGCATTATTAATAGATATTTAAGGATTTCACAGTATTTAAGTCTGAAGAATTGAGTGAATAAATGATGTATAGTGGAAAGCAGTTTGTAAAATTCATTTGCGATTTATGAAATTACCTTGAATGTTAATAGGCAAACTTCATTTTCAACTTGCTTAACTAAAATTTCCAGCAGTGATGTATCAAAGACTGGATAGGGGGAATCAAGAAAGATTTTGAATCAGACAACAGTGAAAACATAATGCCACAAATACAAGTTTCTTCCCGTTTTTTGTAAATTGTAGGTCGAAGCTCATTCCAAAGGGAACAGAACTGCTCTAGTGAAGTGCAGTGAGTTGTACCTGTCCTGGACAATGATAAACTATCTAAAACTGGAACGGAACTGACTGCTGGACCGACCCCGTCAAAATCTGAATGTCTTACTGTAGTTACTTTTATATCAATTTACATAGGCGGATGCGTTTATTCCTTTCCTGATAGAAGAACTCTCCATTATGATATTGTTCTGAAACACTGGGTAATGATCGCCAATTTGAATCGTGGAAGATACAGCCTTGGTTCACGTGTTATAAGAGACACTATATATGTGGTAGGAGGGTAAGTTTTCTTTTTAGTTGAGTTTGCTAATGGGTTTCTTCATAGGATTAGTTTATTTTTATACCTACTTCTTGGAGTGCATCACTCTAAAAGAGGCACTGCACTTTGTGTATCACTTGAGGTTAAAATCTCCATTCACTGTAAAGATCAAACCTTTTCAACAACACTGACCCTGTTCGTCTCTAAGTGGCTGCTTGTTTATGGCCTTGATCGAGGTTGTAGGATCATTGTTTTTCTTTGGGTGTCCAAATGTTCACAACATCTCGTTCGGTTGGATGAAAAAACTTAAACCATCGACACTGCTCTTCGAGATATTAGCAGACATTCGTTTTGCCTATTTGCTGAATTTTTTTCTGATGGCACCCGTTTTCTTCGGGTGCCTAAATAGCCGAGTTGCTGAAATTCTGAAGTGGCTGGAATGAGAAGCTATTTTTGAGTAAACTATTTTAAGAATAAAATTTAAAATTCAGTTTTCTTCATAGGATCGAAACTGTTGCCTGTTTTTACAAATTATCCAACGTAAATCCCCAGTTTGAATATTAATCAAATAAATAATAATGGCTCTACATCTTGTGGGGCATCTTTTTGCCATTCAGGAGGCCATTTGTGGGCTCTTTTAGGCGGTGCTGCTGTCGGTGCCTTGCTTTCCTCCCGATGGACAGAGTTAATGGAGGAAGCCCTGAGCAGTGGTTACGTGAACCACCATAAACAGGCAAGGCGTCCAGAGACCTCTAACATATCATACATCACAGGATTCGAACCTACGACAGGACGATTAGGGAAGCGTGGCCCGAAGTGCGCTTCCAAAGCTTTACTGATCGAGCTAACCAAGCACCTTGGGAAAATACCACTCAATGCGTTTTACTATGGTGGTTCAGCTCTTTGCTATCATGTGGTAATTTGTTGGTTTTATTTAGGCACTGCTGCTGGCTTTCCTCAGAGTGAATCCCAATGAAAAAAAAAAACTTCGGTTGATAATAATCGGTTCCTTTTTATAATTGCAGAGTCGGCACCAAGAACACCATTGGAAGGAATGATTCAGCACAGGAAAAGTGCAATATTATTCAGGAAATGACTGACAAAACTATCATCGCAGAAGCTTCAATTGTTTTGACTTTGCCTACCTAATATATTCGCACTATTTATATAAAATATAAAGACAAATGTCTGCTTTCTACTCCCATAATCTCAAATCTCATTTTTCTGTAATCGTCATCTACAAGAATTTTTTCAAAGAGAATATGGGGTCATATATATCTTTTTTGGAAAGTATGATACCCTGTTGCCAACTATCATAATAAGGCACACCTTCCTTATACACAGAGCAGTGAAACATTTATTTTTTCGTTAATTTAAGTACTTCTAAATATTGGCAATGAAATATTGGCAAGAAAAGTATATGAACATCTCAGAAATCCGAAGAAAACCAAGATTCTGCCACCTTGCCTAGCATTTCCTTGGAAACTTTGGAACTGTTGTACAAATGCCTTTGTATGTATTTTTAATCAGTCAGGGTACATGGTGGGGTTTAAGATCTCAATTTGGAACTTTTGTATTACGCCTTTATTGTAGCTACTCCTTGGAGTGGATCACCCTGACCAAGGCCCTGTAGCTGCAGTCCGGTTACTTATTGACGAACAGAAACATGGACAGAGTTGTTGGAAAGATATGATGCTTGCCTACCCAAGTCGTTACACCCTGAGTTGAGTGGAGGGCATGGATTAAAAAGGTTGGACTTGCTAGGCATCGAACCTGAGATCTTCAACCAGCGATGCAAACATGATAACCACTAGGCCATCACTACCAAATGCTTTTTTCACAGACGGATCATGCTATTGATATTGGGTCCGACTTGCCAACAAAAAGGTAAAACATTTTAGTGTGTGTCATGTAGGGGAATATAAAGAAAATAAGAAGTGATAGATGGTTTTAATGTTGTACTGCACTTCAATATAGCTGTCAAGTTCTTTATTGGCTGTTTTCCACTTGAGGAGTGCAGTTGCTTGTACTATATCTAGTAGCAGCTCTTTGAGATACATTGATTTTATAGTGTAAAAGAAAATAATATATATGAACATCGGTCAGTGAATCACAGGACTTGGGGTCATATTAGACCGAGCAACGACAAGCTGGTTTTACCTTGATTACAATATATTAAAATGATGTAATAGAGGACTCAATTTTGCAGTCGAGTGAGTAATGTAACCAAAAATCTCGAAAATTAAAATGAGCTTACGTCATACTACTGTGTGAGTACAGGTACAGTGATTTCAGAGTCAACGACAAAATGATTTTATTAAAGTGAGTTGCTCTGGTCACTGTGCAAAGAAGTTCAAGATCATCAACACAGCTATGAGATAGCAGTGTTGAGCGTTCCGAAAAACTAGGAATAATTTAGGCACCAAAGCAAAACAAGATTCAGTCACTCTACTATGACTCATGCTTGATTAAAAGGATATTGTAAAGAAGGGGGTCGGCAAACTTCTTCTACTAGAGGGCCAAATAAATTAATAAATTGACCTTTTCCCCGCAGTTGTAAAATCTCGCTTCGCAAATTGTAGAAACGTTGCAACATAGCACCCCGACTTAGCCATCTAACCTCGCAGAAATAAACTTGGAATTTGGAGAGTTGAGGTCTTCGAGCAAAGTTCTAAATTGGCGGTGGTTAAGGCCCCTCGCCAAAATGAAGTTTACAACTTTAACAACGACAGACATAAGTCCCATCATATTGATATGAGTTACTTTTGAAGCTAACACTTCCTGAAGAATAATGCAATGAAGTTTTATTATTTTGTTGGTTAAGTTCTGGGATAATAAATGGTTTTGTAAAACGGTAATTGCACCTTTATTAGCGCCAATCATAGCTGGAGCACCATCAGTAGTAATGGACACTAATTTTGAAAGATCCAACTGCATTCTGTCAGCGCATTTCAGTACTGCATGAGCTACATCTTCTCCGCGTGTCGTGCCTTTCATCGGAATTAATTCAGCAAATTCTTCCAATATCGTAAAATTGTCCGTGATTCCCCGAATAAAAATAGCTAGCTGTGCAGTATCGCTTGCGTCTGTACTCTCGTCAATGAAAAATAATCGAATTCCCTGCTTTCATTTTGTAGTTGCAGCTTAATATTTTCGGTAATATCTTCGACTTTGCAAGTAACTGTTCGGGCGGACAAGGGGATGCTGTCAAAATAAAAATTTATTTTTCCACACACACTTCTACAATACCTAATATGCATTCTTTAATAAACTCGACATCTGTAAATGGTTTCATCGGTTTAGCAATGGGTGAGCTGAAAACAAGACACGCTTTGGTAATTGATTCACTTTCATCTGACTTTCATCCGACTTTCTCCAATATATTTGTTGTATTTGTAGTGACAAGTTTCGTAGTGACGTTTAATATTAAATTCTTTCATAACCGCTATAGTGGTTTGGCATATCAAGCAGATAGGTTTTGAATAATGTTCCACAAAGAAGTATTTTTCGTTCCAAGAACTTTGAAATATTCGACCTTTTTTCATCAACTTTTCTGCGTTTTCCGGCCATTTCGTAGAACTTATTTTACTAAATCCTAACTAAATTTAGGTTATAACATCCTGTGTTGATCGTCAGCGTCACTTGCCAATGAATGTTCATTCTGTTAGTTATATCCTCATATAACTAGTAATGAATGAAGACTCATTCCAAATATGCACGCGGTTTATTCGGACCTCAGTCCGTCAGCTAGCACAGAACAAAAGACCTCGAATACGGTACTCCGCTTGGCGCTTATCGAGTCACAACATACATTATGACGTAACAATATGAAAGTAGTCAATGGAATTGGCAAAGTAAACAAAAGCCTCTCAGTACAAATAAACACATGCAATCAGTATTATAATATCTGCATGAATGCGAAACTAATAATTGAATAATGTCGAATAAATTCGCGCTTTAACCTAATGATCAAAAGTTCAACACATCGCGGGCAACAAAAAATGTGTGCGCGCGGGCCGCAGTTTGCCTACCCCTGATGTAAAGAAACGGGTTAATAAAAGTCGTTAGTTTTAGCGACTCGATTTTATCCAACGTATTTGAGAGATATTTCACTCATTATACAACAAATATCAAATAAGAACCAAGTTTATAATATTATTCCCCATTGTAATAATAATCGTGACTGAGACACTACAGCATACTGGCAGAATGTTAGCAACTCGGCGACTCAGATTCCTTAGGTCTTTAAGACGATGTGATTTCCATCACCAAGCAACGAAAAATGTTGGTTGAGAGTCACTCTAGGAAAATAGCATGAGCATTCTTGACACTCAAAGAAAAAAAAATACGTCACCCAACATTAAGATCAGGTTTGAGAGCAGGACATCAGGTCGCTTAAATCTGAATACATTAGATTAGATTGCAAGAAGAAACTTAGTTTATATCATGATTTCACTGCACAATGCGTCATTAAAATAATAAGAAAATAAATTGCAATATGTAGCTATTACAATCTCATATGGCTATACAGACTGGCATAATGTCATCCAATCTGTCATCGGTTCCATCAGAAAAGAATTTTGCAAATGAGCAACATCAAATTACATCTTAAGCCAGAAGAGAAAATGTCTCTCACAGGAAGTCCAACAGCAACAAGGTGCAGAGAAAGGTTCAAAATAATCAGCGCCGCTATGGAATAGCATTGTTGATGTTTTCGAAGTACTTTGTTAATCGAAAGAAATGAAAATGTCACACCGGGCACCCGAAGAAAACCAACACTCTGCCTCTATTTTCCCATGGTCATCATTATTCTGTGGCAAAATTTGAGTAAAACTAGCAATTTATTAGCTGTACTGGGCTACTATTAAGCCTCAGTCACAAATCTGCATGATTGTGATAACAAAAATAAATCTGAACAGCAAAGTAGACAGATTGATCATTTTGATTTGGGTTTTATGTCTCATACCTACTATACATACGAATACCCAGCTTGGCAGACGGGATTTTGAACTGTATGATCCAACGGCTTATGCTCGAGGATATCAAACAGAGAAATTGTGTTAAATCTTGCAGCAAAATGTATTAATCACAAACATGTACATCCCATGCATAATTAATTTAGAAATCGAAAAAAATCAGAAAATTACATTGGGCACAGTCGAAACAGATAATTAAATAAAATAATGCACACGCTATTAGTATTCAGGAACGGTTTGCATCATTGTAAATTTTTGAATAACGGATTGCACAAAAATATATTATCATATCGTTTCGCAACATGAAGATAATTTTTTTAAATAAGATAAATTTTGCCTATATTACAGCATAACAAGGAAAAGAGTAGTGGTTATATGAGGCAAAAGCCAGCCAATGTCATGATTCTGCTGTACAGCATTATGCTTGGTGCAACTGAACAATTGTTTGTGCTGTATACAGTTATTTAGTGATGCCCAAACACATATCTCAATAATCCAGAGTCACAAAATGTCAAGCATGGGTACATACTTCAAGATTGAACTCTCAAGTTGTACTGGGGTACGGTAGCAAAATGCTGATTAAAGTATCAATATTCCAACAATAACTTCAAATATCCGTTTTTAAATTTATTGCACGATGAGCTTCTGATATCAGTCAGGAATGTCATTGCCATACTTCATTGTCAATGCAATACATTAGATCCCATTATTTTAATCGAGTTAGCTCCACCTGCATTTGTGGGGGTTGGAGTATGGTAAAACATTATAGCCACTAATATCAATATTAGTATTTGGATCTGACTTCTGACCAGGCTATATCCAAGTCTAGGCGGCATAGTTGGTTGAATTGAACAACGTCACACAGATTACTTATAGCTGTAGTTTAGTCGGAATATTCGTTAATTTCTATCAAAAATAAAAAGATTAAGGGTAAAGACTACAAGCAATGTCCATCCAGAATTAGGCTTCCGTAAGACTTCACTCATGAACCGGGCGATCAGTAAGTGTATCTCATCAAGCGTGGGCCACAGATGGAACGTGATCCAACGGCGACGCATGCAAAACAAAACGAATTCATTTCATATTATCTCTGACTGGGGAACGCTTCGTGGTTGCATAAAAGGACGCCAGGCCAGTGTACGCAGAATAAATAGACTATCGTTAAAACAAAAACGCAATCAGACAAGTTTTAGGATCCGTGATCATGATCAGCAACGCCCAAACTCCGTAGCAATCGGCGCGCAGGCACGGCAATATTTACTGCTGTACATGACCACCCAGACACCACAACACGATTGGCATAAGCGATCGAAAATAAGGCAAATAATTACTACTACATACAATGCAGGATATGTATCATAACAGAATAAATCCTTCCGCCAACACAAGAAAAAAAATATTAACCAGGAGGGGGCGACTTAGAGCAGAAAACGTTGTCACGGTAACAGAGTCAGAAATGGATCGACTGAAGGCGAGTTAGTTAGAGCTACTGCTATGGAGATAGGAGAGGGATCTACTGACAGAATTATTGCACAAACAGTCTAATGAGGCAGATATGAAATCAATGTTAGCAATAGACAACTACATGTTTGCGTAAATCATGTTTAAGCCTCGTATTGAATACATATAGCCATACTAGATGTGCTACTATTAAGTTAGGTACCGGTAGCTTTCCAAGCAGATTTGATTTGCAAAGACACTAATTGCGAGAAGTTCCTTTTTTTAGAGTGTCCAAAATTTGACAGGAAATTATTATTTTTTCCGGATAAAGCACAAGGCCCAAAAACAATCGAACAATTGTGCTATTGCTTAACTGGTTTGACAATATACAGATTAGCAGGCCTATAACGGTTACCGTGCCGGTTGCCTATAATATCAATAACCCAAAATGATCTTCACAAGCGGTCAAGTGATGTATCTTCAAATGTTATATATATTATATATATTTAAATTTTTTCTTCTGATGACAGCCATAGAGTATATCGCAGGCCTAGATAATTGCCAGGATGGCATGAAAGTTGCTTAGTGAGTGAATTTTCTGCTCATATATTATTATAACTAATTTATTTTCATACCGGTATGAGTTCATTAATCTTTCTATAGTCAGTGGTTTTCCGCTTTTACCTGAATATGGTATATTAATAAGCGTAAAAAATCTCAAAAGATACGCAAAAGCAGGTCACATGATTAGGCTATTTTAGGCACTGAAATCCCATTTACCAAGAATGTCTCGATTTTATTAGTATGATGATGATGTACAATAAGAAAATTTTTGGAATTTTTACTGATTATTTTGCATAGTTGTATGAATATTGGTTGTGTTATTTTATATACAAAAATGCCATTATTTTGTTCATTTTGTCGTTGGGTAGTATTTCGTCCACAGTAGGAGAATTTGTCTTCTGGGGGGCATTTTGTCGTACACCCACAACACAGGTACGGCCTAAACTTGCATAAAACAGCACAGGCAATGTATAGAAAATAAGAAGTGAGTCCAGTGATTAGTATCTGTCTTTGGACAAGAATAAAATCATCTATCACTTAATTTTTTTATAGCCACTTATTAGAGTGGATCACCCTGTCCAAGGCCCTGTAACAGCGGCCACAAACAGTTCGAGATAAAATATGATCATGACCAAGATATTCTTGGTATTTTATTAAAATTCACTGTTTTTTCCATCAGTCCATATTTTATTCGTGAACACATCTAAAACCATATAGTTTGTAAAAACCGAAAAATATTTCTCCAACTATCTGATTCCATAAATGAACTAAACCATGAATAAGCCACCACGACAACGCATCTTGGAAATATTTCAGATCTTTAACAAAACTACATGCACCAAAAAAACATGTTTTTTGTTCTATGGTTTTCGAAAGAAAGACAATTGAACAATCAGTGGCGTACTTAGAACCTTGAAAAAAAGAGAAGGGCCCAAAATTTTTGAAAAATTCCCAAAGGGAAATTGTGATGTCATAATCATGCACTACAGTCTGCAAAAATTTTCCTAAAAATCGTATTTGTATATAATCACAAGACGCCAAAAAATCATGGCGGTGATGTGAAACTTTTTTTGACTTTTTTACTTTTCCTCATTTATTGAACAAATTGAAGAATTACATTCTTACTCAGTTCGATTCGATAGATTGCTGTTCAAACAAAGCTTTGTGTAAACTTATACAAGGTGATCTGACTTATCCAAATAAAGATTCGGATGAGTTGTAACCAGCAATATTGAATATATCAATCCCAGGTCATTTAAACCTCGCTATTCAGGCTGCATTATTAAAGTAGAATAATGTAAAGTCCGAAGCTTAGGACGTTTGAATCTTTTTTTGACGATAAAAATTCAATAATAAAATTCTACTAAGAAGGACCTGGTCATCAAGGTGAGATTTTACTTTGAATACTATGGAAACAACTATTGAGTTGCGAATAATTTTCTTTCTTGGGTTGTAGTAGATTTCGCAGTGTCCCAGTATACTAACATATACATGGTAGGGTAGGATTTCATTTTATCCTGCGAGATAAGACAGCTGGGAATTTACAGATATTAGATGGCAAACTTATTCTTAGATTGTGAGACCTGTTCTAACTATTTTTTTTTTTGAGAATCTTCAACCGATATTTATCATTAATTCTGTATTTTAGTTTTGGTTAGTGAGCCAAAAATGAAACGCATTTCCTGCTTCTTCATTTTTTTATGCATGAACTGCGAATGCCACTAGCTTGTACTCGAGATATGAGCCAAATAGAATATATTTCTACTAACCGTGTGCCAATGGTAGATCTGTCTTCAGTAGTGTAGTCTATTTGTCGCCCGCACCTGTTTTTTTTTGCTGTTGTTATCTGTCCTTTATTTGTTTGCGTAACATTGTGAATATTCTGTTATCCTAGCTAGAGAGCTATGCTGGGTGGCTCACCGATTTTTTTTAACTTTCACTAATTTATCGAATAAATAAAGTACACATAAAAAAAAGTATTGAATGAATAAATTGCATTTTGGCAAAACATTAAATGCATAAAATGCTCATAAACAAAGCATTAAATAAATAAAATTGATATATAGAAAACGACGTAGTTTATTTCGACACTTCTGTCGATACAAATAAAGATTTCATACAGAGTTGAAACCGTGTGAGAGAATAACTTCCGAATATAAATTTGAAGAGAGTAAGCAACACACTTCTCTTTGCTTACCTAAACATGCATTCGCTTACCTCAAATTGACGAAACATCAATGCAGGAAACAGCATGACTAGATGATACTATTGGAATATTGATTTTATCAGGCATGCGCCGTTGTTGTGACGAAGTCCATTTTCTGTTCACCCAGAGCAGATACAACTCAATGAACATAATTTAGGTGGTCTGGTATTCTTTGAGTTGCTGCACCGCATTTTGTATTAATTCTTTGACATTAATTGAATTGTTAAAAAAAATTCCCAAAGTGTCATTTAGTGATGTGATAAATATGCTGCCTGTTTGTTTGCTCAGTTTGATTTAATTGCTGTTCAAGCAAAGTTTTGTGTAGACTTATATAATATGATCAGACTTATACAATTAAAGATTCGGATGAGTTGTAACTAGCAATATTGAATATATCAATCTCAGGTCATTTAAACCTGGCTATTCAGGCCGCATTATAAAAGTAAAATATTGTAAAATGTAAAGCTTAAGATATTCAAATCTTATTTTAATGATAAAAGGGCGTTGTTAAAATTTCCTTAAGAATGACCTGGTCATCAAAATGGAGTTTTACTTCAAATACTATGGGAAAAACTATTGATCTGCAAATATTTTTCTTTCTTGGGTTGTTGACTCCACTTCTGAAGGTAGTAGATTTTGAAGTATACCAGTATACTAGCATATAAAAGGTAGGGTAGGATTGCATTTTATAGTGCAGGAGAGGGCAGATGACAATATGGAGATATCAGATGGCAAATTTACATGTGAATAGTGAAATCTGTTCTAACTTGTATCTTTTCATACTTCAACCCATATTTTTCATTATTTTGGTATTTTAGTTTTGGTTAGTGAGCCATAAATGAACCTTATTTCCAATTACTAAGAATAATCTTTACAAAAGGTTCTTCATTTTTTTGTGTGTGAACTGCGAATGCTACTAGCCTGTACTCGAGATATGAGCCAAATAGAATATATATAACTACTAACTGTGTGCCGCTGATAGATGTTTTTTCATATATTTTTGTATATATATTTTTCTATTGTTGTTTGCGTAACATTCCAAATGTTCTGTTATCATTTCCTTTTTCATATAAATTGTGCAACTATGTTGTTGTCAGCATATGTGTGGCACATGATTGGGTTTTTATGATTTTGTACATAGATATCTATCTCCTGTTGTTTAACGTATATTTATGTTTGGTCATTGTTATCCGTCCTTTATCTGTTTGTTATTTCATTAGTTGATTCAATTTTACTTTTTGTGCATGTTTTCAAACTTTATCTGAGGTTTTGTCCACTTGCGCAATCTTTTTTAAATATCCTTTTTAAATACTATTGTCACGAGGAGAAGGTCAAAATAAATCTATCTATTTTACTAGCTTAGTTCTTTGGTTATAAAAGGAAAAGTCTGTGCAGTATCCTACATTAAATAACTTACAACAAACAAGCAACAAACATCAAATATGGAACGTGAAATTGTGATGGATCAGAATGCTCACAATGCAGAAATAATGAGGAACCTTAACAGGTTTGATTGGCTGATTTCTTTTTGTTTTCTACTTTATTGTGCTCAGGTTTGCTACTGTCAGATAGGAACATTCATTTTCAAGCTCAATCTGATTTTCTTTGAAATTTGAATGAAACTATTTTCATGACAGCCATCGATTTATAGACCATAAATCGAATAACAATATATTCGGCTAAAGTTTTGTTGAAAAAACATTTGTCGAATCATGCAATATTCCAATCAAAAGGATCGCACATCTACTTGATTTGATTCTTCATTCAACATATCCCTACGTCCAGTTAAATTCATTCCTTTTACTTATTGTTGTCAAGTCCAGATTCATTCATTTTTGAATCGGAACTTTATCATATCCTTTTAAATCCGAATCTGATTCTACTCAGGGAGTTCACGATAATTTCTAATAAAAAGTAGTCCTGTAGTTAGGGCTTCAGAATAGTCCTAACGTATTTCCTGTGTGTTGTGAGAGGCAACTGAAAGGAAAAAAAGTGGTAGATGGTTTCACCATCGCCAGGGGCAGATACCACTGCACTTCACCAAAGCAGTTCAGTTCCACTTGAAATGTTTTCCCAAAAAAAACAGGTTTCAAGTGTGTCGAGACAATGCATTCTGTGCAAAACCTCTTTAGATTTGATAAAATTTTTGTTAATAACCTCCACTGGTAGTAATTTTTCTTCTACTTTTGTGTTGAGGGTGAATTCGCTTTTTTTCAGTTTTCGCAAAGACAATTTGCATTGTGATTTCACAATAAAAGTTGGATCAGAAGAAATGCCGGTTCATAGAAACGTACTGTCAGCTGGGTCGGATTACTTCAAGGCAATGCTAGCTCATGATGTGAGGATATTTATGTTTGTGTTGTTTGTACTATACCGATCGTTAATTTTTTTTACATTCGTGCATTCGAGTTATAATCTTGGATTTGGGCCGAGATCGATATGGGCTTCAAAAGATCTTAGTGTATTTCCTGCATTTCAGAAAAGGTGACTAAATGAAATCAAAGTAGCGGTAGAGGTTTTATTATTGCCCTGGGAAGATACCACTGCAATTTACTATATTGGTTTTGTTCTGTACTTGCTGGTATTTTATCTTGGAGTAGCTCTTTGTCATTTGAGTGGTCGTTATCTGGCTCTTTTTTGGCCCTACTTTCCTTGTTGGGAGAAAATTTATATTAAAAAAGTCTGAGTTATTACACTACGTGTTGAGTAGAATGGGATGAATTAACAAGCTGGACTTGCCAGGACTTGAACTTGAGCTATTCAACCAGCAAGGATTGAATATCACATGAAAAATTTTTCATTCAACTATTTCTTTGAAGAGATATCTCAACTTGAAAACTTGAATTGCATGGATGAACCTTGAATGCATCATGCTATTTCGAGTTGGTATTATTATCTCTTTCCAGACAAAAGAGAGTCAATCCGGCATTGTTATCATAAAAGAATGCAATCCAGTTTGTGTCACGAAATGTGTTGATTTTATTTACACTGGAACAGGATCTGTATCGAATGAAAATCGTCAAGAATTAATGAGAGTTGCTCACATGATGCAATTACAAAGTAAGAAATATTTGTAGGATTGTCTTCACAGTATAGTTGGAAGGGTATTCAAAATGTATTGTAAAAATAAAATAATGTTCCAACATCTTAGTAGATATTCGACCATATTTTGTCTATTTTGGAACAAAATCATGATTCATGTCTAATTTTGCAACATAGAATTTTGCATTTATCATGTTTCCATTACCAAATGATTCAATTTGATCAGAAAATGGAATCCCTCCTAATCTAAATTCCTTGATATTTAGCTATATAACGATATACCTAATATTCAAAATTTTTTATTTAAATTAAAGAAGGTATTCGTACTTAACAAATTGATGGTGGCGATTTTACTTAACTGAGTGACCAATAACTGGGACTGTCCTATGAATGACCCTATTTTGTAACAGAAATGAGCGACAGAAAGCTGGATATTATGTTGAAAAATCAGACGCACATTTTCAAGCCGCTAAGTTGACCGCACACGACCTACCCTACTTTACTATAACAGACTGGCAGAATGCTAGCTACGCTGCTACATAGACACCCGAAAAAATAGTTCCATCAAAAGAAAATTCTGCAGATTGGCTTTTTTTCATGATATGTATCTGTGTCCAAACCAGCAACAGTACAGTACGAAGTTTGGTATGAAACGATTATTTTTTATACTTGGTACGGTACAAAGTTCGATATTTATTTCTACTTACGATAAATTTTCGTACCATATTACCACTTGTGTCTGTGACTAAAAGAGGGAAATAGACATTGGGCATGTTTGGCAGCAAAAACCCTAATTTATGTCAAAATTGTAAACGCCAAATTCCAATGCATCAAGATATTTCTTTAAAATGATTTTCTTTTTTAATAAGCTCACATGCCGTGATGACTCTTTATAGTTTAGACCATTCCCACCCCTCAACTCGATGTGTAATAACGAACCAGAATGCATACATTTTTTTAACAACAATAACCCTGTTCATCTATAAGTGACTGTTTTGATAAGAGAGTGCTCAGAGTGCAGACTTTGAACTTGACCCAACCTATTTCCTGTGTGACGTGAGAGGCAGGTATAAGGCAAACAAAGGCGTAGCACTCGTAGATAGATGGTTTTACCCAGGTCAGACACCGCTCACTGCAGTTTTAATATAGTGGTTCAGTTAATTAACACTGATTCCATCCTTGCTTGGAGTAAATTTTAATGAAAAAACATTTTTTTCAGGGCTCTGTGATGGAATTGCTGTCTTCTTCGAGAAAGATTTGAATTCAGAATCGTTTATTTCGACTAAACGAATCGCGGAAATGTTCAATTGTCAGAAGTTGCAAAATCATTGCAATGAATTTGCTTTGGAAAACTTTCGCTCTTTCGCTCTATCTCAAGATTTCAAACATCTTGACATGGAATATATTTCTTATATGATAAAAGCTGAGAAAGCGAAAGTAATGAAAGATGTGGTAGCATATAATAAGGAAAAGTTGACTCCTTTAAAAATGATATATCTTTTTTTCTGAAATGTGTGCTGCTTTCACTAAACACAGCAACAATTGCAAAGTTATCTTATTGATGCATTGTGTTACAGGTATTCAAATGAAGATGGCATTGCTTTGGATTATGGCTTTGCAAATATATCAAAACCAGCAATCTCCATTAGCTTGCTTAGCAAACAGTTCAGTTGCGCTGGAAAACGTAAAAAATCATGAACTAATTATTGACCACTGATTTTGCTGAGATGTGCATGAAATTAAAAATAATAACTACGCCCTTAGTGAAAAACCTTTCATTTTTATTTCTTCATTGAAATTCACTTTAAGCAAGACAGGAAGTATCACTTATAAGGAACCAACAAAAGGCAACTTATATTGCAAATAACGAACTTTTTTTATAGCCGCTTCTTGGAGTGGGTCACCCTGACCAACCCTCTGTACAAGTGGTAACTTATGGACGGAGATGTTTGGAGTTGCTGGAAAGATATGATCTTTCCTTGTTCGGCTTACCCTACCTAAGTTATTACACCCTGGGTTGAGTGGTGGGCTAGCTGGGACTCGAACCCGAGATCATCAACCTACGATGCCAACATGTTTAATCACTAGGCCCTGGTGTTTGCTGGTGCTCCATTCAAATTAGTGATGATGGCAAAACAATCTATCACTTCTTCATATCTGAAATCATTTGAATAATTGTACAATTAAGTCAAATAAGGAAATTGTTCTTCGTTTCCAGGCATCTGTTGCTGACAAATGCAAAGCATTATTAATCTGGACTCAACATGAACCAGACGATCGTGTCAAATTCTTCGAAGAAAACTTCAAAACTTTGGATTTATCGAAACTTGGATCCGAATATGTGAAATACCTTGTGGAAAATGAGGTAGATAACATTGATATGTTAACATTTCTCGTTTACCAATTTCTAAAATTTCGGGGTGTAATCTGTGTGGTAGGTTAGAGTTCCACGTCTTTTCATTCACATGTTTATATTTACTTTATTTTCACAATAATGTTTTCAATAATGTTTTTTTTTTCAAGTCTCTCGTATCCAACTCCCTATTCTGTGTCAAACTGCTTTGCTCAACAGCCAACATTAGAGCAGACAGCAAAGCCAGAGATCATTCTTTAATGCAAGGTAAGACGTAAATTTGACCTGTATGTAGGGTGTTTCGTTTTAGAATTTCAAAATGGAAATAAATTTTAGTCGGAATTCTAGAAAACTATGGAGAAAAAGATATTTTTAACCTTCTGGTTTTAATTGAACATACCAACATACTAAAACTATCTATTCTTTTTGTATTTTAGTGGTTGCTGTCTTTGATAAAACTTCCATGTCAATCCAAGGTTTTGACCCTGATCTGGAGACTTGGACAAAAATAGCGGTGAGTGAATACATTGGTTTATTTTGAAACTCTTTCTTTTCAGTATTGATCACATTCACGCTACCAACATTTTGCTGAAATATTTTTCGCAAATGTTCCATTACAATAGCATTAAGTCAGAACAATCTAACTGCAACCAACCCTGCATAGTTTTATTTAAAACTGGAAATCCCTATTCACAAATTCAATAATTAGATGTCACTCTGAGCGTGGTTGGACAAGTCACATGAAAAGAACCATTTAACGACCACTGATTTGTAGAGCAGTCTCAAGCTTGGTGTGTAGATTTTAATATCCGAATTCCCACATGTGGATGTGTAACTTGATCTCATAAAACATTTGACATGCGGTTTGGATGCTGTGGTTTGCATGAAAAACCCATAATCTACACTCCTATAGATGAAAATGATGTCCTATGCTTGCGAGTAACGAGTTTAGTCCTATGTTTTCCATTTATATTTCAGAATGTGTCCAATGATATTTTTGTCCAAGAATTTGTTGCTGTGGTTCTTCATGATGACATCTATGTACTTGGATTTACCAAGGTAATTCATCGTTTAAGAAATTATTCTGGACCTTCATCCACCTGGGAAAGACTTCCTGATCGGAAAACCAAGGGAACATTGAGAGCTGTAACGTTGAAGGGTATGTTTGCATTTCACCTACTGAACAATTTTCCCTATTTGAGGTTTTAAATAAGACTTATAAAAATCTAATTTTATTAGCTAATAGCTGCGCAATGATTTATGAAAGTCTTAAATAAGTAGCAGCGATCTGTGTTCAGGCATGACTTCCATGTAGGGGATGCATTCCCCACCATCCTCTGAAACTGGAAAAATATATTAAAATTTCAAAAACTAAATACATTCCAAGGGCACGACATTATTACATAGTTAGATGGTTTAATTTACAATGTGTAATAATGAATGCAACACATTTTTAAAGTTTTATTCATTATACCACACACAAAATTAATGAAATCATAAACACAATGCATACATGACCTTGAAGGTTCACCCAGGCTTCTGACCCATTCTAGCGCCAAATAAGCTGATGATGCGACATATCACTGAGAAGTGCAATTTCCACCCCTTTTCTCAATGATCCATTGCAACATTTCCAATAACAATTTCCAAATAATAAAGGATAGTGTCACGTCAAGTCAACTAGAAGTTTGAAAAAATAAGAAAGGAAAAAATGCTTGGTTGACTTTTCAAGCTAGGTATACACTGCTGGAAATTCAGCCTAGATTTATGTGATGGCATATGTAAATTCCATAAAAAAATTCCAACAGTCCATTATCAATCTCTTTTAGAACACATGGTTCACGTTGCAAGTTTTGCGCCTTCAGCATGATTTTTACATTCTCTTTTATTATAATTTGACAGTAAAGTAATATAGCTCACTGCAGGCTGTAACTTTTATTCAAATTGCACTTGAATGTGTCGACAAAGATCTGAAAATAATCTTGCTCTCACATTCCTTCAAATAGATATTTATCAGTGGAGTAATCGAAATGTGTGGAATAATTCACAGGTATGATATACGCTTTCGACGACTCGAGTCCTTCAAGCTCTATTGTTCAAAAGTTTGATCCTTCTATCAACTCCTGGAATCAAGTTACCAACAAACCTGTTCCTGCCTGCGAATGTGCTGTTGTTGCGACAAAAGGTATTTAATCGGATAAAACTCAGTTGGTTGAGGTTACCTCAGCCTCAGTTAGAGTGAATTTCAACATTCTTATTATTATATTAAATAGCTTTTAATAAAAGAAATAAATCATTTAGAAAGTTAAAATACAAAAACAATTGTCTGGCTTCACCTTTTCAACTTCACTCATTTCTGCACGCAAAAGGAATAGCAACTGAATATGACATGGTACTGATGCATGACCAGCCTGGATATCTTTTGTGTAAATTGTGAACATTCTCATTCATTCTATTCAGTGATTGATCACTGGTGAGATCTGTCAATTGATTTTGATCCCAATAATCAAGATTCATTATTTTAACCACGAGTAAAAAAGTTTTCTTTATTTATAGTGATTGTTGTTCTCTTGCATGATTTGTCGATTCATTGTCTATTAAATTCTACTTTAGATCACATTTACTGCATCGGTGGATATGTTGGCGGATCTAGCTCACTTACAAATAATCTGCGGCTTGATCGAAATATTCTAGAATGGCGCACAATGCCTGATATGCCATCTGGAACACGCTCTGCGGCTGCTGTGGAGTTGAATGACAAGATCTATGTGTTAGGTACGTCTGAAATATTTCAACCATTACTTGGATATGAGGGAAATGTACAGCATATTGTTTAGGTATTATAATTTTAAAAACGAAATAAATGTTTGTGTGGAGATGTAATTTACTCTAGTGGAAGTCACCATCTTGCCTGGGATTCGTTACTTGTGAAATTGAACATCCTGATATTTTTCCTACAATCTTACACATTATGAAAAGTATAAGTAGTTTTTGCGTTATTTGTGATCTGAATCTATATTATACAGAAATACCACCAGCATCAATGAAAAGTCAGGCAGGAAACACATAGTTAAGGTTCTAAATACGCAACCGATCATACATAATATCTTGTTTTTCAGAATCCAAATTTTTTGTTAATTTTAAGTTTCATATCCTATATCATATTCTTCTCAAAATATATAATTAAACTCCAATCAATGCATTTGACCAAATTGAAGATGGTTCAGGGGTGAACAAAAACATGCGTGCATAGGATGAAGGATCTTTCAACGCCTTATCCCCCAAGTGTTTGCACCCACATGCTTGGCTCCAATATTTTTTGTTCATTAGACACATTATTGCACTTTCAATCAATTGGTGGGCAGGAAATTAAGAGCCGGACGGAGAATCTATGTCAAGATCTATTTTTGCCAATGTAATAACCATTGTGCCGGTGTTAAACTAAAGATGGTTGCTATTTTCATGACTTTAAAACTTGACCAGCAAAGCAAACTGAGTCCAATTCAAATATTTAGTCTCAGAATCTGAAAAATAAGTTGTTGAACACATTAAGTATGGGCCATTGATGATGGATCGCAAATACTTGACAAAATAATATTATCAACTGGGCTAGTTTCTGTAGCAGCCTGGCCCAAGATGAATATTTTATTACAGTTTCATTTATATATAACAAATAACATACATAGGTGGAAGCTCGTGGGACAACCCTCTTGCTACTGCAGTCTGTTTTGATATCGCTTCAGAAACCTGGACATCAATTGCCAACATGAATCATGCAAGATATAGCCAGGGTTCCTGTGTTGTCAGAGACAAAATATATGTGATTGGAGGGTGAGTTCTTTTTAATTAAATTTACTCAAAGTTAGGTTTTAAGTTGATTTCCTTGAAACCACTGAATCACTTAGAGCTACTACAGTTAAATTAAATCCTTGATTTATATAGCATTTTAAGTTGAAAACCCCATTCACTGTTAGTTATTTTTCATTAGTCTTCTTAAAATTTTTGATTTTTATAAAGTGTGATAATGATTAATCATTCGAACAAAAATACAATCTTATTGTGCTAATGATGTAAGTTTTCTTAACTTTGCTTATGTCATAGAGTTAGAACAGCCAAGAGTTATATAATATCAAATAAATATTAAATGTTTGCTACATGATTTATACCTCATTTTTTTAATAAAAATTTTTATGCAAGAATATAATAAACTTATTACTTTGTGACATGAGAACATATTATCATATGTACCTATGCTTAATATCATCTTAATTAGTCCATGCCACCACCCAGTGTTCGGCCACACGAAAGCTCGCCTCTGATTCGTAACTTGTGTCTGCTCGAGAGGTCCTGGCTAGCCTTAAGGCCAAGTCGTATTCTCGGCTTTTCTCTCCCACAGGATAAAAATAAAATCCCAACATCTTTCCAGCATCACTTACCCTGTTCGCTTATAAGTAACTGATCGTATAGGGCCTTGCCCAGGGTGAACAGGATATTGATTTTATTCGGGTGTGTGAAACCCATTTTCCCTTATGTGTCTGTTGCAGAGTAGCTGACATTCTGGGGTGAATTACTCAACTCATACTTACCTTGGATTTTAAGGAAACAAGGAGAATTGGCAGGTAGTCGATTACAATGTGTTATAACATTTTTTATTAAAATTTACTTTTAAACGAGGGAGAAGCAACACCCAAATGAACTAATGGACAATATTATGGCAAAGAACTTAATATAAAGGGGGAAACCTATTACTGCCCTCTAAGCTGATTACATATAATTCCTAATCGAAAGATGCAGGCTATATCATTACTGTACAAACATGAAGTGACAGAACCACCTTTTTTTCTATTATTATCGCTGATATATATCGTCAAATCATTTTTAGTTTTCATGATGGCAGTAGCAACAACAACAATATTGAAGAATATGATTTAGTGCAGAACAAATGGAAAGTTATTCAATCGATCACTGGAAAAGATATCATTCAGGAAGCTTCAATTGCCTTGAGTTTGCCTACATAATGGATGCAAAATATAGAGACAAATTCCAGCTTTCTATCCCCATACTCCCAGCTTTTGTTTTCTTTTCATCATGCGGTTGGAAAGAAATTTTTTCAAATTATAAAATGAGATTTTATATTAATACAGACAAATTATGTGATATTATTTATATAAATTATGGAACCTTATTGCCAACCGTAAAAACCTCTAAAATCTGTCTATGGAAAAACGTAATTTTCGGGCTTAAGAATATGGTTATGGTCTAACTAAATACTGCTTTGGGACGTTATTTCAGTTTTTTGTAGCACTACTTCAATTTATGGTTGAAAATACAAAAAATTTTCTGTCTGTGGCACTACTTATCAGATCACAATTTTTTTTCTAATTTTGGCTTCCATTTTGTGGATTTCAACACATGTTACGAGATGCATCCACTGATATATCGATGTCAGCAGTATAAAAATTGTGATCCAAGGAAGTCTATTGTTAAGTAGATTGTTACTTGATGAATTATTAATCTTCCGTGTCTACAATCCACCTATATTTTTCACTGCACTTTAACCTGTTGTGTCACACAATTAAATTCTATTTCATTGAAATATGCTCTAAGCAATGCCATCAGTAGCATCTAGGAAGAGTCGACTGGCGGCCCACTTATATGGCAAACCGAAGAACCAAAACATCACAAGCAGAAAATATACGAAACAAAATTTAACCAAGTAGAAGATTGAACGAAGGGTAACAATTGCGATTATTTCCTAAATATATGTAAAATAACAATAATATTTTTTGCAAACACGCTTTGTGTAAGGAATAAGGGATCATCAATACCATACATGTCCATCTTGACAAAACTGAACTTTTATCTACTGGTTTAATTCTATGTGGGATTTTTTTACTTAGAGTGTAGTTGTTGGTGCTACATTAGATGGTAGTTCTCTGTCATTTCAAGTGGCGGATAGTCTGCACCTTTTAAACTCTTCTTCTAGATTTGCTTAAGAGTGAATACTAATAATGAAAAAATGATTTAATTTCAGTTCTGTTCCTTGAATAGTTAATTTTGTACAAAATATTATTAAACATATAAATAATGAAGTAATTATATTAATGTTTATCGGCTGCATTTGAGTACCGGTATTCAATGGGGTAGCTATAGTTGGTGAGGGCTCATGAAATCCTGTCACAGACTTTATTCTAAGTTGCCCGTATTCTTTTGCGCCTGCTCTTTGTAAAATTGTTTTTATTACGAAATTTTAAAAAATATATATCTTTATGGTGTATATTGCACTTAATAGGTTGTGCTTTTTTATGTTTTCAAATATATTTTCACGGAAAAAATTGGAACTTAAAATAATAAGCTGATCGTATACTGTAACGAAGCATCGTACATCAAGCCAAACTGGCAGAATGCCACCTATTCAGGCACAAGAAGAAATTTCTACAATGGGCAATGTGCCATGCCATATCTGTTGCCTGAAGATTTCTTTTTGGGTGTCTGGTAGTAGCTACACGGTACCTCCCTGCAATTTTGCTGCTACCCTACACGCAAAAAGATGTAAATCTTCTAGCGGCCAATATTTTAAATTTTCTGCTGGTGGAACTCATTTTCTTCGGGTGCCTGAGTAGCTGTTATTCCGCCAGTCGACACTACATACAAAATTTTTCTCCAAAAGGTAACATTTTTCAAAAGAAAAATGCACCAAGACATTGCTATGTGGCATGTACCGTAGTAAGGGGACTACTTCGTACTTCTTGAGTTGATCGTCCCCCCCCCCCCCGATTTGTGTCCATTACTTGTGTCCCATATTTTACTCTACTTCACCATCACACACATATTATAAATATAGGTTTTATTTTAAAATATTCGGCACATAGACGTAAGTATTCTTAGAAACACATAACTGTGACCATTCAAGTTAGCCTTAGGCGGGATATTTTTATTTCTTTCCGTCGGACGTGATCACAACATAAACATTAAAACTTGTTTTGGAACTATCAAGGCCGGTTTTGATCACTTATAAGAATTTGTTGATCATGCGTTGAACGCATGATGCTCCAACTTAATTAACCTGATATGTGCTATGTCATGCTTTTTAACCATGGTTGCTACAACATCATACAGTAATCCCCTCCCCTACAAAAAAGTAATAAAGGGGCGCCAAACATACATAAACACTACAAGTTAAAACACATTTTTTTCTGTGCCTAGACCTGGTTGGTGGAGGAATCTGTAAGTAGCGCTTAAGTGAACTACCCAGTACCGTGCAGCGGCGAGGCGTCCAGCAGACCTCTCATATAATCGTCATCCCTCACGGATTCGAACTTGCGTCATGACGATCGGAGATGAAATGAAATTCCTATTATAAAAGTAAACGAAAGTATCGCTTGGAAGTAGTCTAAATAGAAAAACGCCCTATTGGTGTGTGAAGGCTGTATCCAGCCTGTGCGTACTTAAAACTTACACACTAGATGGCACTAGAGTACATCTGAAGACTGGATCACGTGAGTGGCACCATAATGGCGCCATTGGCATGATTCGAATGCCTCATTTTGTTATGCCAAATAAACAAATGATCAGAAGCAGGCAAGAAAAACTCGTTCATTTCTTGCACATAATTTTTTTGCAGAATTTAAATCACATTTGAATTAGGTATTATTAATATTTTGCATATGGCCTTGAGTAACATTGGTTAGAATGGATAAAAGTTCCGCTTTTTTGCCAGGCTATGGTAGAGTGTCAAGGAACCATTTTGTTTGAGATTTGAGTTTTTATGGTACCGGTAATGCACTGATATCCGTGCACTAGCTTTGATAGTACAGTAGTAGCCGGTATGCTATCAGGTGGGTCAATTTTACCTGAAAAATAGCGCATTTATCACTTCATAACCTGGTGAAATTTGCAATAGATTTACTGTGAAAAGAGGGATGATGGTAGATTTTTCGGGTCTCATGAAGTTAGTACCATACATCCGATTATCATAAAAATTTCCCATGTTGCAAGCGACTCATCCTAACCCGGGAGACAATGACAGATACTTGCAGCATTGGCGCCCCCTAGTTAGGATGAGAATATTCTGCCAATTTTTATTGTAATGACATTCGGGAATATGGTACTAAACTTCACTAGACCCGATTTTTCCAGCATGATGAAATCCAATCCAAACCCGGAGGATCAGGCATTTTGGTTAAAAATGGAAAAGGATTTAATTTCAAGTGCCTATTATCAAGTGCCTACTAGGCTGCAGACGTTGAAAAAGTTTTTTTTTGTTTACTCTAGGGGAAGTTGTAATCAGTACCATCAAAGTTGGTAACTTCAGAAGCTTTGCAACTTTGGACGTTTTGTTTGAATGGCTATGAACAACTTAATCTGTGTCAATCCGTAGCTGCGTCAGTCTTTCTTCACAGGCGAAATTTGTGTGGAAATTATGGATTTCACTAGAGGTCATAATCAATGTCTTATTAATAATTAACTGGTCTCTAGATGTCAATATGGAGCTGTGCAAGAGTGACTATTTATTCTGTAAAAACCAGTTGAAACAGGCCCAGAAGTAGTCAGAAATTTGTGTACCAACGACGATGAGAAACGCCGAAATCGCACAAGCTATGTGATATTAGTGATAAAATTCGCACATCGTGAGAATTTTGGAATGAGCAAATTATTGCAAACTTTTTGCGCTGAAGAAGATTGGGTGGGATTGGAAATAAATATAGAATGAGATCCACTGTTTTCATATTCATTGTGCCGGATAAAAAAACGACAATGTCGCTCTGGCTGTATGCGCCTTCTAGAATGACACATTCAATTACAGATGACTTCTGAAGATTGGGTGTCCACTGTTTCTATCTTATATAAAATACACAACCAGTTTCAAAATACTCAGACTTATTAAACTGTTACATACGCGATATAGGTACAAACAACGTCGAAGAAACATTCAGAGATAATCCAGCGGAGTGAAATTTATTGAAGATATCATCCGTGCTTGTTCCATAAATATATTATAATAATATAATAGGCCCATGCTTAATAAAGCATGATAATATTTGACGTAGAACTCATGTCGTTATCCGGCGGAAAAATCAGACGAAACGGAATTTACGTCGCATCTCTACACAGTCACATGATCACTCAGATATCGTGACGTGTGCATTTTTCTCTCTGCGGCACTATCATAATCAGGGAAAGAGATGCATCCATCCGAAGTTACAATTTTGATCTAGAGCAATTGAAAATAGTAAAAATAGGAACTTAAACCTAAAAAATTTTCGCAATAAGTTTGGTGTATTTTGTAGTCTGTTTTTAATTTATACTTGCTGTCATTTGCTTTCTTTTGGTGAGTACTCACACATCATTCATTTGATTGTGTTATAAACTTTAATTTAGATTTTGTCTGCTTTCCGGAATCCAATATTTCCTTATGTGTATTATTTTTATGTTGTACAGTTTGGAGATTCAAAATACACTATGTCTATGTCTAATTTGCACCTTACTGATATATAGGCAGATCAAAAGCGGCCGACGATTTCGGCCAACTAAAATACGGCTCCTCGTAATGGCACAATATTTTTTGCTTCCATTTAGGGAAATCCCCAGCAGATGTTATTTGCCTGAGATGGAATTTTATTTTCCACCCTCTCTCCACAAAAATTACTTAGAGATACATCTAAATGTTATAATATGTTCATTTGACTTTCTTATGCAATAGATATGTTTTTTCATTATGTCTTTTTGATTTATTGATTTTCTTCGGGAGATTTTTCAACGAGCTTCGCGAAAGATAAAATATCGGTTATCGGTGATCAAAAATGTCAAACATCGCTTAGTGCTTAGTGAATTTTCCTCTCATATATTATTATAACCAAATTATTTTCATACCGGTATGAGTTCATTAACTTTTCTATCGTTAGGGGTTTTCTGCTTAAATATGGCATATTAATTAGCGTAATATGGATAAAATGGCCTTTTAAACAGTTAAGTGGCTTCAAATGCTGAAAATCTTAAAATTATAATTAGCCTTATTTTAGGCGCTGAAATCCCATTTTCCAAAAATTTTTCGAGTCTCTGGCAGAATTTTTTCTGCTGTAAGATTATGATGATGTACAATAAAAATCTCATTTTTAGAATGATTTTTTGTGTGCGGTGCCTATTATTACATCATAATTGGACTCTGAAATTACTATAATGCCCCCCCCTATTTTTAAGGTTCCAAATTAGTTACTGATTATATTCATGTTGCATACTTGTATGAATATTGGTTGTGTTATTATATATACAAAAATGTCATTATTTTGTTCATTTCACCGCTGTGGAGGATTTTGAACACATTCGGCAGCACACACAAAGCGCTCTGAAGCAAGAAACAGTCCTAATGTATAGAAACCAAGAAGTGAGTCCAGTGATTAGTATCTGTCTTTGGACGAGAATAAAATCATCTATTCCAAACAGTTCGAGATAAAATATAATCTCGACCAGAATATTCTTTCTATATTTTTGTAAATTCATTGTTTCTTCCATCACTCCATATTTTATCCTGAACAAATCTAGAACCATATAGTTTATAAAAACCATAAAATATTCCTCCAACTATCTGATTCTAGAATTGAATAAAACCATGAATGAGTCATCATGACCACATGTCGGATCTTTAACAAAATCAACATGTTTTGCGTTCTATGGTTCTACACTTACCTCAGATTGACGAGACATTAATGAATAAAATGCACATGGACAAAATATTAAATGAACGAAATATACATGGACAAAATATAGAGTGAATAAAACAACATGACTAGATGATACTATTGGAATATTGGTTTTATCGAGCATGGGCCATTGTTGTGACGAAGTCAACTTTCTGTTAAACCCAGAGTTTGACCTTGTAGATGTTAGCTTCGGAACTGTCTCAACATATTTCTTGGGTGTCATAAGAGGTGACAGAAAGGAAACTAAAAACTGGTGGATGATAGTACCACCACCACCCAGAGCAGATACAACTCAATGCACCTAAACTAAATGGTTTAGTATTCTTTGGGTTGATGTATTTGCAAAATGTTTGATCCATTTTGTAGTAAGTCTGACCTTATTTGAATTGTTAAAAAAATTCCCGAATCGTCATTTCGTCATGTAATACACTATGCTGCCTGTTTGTTTGCTCAGTTCGATTCAATAGATTGCTGTTCAAACAAAGCTTTGTGTAGAATTGTACAATATGATCTGACTTATACAAATAAAGATTCGGATGAGTTGTAACTAGCAATATTGAATTTATCAATTCCTGGTCATTTAAACCTCGCTATTCAGGTTGCATTATTAAACTAGAATAATGTAAAGTCTGAAGCTTAGGATGTTTAAATCTTATTTTGAGGATGGAAATTTGTTGTTAAAATTCTACTAAGAAGGACCTGGACATCAAGATGGGATTTAACTTTAAATACTATGGGAACAACTATTGAGTTGCGAGTAATTTTCTTTCTTGGTTCGTGGCAGATTTTGCAGTATCCCAGTCTACTAGCATATACATGATAGGGTAGGATTTCATTTTATCCTGCGAGATAAGACAGCTGAGAATATACAGATATCAGATGGCAAACTTATAAGTAGATTGTGGGACCTGTTCTGACTGTAATTTTTTTAAATCTTAAACCGATATTTATCATTATTTCTGTCGTTTAGTTTTGGTTAGTGAGCCATAAATGAAACGCATTTCCAATTACTAACAATAATCTCTTCATTTATTTTTTGGTGCGTGAACTGCGAATGCCACTAGCCTGTACTCGAGATATGGGCCAAATAGAATATATATCTACTAACCATGTGCCGCTGATAGATCTCTCCTCGGCAGTGTGGTCTATTTGTGGCCCACACTTGTTTATTCATATATTTTTATATCAGTTTTTTTTGTTGTTTTTTGTTGCTGTTGTTATCCGTCCTTTATTTGTTTTTGTAACATTGTAAATATTCTGATACCTAGCTAGAGAGCTATGCTGGACTGCTCACTGATTTCTTTTACTTTTACTCATTTATCGAATAAATAAAGCACACATGGACGGAGCATTGAATGAATAAATTGCATTTTGCCGAAACATTAAATGCATAAAATGCTCATAAACAAAGCATTGAATAAATAAAATTGATATATAGAAAACGACGTAGTTTATTTCGACACTTCTGTCGATACAAATAAAGATTTCATAAAGAGTTGAAACCGTGTGAGAGAATAACTTCCGAATATAAATTTGAAGAGAGTAAGCAACACACTTCTCTTCTCTTACCCGAACACGCATTCGCTTACCTCAAATTGACGAAATGTCAATGCATGAAACAGCATGACTAGATGATACTATTGGAATATTGATTTTATCAGGCATGCGCCGTTGTTGTGACGAAGTCCATTTTCTGTTCACCCAGAGCAGATACAACTCAGCGATCATAATTTAAGTGGTCTGGTATTTTTGGGTTGATGCACTACATTTTGTAGTAAGTCTTTGACATTAACTGAATTCTTAACAAAAATACCAAAGCATCATTTCGTCATGTGATACACTATGCTGCCTGTTTGTTTGCTCAGTTTGATTTAATAGATTGCTGTTCAGACAAAGCTTCGTGTAGCCTTATATAATATGATCTGACTTATACAAATAAAGCTTCGGATAAATTATAACTGGCAATATTGAATATATCAATCCCAAGTCATTCAAACCTTGCTATTCAGACCGCATTATTAAAGAAGAATAATGTAAAGTCTAAAGCTTAGGGTATTTGAATTTTATTTTGACAGTAGAAATTCGTTGATGAAATTCTACTAAGAAAGACCTGGTCATCAAGGTGGGATTTTACTTCAAATACTATGGGAACGACTATTGAGTTGCGGGTAATTTTCTTTCTTGGGTTGTGGTAGATTTCGCAGTATCCCAGTGTACCAGCATATACATGGTAAGGTAGGATTTTATTTCATCCTGTGAGATAAGACAGCTGAGAATATACAGATATTAAATGGCAAACTAGTCGTAGATTGTAAGACCTGTTCTAACTGTTTTTTTTAAATCATCAACCGTTGTTTATCATTATCTCTGTGTTTTGCTTAGTGAGCCATGAATGAAACACATTTCCAATTACTAAGAATAACCTTAACGAAAGATTTTTCGTTTTTTTATTGTGCGTGAACTGCGAATGCCACTAGCCTGTACTCGAGATATGAGCCAAATAGAATATATATCTACTAACCATGCGCCGCTGATAGATCTCTCTGCGTTAGTGTAGTCTATTTGTGGCTCACACTTGTTTATTCATATATTTTTCTGTTGTTTTTATTGCTGTTGTTATTCGTCCTTTATTTGTTTCCTAAAATTGTAAATATTCTGATATCCTAGTTAGAGAGCTATGCTGGACTGCTCCCTGATCCTTTCTATTTTTACTCACTTAATTCGAATAAATAAAGTACACATGGAAAAAGGAATTGAATGAATAAATTGCATTTTGACAAAACATTAAATGCATAAAATGCTCATGAACAAAGCATTAAATGAATAAAATAAATATATAGAAAACGAAATAGTTTATTTCGACTCTTTTGTTGATACAAATGAAGATTTTATACAGAGCTAAAAACGTGTAAGAAAATAAATTTTAAAAGAGTAATTAACACACTTCTCTTACCTCAGTTTGACGAAACATTAATGAATAGAATGCACATGGACAAAATATTAAATGACAACAAATACCATTGGAATATTGATTTTATCAGGCATGGGCCATTGTTGTGACAAAGTCCATTTCCTGTTAAAACCAGAGTTTGTCCCTGTGGATGTTGCATTTGGAATAGTCCAAATATATTTCCGGTGTATCATAAGAGGCGACAAAAACGAAAACTAAAAACTGGTAGATAATAATTCCGCCACCACCCAGAGCAGATACAACTCAGTGCACATAATTCAAGTGGTCCGGTATTTTTTGGGCTGGTGCACTACATTTTGTAGTAAATCTTTGACATTAACTGAATTGTTGAAAAAATTCCCAAAGCGTCTTTTCGTCATGTAATACAGTATGCTGCCTGTTTGTTTGCTCAGTTCGATTCAATAGATTTCTGTTCAAACAAAATTTTGTGGAGACTTATACAATGTAATCTGACTTATACAAATAAAGATTCGAATGAGTTATAACTAGCAATATTGTATATATCAATTCCTGGTCATTTAAACCTTGCTATTCAGGCAGCATTATTGTAGAAGAATAATGTAAAGTCTAAAGCTTAGGATGTTTAAATCTTATTTTGATGATGAAAATTTGTTGATAAAATTCTGCTAAGAAGGACCGGGACATCAAGATGGAATTTTACTCTAAATACTTTGGGAACAGCTATTGAGTTGCGAGTATTTTTTTTTCTTCGGTTGTAGTAGATTTTGCAGTGTCCCAGTATACTAAACTTATTCTTAGATTGTGAGACCTGTTCTAACTATATTTTTTTGAGAATCTTCAACTGATATTTATCATTAATTCTGTATTTTAGTTTTGATTAGTGAGCCAAAAATGAAACGCATTTCTATTTACTAACAATAATTCTCACGAAAGCTCCTTCATTTTTTTATGCGTGAACTGCGAATGCCACTAGCCTGTACTCGAGATATGAGCCAAATAGAATATATATCTACTAACTGTGTGCCGATGATAGATTTGTCTTCAGTAGTGTGGTCTATTTGTCGCCCACACCTGTTTATTCCTATATTTTCATAAATATTTTTCTGTTGTTTTTGTTGCTGTTGTTATCCGTCCTTTATTTGTTTGCGTAACATTGTGAATATTCTGTTATCCTAGCTAGAGAGCTATGCTGGATGGCTCACCGATTTTTTTTTTAATTTTCACTAATTTCTCGAATAAATAAAGTACACATAGAAAAAAGTATTGAATGAATAAATTGCATTTTGACAAAACATTAAATGCATAAAATGCTCATGAACAAAGCATTAAATAAATAAAATTGATATATAGAAAACGACATAGTTTATTTCTATTCTTCTGTTGATACAATTAAGATTTCATAAAGAGTTAAAAAAGTGTTAGAATAACTTCCGAATATAATTTGGAAGAGAGTAAGCAACACACTTCTCTTCTCTTACCTAAACATGCATTCGCTTACCTCAAAAAGACGAAATATCAATGCATAAAACAACATAATTAGATGATACCATTGGAATATTGATTTTATTAGACATGGGCCATTGTTGTGACGAAGTCCATTTTTTGTTCACCCAGAGCAGATACAACTCGGTGAACATAATTTTAGTGGTCTGGTATTCTTTGGGTTGCTGCACCACATTTTGTGATGAGTCTTTGACATTAATTGAATTGTTAAAAAAATTCCTAAAGTGTCATTTCGTGATGTGATACACTATGCTGCCTGTTTGTTTGTTCAGTTTGATTCGATAGATTACTGTTCAAACAAAGCTTTGTGTAGACTTATACAATATGATCTGACTTATCCAAATAAAGATTCGGATGAGTTGTAACTAGATAAATGGAATATATCAATTCTAGGTAATTTAAACCTCGATTTTGAAGTATCCCAGTATACTAGCATACAAATGGTAGGATAGGATTGCATTTTATCGTGCAGGAGAGGGCAGATGACAATAGGTGACAATATGGAAATATCAGATGGAAAACTTACATGTAGATTGTGAGACCTGTTCTAACTGTATTTTTTTAATCTTCAACCTTTTTTTAATTATTTCTGTATTTTAGTTTTGGTTAGTGAGCCATAAATGAACCACATTTCCAATTACTAAGAATATTCTTCACAAAAGGTTCTTCACTTTTTTGTACGTGAACTGCGAATGCTACTAGCCTGTATTCGAGATATGAGCCAAATAGAATATATATCTACTAAACGTGTGCCGTCGATAGATCTCTCTGCCGTAGTGTAGTCTATTTGTGGCCAACGCTTGTTTATTCATATATTTTCGTATATATATTTTTCTGTTGTTGTTTGAAACATTGAAAATATTCTGATTTCCCTTCCTTTTTATATAAATTGTGCAACTATGTTGTTGTCAGCATATGTGTGTCTATATGTACCAATATATTCATTTCCCGTTGTTTACCGTATATCTATGTGTGGTCACTGGTCATTGTTATTCGTCCCTTATCTGTTAGTTGATTCAATCTGAGGTTTTGTCCACTCACCCGATTCTTCTTAAATATCATTTTTAAATACTATTGTCAGGAGAGGAGAGGAGAAGGTCAAAAATAAATCTATCTATTTTACTAGCTTAGTTCTTTGGTTATAAAAAGAAAAGTCTGGGCAGTATCCCACATTTAATAACTTACAAAAAAACAAGCAACAAACATCAAATATGGAACGTGAAATTGTGATGGATCAGAATGCTCACAATGCAGAAATAATGAGGAACCTTAACAGGTTTGATTGGCTGATTTGTTTTTGTATACTACTGTATTGTGCTCATGGTTGCTACTGTCAAATGGGTACATTCATTTTCAAGCTCAATCTGATTTTCCTTGAGATTTGATAAAACTATTTTTATGACAGCCATTGATGTATTGACCAGAAATCGAATAACAATATATTCGGCTAAATTTTTTTGAAAAAACATTTGGCGAATCATGCAATATTCCAATCAAAAGGATCGAACATCTACTTGATTTGATTCTTCATTCAACATATCCCTACTTCCAGTTAAATTCTTTCCTTTTACTTATTGTTGTCAAGTCAAGATTCAATCATTTTTGAATCGGACGTTTGTCATATCCTATCAAATCCGAATCTGATTCTACTCAAAAAGTTCACGATAATTTCTAATAAAAAGTAGTCCTGTAGTTAGGGCTTCAGAATAGCCCTAACGTATTTCCTGTGTGTTGTGAGAGGCAACTAAAAGGAAAAATAGTGGTAGATGGTTTCACCATCGCCAGGGGCAGATACCACTGCACTTCACCAAAGCAGTTCAGTTCCACTTGAAATGTTTTCCCAAAAAAACAGGTTTCAAGTGTGTCAAGACAATGCATTCTGTGCAAAACCTCTTTAGATTTGATAAAATTTTTGTTAATAACCTCCACTGGTAGTATTTTTTCTTCTACTTTTGTGTTGAGGGTGAATTCGCTTTTTTTCAGTTTTCGCAAAGACAATTTGCATTGTGATTTCACAATAAAAGTTGGATCCGAAGAAATGCCGGTTCATAGAAACGTACTGTCAGCTGGGTCGGATTACTTCAAGGCAATGCTAGCTCATGATGTGAGGATATTTATGTTTGTGTTGTTTGTACTATACAGACTAATTTTTTTTACATTCGTGCATTCGAGTTATAATCTTGTATTTGGGTCGAGATCGATATGGGCTTCAAAAGATCTTAGTGTATTTCCTGCATTTCAGAAAAGGTGACTAAATGAAATCAAAGTAGCGGTAGAGGTTTTATTATTGCCCTGGGAAGATACCACTGCAATTTACCATATTGGTTTTGTTCTGTACTTGCTGGTATTTTATCTTGTAGTAGCTCTTTGTCATTTGAGTGGTCGTTATCTGGGTCTTTTTTGGCCCTACTTTCCTTGTTGGGAGAAAATTTATTTTAAAAAAGTCTGAGTTATTACACTACGTGTTGAGTAGAATGGGATGGATTAACAAGCTGGACTTGCCAGGACTTGAACTTGAGCTATTCAACCAGCAAGGATTGAATATCACATGAAAAATTTTTCATTCAACTATTTCTTTGAAGAGATATCTCAACTTGAAAACTTGAATTGCATGGATGAACCGTGAATGCATAATGCTATTTTGAGTTGGTATTATTATTTCTTTCCAGACAAAAGAGAGTCAATCCGGCATTGTTATCTTAAAAGAATGCAATCCAGTTTGTGTCACGAAATGTGTTGATTTTATTTACACTGGAACAGGATCTGTATCGGATGAAAATCGTCAAGAATTAATGAGAGTTGCTCACATGATGCAATTACAAAGTAAGAATTATTTGTAGGATTGTCTTTATAGTTTAGTTGGAAGGGTATTCAAAATGTATTGTAAAAAAAAAATAATGTTCCAACATCTTAGTAGATATTCGACCATATTTTGTCTATTTTGGAACAAAATCATGATTCATGTCTAATTTTGCAACATAAAATTTCACATTTATCATGTTTCCATTACCAAATGATTCAATTTGATCAGAAAATGGAATCCCTCCTAATCTAAATTCCTTAATATTTGACTATATAACGATATACCTAATTTTCAAAATTTTTTATTTAAATTAAAGAAGGTATTCGTACCTAACAAATTGATGGTGGTGATTTTACTTTACTGAGTGACCAATAACTAGGACTGCCCTATAAATGACCCTATTTTGTAACAGAATTGAGCGACAAATAACTGGATATTTTGTCGAAAAACCAGATGTACATTTTCAAGTTGCTAAGTTGACCGCACACGACCTACCCCACTTTACTATAACAGACTGGCAGAATGCTACCTACGCTGCTACATAGACACCCGAAAAAATAGTTCCATCAAAAGAAAATTCTGCAGATTGACTATTTTTCATGATATGTATCTGTGTCAAAGACCAGCAACAGTACAGTACAAAGTTTGGTTTGAATCTTCAAATTTACGATTATTTCTAGGTACAATAAAATTTTCATACCGTATTTACCACTCGTATACATGACTAAAAGCGTAAAGTATTTCTTTCTGAGTATCTGGCAGCAACCAAACTGCGTAAACACAGCTCAAAAAAATAGATATGAGCATTTCAGACATCCAAAGAAAATCAGGATTCTGGCAACCTGTAATATAATACAAAAGTGTGATTCAGGGCATGTTTGGCAGCAAAACCATAATTTATGTCAAAATTGTTAACGACAAATTCCTATGCATCAAGAACTTTTTTTGAAATGAGTTTCCTATTCTAATAACCTCATATGTCGTGATGACTCTTTAGTCCATTCCCACCACTCAACTCGAGGTGTAATAACGAACCAGAACGCATACATTTTTTTTAACAAAAATAACCCTGTTCATTTATAAGTGACTGTTTTAATAGGAGAGTGCTTAGAATGCAGACTTTAAAATTGCCCCAACATATCTCCCGTGTGCCGTGAGAAGCAGCCATATGGAAACAAATGAGCAGGACTGGTAGATGGTTCTACCCAAGTCAGACAACACTCGCTGCACTTTATTATAGCCGTTCAGTTAATGGAAACTGATTCCACCCTTGCTTACTGTACATTTTAATGAAAAAACATTTATTTCAGGGCTCTGCGATGGAATTGCTCTCTTCTTAGAGAAAGATTTGGATTCAGAATCGTTTGTTTCGATCAAACGAATCGCGAAAATGTTCGATTGTCAGAAGTTGCAGAATCATTGTAATGAATATGCTTTGGAAAACTTACGCTCAATTGTTCTAACTCAAGATTTCAAACATCTCGACATGGAAGATATTTCTTATATGATAAAAGCTGAGAAAGCAAAGGTAATGACAGAGATGGTTTCAAATAATTAGGAAAAGTTGACTTGTTAGGATTTAACTTTGATTCTTAAATGTGTTGCTTCCACTAATGGCAACAAACATGTAAAGGTATTTTGCCGATGCATTGTGTTAGGTACTGGTAACAAAATAAAAAGGAATTTCTTTCGGTCGAGGCGATGAAAATTGTAGCTTCATGGCCGCAAAGACCAAATCTAAGTATCAGCTGCGCTCGTTTAGAACAACGAAATCAGAAAAACACAATCTACATAAACGTGTGTTGCAGGCATGAAGCGTTTGATTTCATAATTATGACATCTTGTGACATAAAATCGATATTAATTTTTTTGGTTTTCTAACAAGACTCGTGTGTTTTTCATGAAATCCCCGAGAGTCTAAGACATGCTTTTGATTCCATTTTTGTTTTTATTTCCTTCACAGTAATTCATTTGCCTCTTCTTTGTATCTTCAGTGTCAGAAAATACTTTGAAAGCTTGCTTGAATAATTTCATTATATATATATATATATATATATATATGAATTATATGTATATATATATATATAAGTCATATTATATAAGTCATAACATTGTTCTTTGTTTCCAGGCATCTGTTGCTGACAAATGCAAAGCATTAATAATCTGGACTCAACATGAACCAGACGATCGTGCCAAATTCTTTGAAGAAAACTTTAAAATTTTGGATTTGTCAAAACTTGGATTCGAATATGCGAAATATCTTGTGGAGAGTGAGGTAGATATAGTATCAATCTGGCAACATATTTAAAATTTTGGGCAAAATCTTCACCCTCGACTTGGAGATAAGAACCAAGGTATGGGTTAATCACATGAAGAACCACGTCTTCTCATGCAGATACCACTTCCGAGACGAGGATTGATTTTTATCAAGTTATTTACTAGTTTTTCCTGTGCATGGCATTGGTAGGTGGAGGAGGCCGTAACTAGTGATTACGTGAACCACCATCCGCCCAGTGAGGATTCCAGCAATCCTCTCGCAACTGGATTGGAACCATAGACGATTAGAGATGAGTAGGTTGGAAAGTTTAACCAACATTTAACCGATTTAACTGACAGACAGAGCTAAATTTTTTGGATTCTGTGTTGATTTGTCTGATAGGCGAGAATTGAGTTTGTTCCACAGTGTGCAATTAACAATGTTCACAATTTTCACCAGTAAGGAGATTCAATTGAGAACGCTGTATTTTTCAGTTTTCATGTTTTAAATTTTTTCTATTGGGGCTTTAACTTTTTTTCTAGAATTCTTGAGTGTATCTAGATATTTTAAATTGAATGTTCTCTGATATTCTTCCAATTATAAAGTGAACATTAACAATAAAAAAATTGTCAATTTTTTCAAGTCTCTCGTATCCAACTCCCTACTCAGTGTCAAACTGCTCTTCTCAACAGTCATCAACAGAGCCATTAAAGCTTCAAAGCAAGGTATGATGTAAATTTGACATATCTGCCTTGGTTGATGGTGAAAGCATCTTCCCTTTATTTGTTCAGTTGCCTTTTACGACATGAAAGGAATATGTTATGCGATTCAGAATTCCCGTAATAATTCACAATTTGTTCAAATTTGATACATTCCATTGCCACTCTGTAAATATGTCATTCAGTGTATAAGATCGGAATATTTCTTGTTTCGTTTATTTTCAAGTTATCTTAAAAGCCCCTCTATGAACTCCTATCATTGCATATATCAAAAAACTGTTGCTAAGTATATTATAGTTCGTTTACCAGCACTCAGAACTTTCTCTCTTACATATTGTGCTTTGTGTGTGTAAGACTAAAATTTTGTCATCCGCAGTTAGAGATAGGAAAATAAGGATTGTAGCTTTTTGGGATCAGTTATGAGTTAAAACTAATTATAATATTGATATATTTGCCAGCTATCAGAACTTCCTTATTACATTTGCAGACTGTGACTGTTGTAAACCCCTAACTAACCGGGCCTATTCTTTACATGAACATTTATAGTAAGTTAGGTTAAACTTGTTCCATTGTCTCTCTAGTTAGCGTCTGACGGTAGACCTTTCCTTACCCTCTTATGCGAATCATGATAATAAATTATACAAAAATGTTATCACGAATACCAAAACGTTTGGCAATTGACAAAAGAACAACATTTCATTTCAAAACCAAGAAACAACCTCACCACACCAGCAGTGACTCTGCACTTAAGTGAATATCTCAACAAGACATGAGTCTTGAAGCAGTTTTTAAGCTAGTTCATATTTGATTGATTTCTAATAAAATCTTAACTACTAAAACTTACATTCTTATATTTTAGTGGTTGCTGTCTTTGATAAAACTTCCAATTCAATCCAAGGTTTCAACCCTGATCTAAAGACTTGGACAAAAATGGCGGTAGGTGTAATATATATCATTTATAACTCTTTTTTTTAATTACTTATCAGCAGTGTTGATCAGTCTGACAAAATTTTGTTACAATAATATTTGCAAACGTCACATTACAATAACATTGAGTTAGAACAGCATAAGTGCATTTTTTGCTGCATATGGTTAGGAGAAGACTTGTATCCGTTTCGGACTGGTGTCTGCTAGAGAAATCATGGTTCTGTTATTGTTTCTTCATAATTGGCAACATTTGTCAATCCTTCTGATAAAAAGATCGAAGAAGGTCATGATATGCCTTGTTGGTATGTGAGTGTTTTTTTGCAAATTTGAAATAGAATGTTTGTGTTGTGAAGGAGTTCTAAATAAGAATTCATTATTAATAGAATGACGGACATGTCAGATACATAAGGTAGATATATGAAAAATCTGTATGACAATACGTGGCACTGCTTCCTCTTCAAGTTCACTTTCCTCTTCCTCATTATTTTGACCCAGACCCTCACTCCTTGCAAGTAATTTGTTTATTCCTATGATTTCCATTCATAATTCAGAATGTGTCCAATGATATTTCTGCTCAACAATTTTTTGCTGTTGTTCTTCATGATGACATATATGTTCTTGGATATACCAGGGAAAGTCATTGTTTAAGAAATTATTCTGATTCTCCATCAACCTGGGAAAGATTTCCTGATCGGAAAACCAATGGAAGATTGAGAGCTGTAACGTTAAAAGGTATGTTTGCAAAGCATGTCACCTACTGAAAATTTTCCCTCTACGGTTTTGAAAAAGACTCATAAAAATCTATTTCAATTAACAGCTGCACAATGATTTATGGAAGGCTTACTTAGGCAGCAATGCTCTGTGCTCACGCATAGCTACCATGTAGGGGATGCATCCCCACCATCCTCTGAAACTGGAAAAATATATAAAAATTACAGAAACTTCAAAAATGACATACATTCCAAGAACACGACATTATTACATAGTTAGATGGTTTATTTTACAATGTGTAATCATGAATATAACACATTTTTAAAGTTTCAATTATGATACCACACACAAAATTATTGAAATTATATACAGAATGCATACAAGACCTTGAAGGGGCACCGAGGCTTCTGACCCACATATTAGCGCCACATTAGCTGATGATGCGACAGACCACTACTGAGAGGTGAAATTTCCACCCCTTTTCTCAATGATCCATTGCAACATTTCCAATAAGAATTTCTAAATAAGAAAGTGTCACGTCAAGTCAACTAGAAGTTTTGAAAAAATAAGAATGGAAAAAAGTGCTTGGTTGACGTTTCAAGCTAGGTATACACTGCTGAAAATTCAACTTAGATTTATGTGATGGCATGTATAATATCCAATAAAAAACTCCAAGAGTCCATTATCAATCTCTTTTAGAACACATGGTTCACGTTGCAAGTTTTGATCCTTTAATTTTACATTCTCGTTTTTTTATTTGACAGTAAAGTAATATAGCTCACTGCAGGCTGTAACTTTTATTCAAATTGCACTTGAATGTGCCGACAAAGATCTGAAAATAAGCGTGCTCTCACATTCCTTCAAATAGATATTTATCAGTGGAATAATCGAAATCTGTGGGATAATTCACAGGTATGATATACGCTTTCGACGACTGTAGTCCTTCAAGCTCTATTGTTGAAAAGTTTGATCCTTCTATGAACTCCTGGAATCAAGTTACCAACAAAACTGTTCCTGCCTGGGGATGTGCTGTTGTTGCGACAAAAGGTATTTAATCGGATAAAACTTAGTTGGTTGAGGTTACCTCAGCCTATATTAGAGTTAACTTCAATGAAAAAATCTATGAATTTTGTCACCAAAAGTAGAAAATGAATAATAAACATTCATATTATTATATTAAATAGCTTTCAATAAAGAAATAAAACATTCAGAAAGTTAAAATACAAGAATAATTGTCAGGCTTCACCTTTTCAACTTCAGTCATTTCTGCGCTCAAAATGAATAGCAACTGAATATGGCATGCTACTAATGCACGACCAGCCTGGATATTTTTGTGTAAATTGTGAACATTTTCATTCATTCTATTCAATGATTGATCACTGGTGAGATTTGTCAATTGATTCTGATCCCAATAATCAAGATTCATTATTTTGACCATGAGTAAAAAAGTTTTCTTCCTCCATAGTGATTGTCGCTCTCTTGCATGATTTGTCGATTCATTGTCTATTAAATTCTACTTTAGATTACATTTACTGCATCGGTGGATATGTTGGCCAACGGAGCTCACTTAGAACTAATCTGCGGCTTGATCCAAATATTCTAGGATGGCGCACACTGCCTGATATGCCATCTGGAAGATACTTTGCATCTGCTGTAGAGTTGAATGACAATATCTATGTGTTAGGTACGTCTGAAATAATTCAACCATTACTTAGACATGCGGGAAATATTCAGCAGAAAGTTTAGGTATTATAATTTTAAAAATGAAATAAATATTGCTGTGGAAAGGAATTTCCTTAAGTGGAAGTCACCATCTTGCCTGGGACTCGTTACTGGTGAAATTGAACATCCTGATTTTCATACCTACAATCTAATACTTTACGGGGAGTGTAAATTTGGTTTTCATAGTTTTTGCATTATTTGTTATCTGAATCTACATTATACAGGAATACCACAAGCATCCATTGATAGTCAGACAGGAAACATATAGTTAAGGTTCTAAATATGCAACCGATCGATCATACATAATATCTTGTTTTTTCGAATTCAAATTTTCTGTTAATTTCAAGTTTTATATTCTATATCATATTCTTTATAAAATATATAACTAACCTCCAATCAATGCATTTGACCAAATATAAGATGGTTCAGGGGTGAACAAAAACATGCACAGTCTGTAGGATCCTTGAACTCCTTATCCCCCAAAAGTTTGCACCCACATGCTCGGCTACAATCTTTTTTGTTCATTAGACACATTATTACACTTTCAGTCAATTGGTGGGCAGGAAATTAGGAGCCGGACGGAGAATCTATGTTAAGATCTACTATTTGTTTTCCAATGTGATAACCATTGTGCCGGTGTTGAACTCAAGATGGTTGTATTTTTTTTTACTTTAAAACTTGGCCAGCAAAACAAACCGAGTCCAATCCAAGTATTTCGTCTCCTTCGTACGAAAAATCAGTTGTTAAACACATTAAGTATGGGCCATTGATGATGTATTGCAAATACTCCACAAAATAATATTATTGACTGGGCTAGTTTCTGTAGTAAGATCTTTATTGCAGCCTGGTACAACGAGAATATTTTATTATAGTTTTTATTTATATCTAACGAATAACATACATAGGTGGAACCCCGTTGAGCAACCCTCTTGCTACTGCAGTCTGTTTTGATATCGCTTCAGAAACCTGGACATCAATTGCCAACATGAATCATGCAAGATATAGTCTGGGTTCCTGTGTTGTCAGAGACAAAATATACGTGATTGGAGGGTGAGTTCTTTTTAATTAAATTTACTCAAAGTTAGGTTTTATGTTGATATCCTTGAAACCACTGAATCACTTAGAGCTACTACAGTTAAATGAAATCTTTGATTTATATAACAGTTGAAGTTGAAAACTCCATTCAATGTTAGTTAGTTAGTTTGATCAGTCTTCCAAATTTTTTGGATTTTAAAAAATTATGATAATGATTAATTATTTGTACAAAAACATACAATCTCATTATGCAAAAGATGTGAGTTTTTTTAAACTGGTCATGTCATGGATAGGGAGACAAGAGTTATATGATGTTAAATAAATAATAACTTTGAAAAAAACTCAAAACTCTTAAAAAAAAAACATCAACGCTAAACTTAATACTTTGCGACATGAGAACATATTATCATATGTATGCTTAATATCATCTCAATTAGTACATGCCATCCACTCAACCCAGAGGTCAATCAAACCAAAGCTTTCCCGCAAATCTCTTTGCTTAAAAGTGTCGGCTCGAATAAGGCCCCACTCAGGTTTATTTACTGAATGAGTGGCTGTAAAAATTTATATCTTTGTGACTTCACTCACATCAGAATCTGGATGGTAAGGAAACAAGGATTGGTGGTTGGTTTATCGGTATTACAACATATCACAGAAATTTTTTTAGTAGAAATTCACGCTAAACAAGACAGACCCCAAAGGAACCAACCAATATGGAAAGAAGCTACACAGATTGTAAAATCCAGTAACTGCACCTCAAGCTCATAACATAACTTGTAATCGAAAGATGCAAGGCTGTGCCATTACCGTATAAACATGATATCAAGTGCGAGAACCACCTTTTTTCTCATTTCTGATACATATCGCTCGATAATCTGTTCTATTTTATCATGGCAGGAATAGTAGTTATAACACCATTGAAGAATATGACTTGGTGCAGAACAAGTGGAATGTTGTAGGTTCAATTACTGGAAAATCCATCGACCCGGAAGCTTCAATTGCTTTGAGTTCACCTACTTAATGGATTCACATTATCTAATCACAATGTAAAGAACAATGTCCGTTTTTTATTCCCATCATCCCAGGATTTATTTTTCTGTCATCACATGGCCCATGAAAATTCCTTCAAAATTGAAACTTGTGTATAAAATGTAACAAATTGTGTGATGTATTTTTTTATAGCCGCTTATTCGGGTGGATCACCCTCAACAAGGCCCTGTAGCAGAAGTCACTTTTGAGCGAACAGAGTTGGTTCACCCAGGCTTACCCAAGTTATTACACCCTGGGTTTAATAATGAATTTACAAGCCAGCTTTGCCAGGACTCAACCCCGAGATCTCCAACCCGCAATGCCAACATGATAATCACTGGGTCATCGCACCCACATATGGTACCCTGTTGCCAACTAGATAAAGACATACTTCGCTTCTAGTAGTTATATGCATGGTTTTAAAACATTTAATTTTTCAGTCTTCCAATTAATTAATTAATAAACATTGCCACTGAAATCTTGCTTTCAAACAATATTAAACTTTTTCCAATTTATGGTGGATAAATAGGCATCTACCACTTCTTTTTTCCTTTGCGTCATCTTATTGACAGTTGATGTATTTCCTGCATGTTGTAGAAGTCCACTAATATAGAAAATCGTACTAGCATCCAGGGGAGATACCACTCTCCGCACCTAACTATAATAGTTCTAGTTTGGATGTTTAAAACTTGGGTACAGTTGCTGGTATACCATTTTACACAGCAATTTGCCATATATCTTTCATGTACATCTGCCAAAATTTTAGAAGTGCACTGCAGAAAAAGAATATTTTTAGAATCCTACCTTTTCCAGAAAAATCAAACTGGTAGAAATGTTGAAGAAAACTGCATGTTTCCGACGACTCATCTTCATGTTTTTGCTTATATTGTGTGCCAGGGTGGAAGAATCTTGCCTTTCTTCGGGTGTCTGGTATGTTTCTTTGAGTGGACAAAGAAGCTTCAACACTACTGTTTCAAAGCTGTATTGATGATTCTGAACCTTCCGAACCTCGAATGTCGAAAAGATACAATTTATTTTTCTGGCAAGAGATATCATGAACTATTATCCATTTATGAATTTTTTTCCGATCAAACCCGTATTTTTCGGGTATCTGAGTAGCTGCCATTTTGGTTTGTGCCTCATCTATTTAAGGATGCCCTGTTAGCTCAATAGGTAAGGGGTTATGCTTAGATCTACACATCTCTGATCGTCCCGATCCTGTGGGTGTTGATGATTATATGCTGGGCTGCTCGCCAGTGCACGATGTTTCACAAAAGCACTGCTTATGGCTGCCTCCTCCGATTAAGTCCACACACAGTAAAGGAGGAGACACATGATTAGCCAAAATATTTAACCTCTATTCTGAACTGGTATCTGCACGAGAGGTTGTGGTTCGCCATACAATTCAGTTGTATTCTTCCATTTCCTGCAGGATAACAACGAAATCCTATCCTATTTCCTACATGTAATTATTTGTTAATAGAATATCTTTTACTGTAGTGTTAGTTGGATAGCTTATAAGTCATCTTTACATTTATATAGAGCAGCATTTTATTACATAATTTGTTTTTCAATGGTTGCACTGTAGTCTGTACCTATATTTTGTTATGACGAACCATTGAATAACTCTTTAGAAGTGTATAGAATTATTATTAACTCTAAAAATATTAGTCACAAACCATTCATGATTGATCATAATAATGCAGAATAATTGTATATATTGAACTCTGGTCATTTCTGTTATATCTAAATTTATTTCTTTCCATCTACTGCAGTGATATCATTTCAATTTCATGTTTTTAATGAAATAATTTATTATATCAAGCATGAGCCATAGCTGTGTTGTGCTTTGGTCCGCTTTTCACTCAAAATTAAAAATATATGCATGTTTGTATGTGTTTTATAACCATTTTTTCAGTCTCTTATGCCAGAAAAAATATAAATTCTGAATGGCAGCATTTGGTTATTTTATGCGTTATTTGGTAAAGGACGCGTGAAACTTTCATGTCATAAACTTTGTTTGAGGTTTGACCCCCTTGTAAGGATTTCTGTTTGTGGGTGCTTTTTGCGTACTCCTTAATACTTTGTTGAAGACAAATTGTTTGGCATCTATCTTGGCTTGAAGGAGTTTTGAGGTTTGTCCAAGATGACCGGTAAAGAATTGAAATTGTTTATAGTGAGATATTTCTGGCACAGATTTGTCATGGTTGGTGGAGGAAGCCATAACCTCAGTTGAAGTCCAACATGTGCACCAAATGATCGCTCATCAAGCAGTCAACTAACCGATGTCAACCAATAGTCAATTTTATTTGTCGCCAACTACAGATGGCAGATGTTGGGAATAAAAGAAATGGGCCAAAATATGCCAACCAATGGCCACTCGAACAACTACAAGATATCGTACCAGCGAGCGCAAAACATCAAGAACGGCAATGGTGAAGTGCAGTGAGTACTATCTGCCCTGTGAGAAAATAAGATCATATACCACCTTCCCCATGACTGTTCCAAAGCCAGTGCCCGTGGAGCAAAACTTTAGCCAACACCTTGCTGTGTTGGGAACGGGTCAATGACAAACTAGTTTGCCACAGACGAAAACAGATTTCACAGCTGGCTACATCGCAAAAACCAGTTCTCAAAATATGGACTAAAAATGGAATATTGTTTATAATTCATATCCTTCTGCAGAGCGCGTTTTCTTCTCTCATGAGCCACGCAACTACCTGTTTTTTTTTCAAAAGACGAGGTTATCGAGTAGAGTAAAATTATCTCAGTTCTGACACCTAGCGATGGGCATTTTAAAATACCTTTTTGGCAGGATTCGAAAAAATTAAAAATTTAATGCATCGTCACCCTTACTTGAATAAGAATTCTTTGCGAGAGCCTACTTATAAGACAGTTTCAGTCCCGGTAGGTGAGGTTGTTTATCCAGGACTACTACTCTTTCCAACAACTCTAAACCCGTCTGTTTAAAAGTGACTGCTGCTACAAGGCAATACATTCAAAGGTGTGGTTACATATAATAGTATTTGAGAGTCCTGGCAACAGTCTTCATACCACCACAGTCTTTATAACCAACCTTCATACCATCCCCATCGCAATTATAAACAGTTGATAAAAATCATAAATTTTTCGGTCACAAATGCAAATTGTACAAGAATGATAAAACACGGAGTTAATATGGCTTGATGACTTAAAAAAGTACCTATTTTTAGCCCGGGAATAAATTCTGAAAATGAATTCACAATTTTTCTCCTGTTAAAATTCACTTCAAGGCCGAAAGCGGCTCTCAAAGGGAACTAACCAAACAAACTGAACTGTCACAGTGTAAAGTGCACCAAGTGGTATCTGTCCTGGGCAATGGTAGAACCATATACCACTTAGTTGCTTCCTTTTAGTTGCCTTCTACGACACATAGGACTATTCTAAAGCCCGTACAGAGCATGAAATTGAAATAGCAACAACGACAGGAAGTTTGTGACCTTTTTCAAGTGGAGTACCTGTTGACATTTCTTATTCAAACAATTTCATATTCAGCAGTTGTGATGAAAGATTATGACAATGAATATTTTTTTCATAGTCTTCAGGTATTTTGCATAAAAAGTGCTATTTCAGTCTACTTCATTGCAGTGTTAGTACTAATGTACTATTATATATTTCAATGCATATTTTTTTAATCAAAACTCTCCCAGATCAAGGTTGAAAAATAATACAGTGTCCCAAAACCATTTTGTACAAAAAGCTACAAGAGCATAGAAACTAAGGAATACTCAAAATGTGCTTATTGGCCAAGGTTTTAAAACCTTGCAAATCAACATAATCTGGAGAGGAATATTTGTGGGAAAAACCTCGAGTATAAAACAGTTTGTGTCACTGCAGAATTTACACAGTACATGGATGTAACCAATCCCATGTATTGGTTAAAGGGATGTTAGATTGATAAATTTGTTAAAATTAGGCAAATACTAAAGTGTAAGTGGTAGTTGGAAAATATGAAGGTTCATTCTTAAAGTTTGAATTTTTTCTGCTTACAGCCCAGTAGCAGTTCTTTTTAGGAACTGCGGCTTGCAATACTCCGAGCGAATTCGGATAAAAAATTTCCGTAACGTAATACTAACATGGACAACTGATTTCATGACTACAAAAATAGGGGCTGTTTGAGAAATTAAAAAATAATTCATTTAATACACAAAAGCTTAGACGCAGTTAGAGAACAGCCTTTTGTCGACTTCGATTAATTGACTTGCAGAGAAACACAGGAGGAAAATTCTAAAGTCCATAACTTAAATATGGCCACAGGTCGGCAGATGGTTTTCTTCAGGGTGGCATAAACTTGGGTTTCTTCTGGTGTCCGAAATATCCATGTCATTTTCTTCCGATGGGCAAAAATGCTTCAAAACCATCAACACTGCGGTTTCGTAGCAGTATTGGTGATTTTGAAATTTTTTTCACATTTGGGTACTGCCCAACACTCGAAAAGAGACATTTTAAACTTCTAGCACAAATATATCTTCGCGATTTTCCAAAGTTAGTTTTGACATTACATATTTGCATATTGTTGTTTTTATTTCGCTTTTTATCGCATGATCGCACCATGATTTGCTGAACGATTGCAAGGTTGATTTCAAGGCTTCATCATCCCATCACCAGTCAATCAACTCGTTACTATACTCAAAATCGAATAAAATTAACGGTAACGCAGCCATGGATGAGTATTCGGGTCGGCCTTCAATTCTTTCAACACTTAGTAGATCGTCAATAATCGCAGGGTCCTCAGACCCATTCCCGATGAGATATAAGATCCCAATCATGAATCGTACCTGACGATATACAAATCCAGTGCCCGAAACCGTAATGGCACAGACATCGAATTCATTTCTTCGTTTTTACAAGACGACGACAAAACATCAATATCAAATCGATTTAGAGTTCGTATCGTTGCTTCTCTCATGTTGTCGGATGAAAGTTTCGCAAAATTTGCGAAATCGTGCTCTCAAATCAGTCTTTGACCCGATTCTCTCATGAGGTTGATGTCTAAGCCACCATGCTATCTTCTGAAACATATGTAAAAAATATCATTAATAACATCAGGGAGGAGTTTGCTCTAAGCAAGGTCGAAAATAGAGCTAAAAAGAGTCAATTAACGGCCATCCCAATAGCAAAGAACTACTACAAGATGTAGAACCAACAAATGTACTTTTACACTACTCAAGTGCTCTGGTTTTCTTGTCGTCAACCAAAATGATATGCCACATACCAAAGAAAATTTCTGCTATCGAAGCAAATATGCAATATTTCATAATAATTGCTTCGATAGGGTAAAAATATCTTAAAGAATTAAACTGATCATCAAAATCACTGTAAAATAACTGTGTTTATGGTTTTGATATTTCAGACAAAATCTTTTGTATGTCACAATGAAATTAACCTAACAATAGATGTTTTAAACAATAAAATTATAAGCACACATAATTTACATTTTTGCGTGCTCTCTGACTGTACAGCAGAATCATGACATGCCAATCAAATTTTATTATCAAGGCATGTGCGGAAGATGAATGACAAGATACATCAGTGGAACATAACATTTTTTTGGTACCTAGTCCGTACATTAGGGTTTCGCTTCAAATGCAATCAATCAAAAATAATAGCCCTGTAGGTACAGGCTGCATGTTGTAAGAGATGATTGAAAGAAAGATAGAAGTGAAAACAGAATCTATCATCGCCCAGGACAGATAACAATCATTGCATTTTACCATAGTGGTTCAGTTCTATTTGTGATGTTTTCCGCAAAGAGTGCGGTTGCCGGTACTACATCTCATAGTAGCTCTGTGCTATTAAGTGGCTGTTCGCTGGTTCCTTTTAGGCACAGCGTCCAACCTTGCTCAAAGTAAATTTCAATAAAAAACGAAGTAGAAACCACGAATTGAATTTAGAATCTGAGAGAGCTACTCACCATTTTCATATATTTTTCTCCTCTCCTTTCTTAATCGCCAAAGTCCGTAAGCTGCATCCAAATTACTTCTGACATTTACAGAAATAACTTGTGAGATTCCACTCACACCTTTGTCTGTTCTACCGCATCTATCCAAATTCACTCCGTCACAAATCCTTGTAATAAGTTGTTGAGCAGAGCTTCTAAGAAGACTCCACCACATTTGTGAAAATTTTGCTAGATTTATACGAGTTGCTACTCCATGCATAACCGTTATAGTCCCAGCCAAGATATACAACTTTGAAAGCAATTCGACGTGAATTGTACGCATCAAAGTTAAGCATATCTTTAATACCAGGGTATTTTATGCAAACTTTATCACGTCCACAGTTAAATTTCATCCCAATTGTATCTTCATAACTGTGAATTTGCCTCTGCATTTGAATAACTTTATAAACAAGCTCTGAACGCCGCATATCAAATAGATATTCAAAGTCGTACATAGATCTGTTGTATTTTCTCTGTCTATCTATTTCAGTGTCCTCAGGATCTGCATTATTGCCTTTGTCTACATTCTTTTGACAATATTGAGTCCGTATAAATGATTGAAATCTGGGTTTTGACAGAAATTGGTGACGTTTAAAAAAGAGATTTCTCATTGGTGTGTGTTATTATCTGTAGGCCTGTAAAGATGAAAAAAAAATATTTAGCTTAAAATATATGATAACATAGATCAGTTTATTGCAAAACCTTTTTAAATTTTATACATTTTTACCAAGTTGAGCCCTAAAAAAGCTGACCCACTGGTGGGATAGCTCATATCTGTTGGATACATTGAGACCAGAGGTTACTAGCATGAGGATCAAATGTGGGCCACGGTGGCGTGATGAAACCGACAATAGCTGCCGAACATAACACCTAGGGAATGGCATGGGTTCGGACCCCAATGAAGTTCAAGATTGATGAACGGAAAAGGCTTCGATAAGCAATTCATGCGGGGTGCCCTTGGGTGAGGCACTGTAACCCACAGTCTTGAGACTATAGTCAACAACCTCAATGGGTCTAGACGGGATGGAATAGCAAGACGCAAGAAATATTTCATAACCAGATATAATTGCAAACATTATTAATTGCATACCGTGAAATAAAAATTCATTTCATTTTATAAAAATTCGTGAAAAAAGTCATGTTGCTCAAAACCCGAAAAAACGTATCAGGTTTTGTAATCTTTCGCTAAAACAAACAAGAAAAAATAGTCAAAAACGTGAAAGTCAAATTCCCGCTCCTCCAAGTTAGGATTGGATTTTATTATATCCTATGCTGTATGGCAGAAGAAAGCTAAAAATATTGCTTAACCATAAGCCAAACCTCAACCTCACTTAATGTTTCATCAGCTTCACCAACCTCTAGATCATTTATTCTTGCAAACTTGATTTATTAATACCGATGTTATTTTTGCATCATACACAAAATATTTAATTGAATATCAAATCAATGCATCAAAATCAAATACATCACCCAAATCAATACATTACCCAAATTTTCATAGCTAGTCCATGTACATTTTATCAGGGTTCAAATTGATCAGTTGACCTAAGCTACAAGTGCTATAGCCTATTGTTGGGACAAATTTTTTGGTAGAAATTAACCAAGGTACGATTTGTATGTCAATCATTTCGCATACTCTTTCTTACCCAAAGCTTTGGGGATAAGCTATATCCTGTGAGAGATGATTATGTGCAAGAGGTCAGCTTGACGCCTTGTCGGTGCATGGTTGTTCAGGTAAGCACTTCTTTCGGCTTCCTCCACCAACCATGTCCATGCACAAAGAAAGTGAGTAAAAACGCCCAGCTTAAACCTTCACCCCGGATTCAGAGCTGGTGTCTGCACAAGAGGTCATGGTTAAGCCGTATTCTCGGCTTTCCTCTCCCGTAGGATAAAAGTGAATTCCTATCCATTGAGCTACCACAGTAACCTGGTAACTTTAGCACTGAGCAGGCTAGCCAAAGATAAAAGAAATAAAATGCAATACCTTCCCTGAATTTTGGTATTTCAAAATAGGAAATACTGAAAAAAATTCATAAAAATATACACATGAAATACACTCCATTTTACTGAATTTAGTGAAAAATGTCCTGCAATGAAAGCTTTGATTGTCATTAAATAAATACCAAAGATATGCGATAGTACCCGTACACCGAGTGTGGCAGAGAGCGTGGTCAACAAGCTGAATTAACTATTGCAGATTAAATCTCGCCCCTGGTCACGTGAGTGGCATCTTTCCCACGCCATTGGCATTGAATAAATGCCTCTTGTAATTTTTACGGCAAATAAACAAACGACCAGAACTATGTAAGAAAAACACTTTTATGAAACTTTACATAAATTTGTACGTAAATTAAATTACATTTTTTCATGTTTTAATATTATTCTGCGAATGTCATGCGTCAATGGAGCCAATAAAACTTCCGCTTTTATAAAGGTTCCGCATTTTTGGCTGGCTACGCCAAGAAAAATAAATCCGGGTAAGCTTGAATCTTCGATGGATCGCTGTCTATCTATGGCTCATGTTAGGCGAAATAAAATTTGTAACTGGGACGGCACCAGGGAACCATTTGGTTTGTGATTTCAGTTTATATAACGATGCATTGATATCTGTGCACTCGGCACTAGCTGCTAGATTCGATAGTTGTGGCCGACACATGTTGAAAAACGCCTTTCTCGCATTGACTCTAGGCTAAAAATTTAAGTAATATTAGTGTCAGGATTGACAATTAGTGTCATGAATTGCCACGATTGGAAAAATTGAAAAAAGGTATATCGCCATGTTGAGAAATACTGGAGAAGAAAATGCCAAATTGCATAACTAAATAGTATCCAAATATGGTTACAATATAGAGGGAGCGAACTTTCGCTATGCTACATTCAAAAAAATTGTCGAAATAGTTTAAGTATCGAAAATATTAGGCTTTTATTTATTTGGTAAAAATGGTACAAAATTTCCAGTTGGGTACAATCAAACTTATTTCAATAAAAAAAAAATGAAACGAATAAATAATTAAAAATATTACAAATAGGTTATTTTTGAGTTGTTTATATAAAAAGCTAAAGACCAGTCTAACATCAGCCCAGTTCAGGTCGGTCGGTTAAGCGCGAACATATTGCCCGAAAGGCCAATGGTTCGATGCTTGACCACTTCACCACGGGGCATACCTTTCAGCAAGGCACTTCACGGGCAGCTGTCACATAGAACAGATACACAGTCACTACAAAGGTCCGTGCCTAACGGGTGTAGGGTATAAGCCCCCCCCAAAATTCACAAAGGTTCACGGACAGGCCATAGCAAAAAAATTTAAAAAAAAGAAATAAAAAAAAGGAATAACTGGAAACATGGCTGTTGTTGCTCTCACAAAATTTGGCCTTTTTACTATTATCTCATCATTCAAGGAATGAGTAAAGTATAGATGGACAAAAAGTTAAATGAATGAAATGCACATGGACGTAACATTAAAAGAACAAAATACATACTGGCAGAATTGTGAATGAAAAAATAGTTCAATCAGTCAAAACATTAAATGAATGGAATATACATGAACTAATATCAAGTCATTGAAATACACCACATTGCCAAAACATGAAATGAATAAAATGCACATGGACGAAACATTGAAGAAACAAAATACATACGGACAATACTTTAAATGAATGAAGTATACATTGTTACAAATTATAAGTAGTTAAATGTAAAAATTGAGTGGATAAAACAACACGATCAGATGATACTTTTAAAATATGATTTTATCAGGCAAGGGCCATTGATGTGAAAACAATTTTCTGATAAAATCGAATTTTGTCCCCATAGATGTTGGTTATAGAACTGTCCTGACATTCTCTGGTGTTTTGAGAGATCACTAAAAAAAATCAAAAAAACTTTCACCACCACCCAGATCAGATACCAATCACTGCACTTAATCATAAAAGATCGGTATTCTTTGGGATTGTTTCCACCTAGAGTTGTTGGAACAGCATTTCAAAGTACCATTTTGTCATTAAGTGAATTGACAAAAAAACGATTCCAATACCATCATTTTGTGCCATATGCTGCCTGTTTGTTTGCTCAGTTTTATTCGCTAGATTGTGTTGGCTTCGTGTTGGCTTAGACAATGTGATCTGACTTATACAAATAAAGAATCAGGTGAGTTATAACTAGCAATATTGGATATATCAATTCCGAATGATTTAAAACTAGCTATTCAGGCTGCATTAAAGTAGAATGATGTAAATTGTAAAGTTAAGATATTTAAATCCTATTTTGAGGACAGAAATTTGTTGTTAAAATTTTATTAAAAAGAACCTCGTCATCAAGATGGGGTTTTCCTTTGAATATTATCTATTGACTATTGAATTGCGAGTATTTTTCTTTTTTGGGTTATTGACTCCACTTCTGAAAGTGGTAGATTTTGCAGTATCCCACCAGTATAATAGCATATAAATGATGGGGTAGAATTTCATTTTATTCTGCAGGAGAGGACTGTTGAGAATATACAGATTTTATATGGTCATGTGGATTGTGAAACCTCTTCTAATTTTTGAACTATCATATCTTTATTTTTTTACCAGCTTAGTTCTTTGGTTTTATAGTCTGTGCAGTATCCCACAATTGGTAACTTGCAACAAACAAGCAAAAAACATCAAATATGGAACGTGAAATCGTGATGGATCAGAATGCTCACAATGCAGAAATAATGAGGAACCTTAACAGGTTTGATTGGCTGATTTGTTTTTGTATACTACTGTATTGTGGTCATGGTTGCTACTGTCAGATAAGTGCATTTAATTGCAAGTTGAATCTGATTTTCATTGAGATTTGTACGAAAATTTCTATAACAGTTATCTCGATTCATTGACCAGAAATCAAATAACAATATATACATTGAAATTTTTGTCGAAAACAACATTTGTCGAATCCTACTCACACATTGCTGGATTCAACATCCGGCCAAATTCATTCATACGTTCCTATTGTTGCCACATTAAAAAAGTTCATATAAAAAAATAATTTTCAATAAACAGACAACAGTGTGTCAACAATGTTTTTTTGCAAAACCTCTGCAGATCTGATAACTTTTTAGCAAATAACCTGCACTGGTAGCAATTTTTCTTCTACTTTTGTGTTGAAGATGAATTCGCTTTTTTTCAGTTTTCGCAAAGACAAGATTCATTGTGATTTCACAATAAAAGTTGGATCAGAGGAAATGCCGGTTCATAGAAACGTTCTCTCAGCCGGGTCGGATTACTTCAGGGCAATGCTAGCTCATGATGTGAGGATATTTATGTTTGTGTTGGTTGTACTATACCGATTGTTAATTTTTTTACATTCGTGCATTTGGGTTATAATCTTGGGTTTGGGTCGAGATCGATATGGGCTTCAGAAGATCCTATTGTATTTCCTGCGTTTCAGGAAAGGTAATTAAAAGAAAACAAACTAGTGGTAGAGGTTTCAAAATTGCCCTGGGCAGATACCACTGCAATTTACCATATTGGGTTTGTTTTATACTCGCTGATATTTTATCTTGTAGTAGATCTTTGTCATTTAAGTGGTCGTTATCTGGCTCCTTTTTGGCCCTGCTTTCCTTGATCGGAGCAAATTTCTATTAAAAAAAGTCTGAGTTATTACACTACGTGTTGAGTAGAATGGGATGGTTTAACGAGCTGGACTTCCCAGGTCTCGATCTTGGGATATTCAACTGGCAAGGATTGAACATCATATGAAAATTTTTTTATTCAACTATTTCTATGAAGCGATATCTCAACTTGAATTGCATGGATAAACCGTGAATGCATAATGGTATTTAGAGTTGGAATTATTATTTCCTTCCAGACAAAAGAGAGTCAATCCGGCATTGTTATCATAAAAGAATGCAATCCAGTTTGTGTCACGAAATGTGTTGATTTTATTTACACTGGAACAGGATCTGTATCGGATGAAAATCGTCAAGAATTAATGAAAGTTGCTCACATGATGCAATTGCAAAGTAAGAATTGGTTAGTTCTAGGATTTCCTTACATTTTACTCTGAACATCATTCGAAATCCACTGTGTTAATAGAAAAATGTTTGAACATTTCAGATAAACTGAACTTCATATATTTGTTCATATTTTGGAACAAACTTAGGATTCATGTCCAATATTACAACATTAAACTTGGTATTCATCATATTTGCACTACAAAATGATTTAATTTAAGAATAATTAGAAAACTGAATCCCTCCTAATCAAAATTGTTTTAGCATAGAGTTCCACTTACGCGAAGGCATAGAAGAAAGATGAGTAGTTAGTCCCGCGTTAACCCGACCGAAAGCATAATCGAATTTTCTTAATATTTCGCTGTTGAAATCGATCATCTTTGGTACTTGGTAAGATAGGATAGGATATCGTTTTTATTCTGCTGGGGAGGAGATCCCTGAATATAGCTTGAACATGTGACAAACCTCTCGTGCAGATACCAGTTTCGAATCTCTTGCATATAATCATTATCCTACCTGCGTCATGAAGATCAGAGATGCCCTTCGTATGCTGGCATCGTATTCTCAAGGCTTTACCAATTGGGCTAACCGGGCACCGGGGTACAAAGTTCAATATTTATTTATTGAAGTGCGATAAAATTTTCGTTCCGTACTATCATCTAAGATTAAATTAAAATATCTCTTTCTGAGTGTCTGGCAGCAAACAAACTGTAAGAAAACAGTTGAACGAATAGACATGAACATTTTGGACATCCGAAGAAAACCAAGATTCTGCCACCTTGCAATATGATACAAAAAATGGTTTAGACTAATTTAGTTTAACAGGCGTTCTTTTTAAGCATTTTTGACGATAACAAAAACCATAATTCACAACCCAAATTTACAACGTCAACGCCTGATCATCTATAAGTGACTGTTATGAAAAGAGAGGCTTAGAGTGCAGACTTTGAAAATTGCCCCAACATATTTCAAGGTCAAACACCACTCACTGCACTTTTTAATATAGTGTTTCAGTTAATTGACACTGATATTCCATCCTTGCTTGGAGTGAAATTTTAAGGAAAAAAACATTTATTTCAGGGCTCTGCGATGGAATTGCTCTCTTCCTAGAGGAAGATTTGAATTCAGAATCGTTTTTGTTTCGACCAAACAAATCGCGAAAATGTTCAATTGTCAGAAGTTGCAGAATCATTGCAATGAATTTGCTTTGGAAAACTTCTGCTCAGTTGTTCTATCTCAAGATTTCAAACATCTTGACATGGAAGATATTTCTTATATGATAAAAGCTGAGAAAGCAAAGGTAATGGCAGAGATGATTGGAAATAATGAGTAAAAGTTGACTCGTTAAGCTTTATCTTTGTCTCACAACTGTGTTGCTTTCACTAATGACAACAACACGTGTGAAATTATCTTACCGATGTATTGTGTTAGGTACTGGTAACAAAATGAAAATGGTATTTCTTTGTGTCAAGGCTTTGAAATTTGTGGCTTCATGGCCGCAAAGACCAAGTCTACATATCAGCTAGTTTAAAGCGCTAGTTTAGCGCTAGTTTAGCGCTAGTTTAAAACAACAGAACCAGAAAAACACAATCCACATAAACGTGTCTTGCAGGCATGAAGCGTTTGATTTTATAACCATGACATCGTGTGACACAAAATCGATATAAATTTTTTCTGTTTTCTGGTAAGACTTGTGTGTTTCAGACATTTCTCTTGAAAATTTTCATGAAATCCCCAGCAGTCTAAGACATGCTTTTGATTCGATTTTTGTTTTTATTTCCTTCATCGTAATTTATTTACCTCTTCTTTATATCTTTAGTCTCAGGAAATATATAGAGGCAATTCTAAAGCTTATTTAAATAATTTCATTATATTGTCAGTCACAACATTGTTTTTGTTTCCAGGCATCTGTTGCTGACAAATGCAAAGCATTGATAATCTGGACTCAACATGAACCAGACGATCGTGTGAAATTCTTTGAAGAAATCTTCAAAACTTTGGATTTGTCGAAACTTAGATTCGAATATGCGAAATATCTTGTGGAGAGTGAGGTAGATATATATCAATCTGGCAACATATTTAAATTTTCTGGGCAAAACCTTCACCCTCGACTTGGAGATAAAAACCATGGGTATGGGTTGATCACATGAAGAACCACGTCCTCTCATGCAGATACTACTTTCGAGACGAGTTTTTAAACAAGTTATTCACTAGTTCTTCCTGTACATGACATTAGTAGGTGGAGGAGGCCGTAATCAGTGGTTACATGAACCACCATTTGTCAGTGAGGAGTCCAGCAATCCTCTCGCAACTGGATTGGAACTTGGAACTAACAATGTTCACAAGTTTAACCCATAACGATATTCAATTGAGAATGCTGTGTTTTTCAGTTTACATGTTCCAATTTTTTCGATTAGGGCTTCCAATTTTTTCCAGAATTCTTGATATTTCAAATTGATGATAATCTGATATTCTCTTGAAAATAAAGTTAAAATTCACAATAATGTTTTTTTTTTCAAGTCTCTTGTTTCCAACTCTTTATTCTGTGTCAAACTGCTCTTCTCAACAGTCAACAATAGAGAAAGCATCAAAGCTAGAGATCATACTTTAACGCAAGGTACGATGTAAATTCGACATATCTGTGTAGTGTTTATTTTTAAACTTCAAAAATAAACTCGAGTATATGGAGGAAGATATTTTTAATCGCAATAAGAAATGAAACGAGCTTTATTTCACAGTGTGCAATTAACAGTGTTTAAAGTTATACCTGGTTATGAGATTTTTTTGTGACTTGCCATTCCATCCCATGTGGAATATATGAGGAACCGGTAAAGTAATCGAGCATAGTCCCTTCAGTGGCTTACCTAGGGGCACCCCGCACGTATTGCTCATTGAAGCCTTTTCCGTTCAGTTATCTTGAACATACCTCGTTGGGGTCAAACCCGCGTCTTTGGTTAAGTGTTCGGGCAGCTTTTTCGGTTTCATCATGCCACCACGGCCTGAGTATTTCTAGTTTGTGGTCTATTTCTAGCAGGTTTGCGAAAAATAGAAAATAACAATAAACGGTAGCTCATATGGCAAAGAGCTACTACAAAATGTAGTAACAGCAACTGCAATCTGAGTGGGAAACACCTAAGAAAGGACAGGGGGAGAATTTACTATTTTTCGTAGAAATTATTCATGTGGCAGCGTAAACTGTCACCCAACAAACGGCTCTGCGAATTTTTTCATATGTAATCCACAAAGATTTTCACTCTTGACAAAGACTAGTCTTACCCAGTGGAAGTGAAATCTCTCGATATCTGACGCATTCTTGCTTTATGAAAGGCAGAGAGGCCCTTTGAGCAGCAGATTTATACAGCATGCTTGATTGATGTTTCACTCGAGGCAAGTACAAATCGTAAGATATTTTTGTCTCATCAAGTAACATGAAAACACACAAAATATTACAGACAGTCAAACAATTCTTGCGAATGTGATTTAACACACAAAGTATCTTTTTCAACCCACTAAACAAATAAAAATAAATTTTAAATAGGACTACTAGTTTATTTTTCATGCCACTTCTATGTGCTGAAAATGGAAATTTTACCCATAAAAATCAAAATAGATTTTCTGATTGGGATATACTATACATGACTGATTGAAATTTAGTGGTCGGAATACTAGAAAATGCCACCTGAACAGCCATAATGAAGTGCAGTGAGTGATATCTGCCTTGGGTGATGGTAGAATCACCTACCTTTAGTCACCCCTTACGGTATAAATGAAATATATTATGCGAATCAAAATTTCAATAATACTCACTATTCAAAATTTGGTCAACATTTGATACGTTCCATTGCCACCTGTAAATATGTCATTCAGTGTATAAAATCGGAATTTTTGGTTTCATTATAACGTTGATGAACATAATATGAAAAATTTGTTCCTCCAAAACAAAAGCGTAATTACGCTACTGTTTTTATCACATTGTTCTTTCTATTTTTTACAGTGAGGTCTGTGGAAAACAATAATGGTGAGCAATTGTTTCGTTTATTTTCAAGTTATGAACTCTATGAACTATCATTGCATTCGTCAAAAAACTGTTGCTAAGTATATTATAGTTCATTTATCAGCACTCAGAACTTTCCCTCTTACATATTGTGCTTTGTGTGTGTAAGACTAAAATTTTGTCATCCGCAGTTAGAGATAGGAAAATAAGGATTGTAGCTTTTTGGGATCAGTTATGAGTCAAAACCGACAATCAAAACTAATTATAATATTGATATATTTGCCACCTATCAGAACTTCTCTATTACATTTGCAGACTTTGACTGTTATAAACCCAATGACTAATGGGGCCTAGTCTATACTTGAAAATTTATAGTAAGTTAGGTTAAACTTGTTCCTTTGTCTCTCTAATTAGCGTCCGACGGCCGCCCTTTCCTTACCCTCTTATGCGAAACATGATGATAAATTATACAAAAATGTTAGCACGAATACCAAAACTTTTGGCAATTAACAAAAAACAACATTTCAAAACAAAGAAAAAACCTCCCTAGACCAGCAGAGACTCTACACTGAATTGAATATCTCAAAAAATCATGAGTCTCGAAGCAGTCTTCAAGCAGTTCATATTAGATTGATTTCTAATGGAATCTTAACTACTAAAACTAACATTCTTATATCTTAGTGGTGGCTGTCTTTGATAAAACTTCCAAGTCAATCCAAGTTTTCAACCCTGATCTAAAGACTTGGACAAAAATGGCGGTGGGTGAATATATATCATTTATAATTCTTTCTTTTCAATTACTTATCAGCAGTGTTGATCATGTCCAGTCTGCCAAAATTTTGTTACAATATTATTTACAAGCGTCACATTACAGTAACAATGAGTCACAACAGCATAACTGCATTTTTTCTGCATATTGTTAGGAAAAAACTTTCATTTCGGACTGGTGTCTGCTAAAGAAATCATGGTTCTGTTATTGTTTCTTCATAATTGACAACAAATGCCAATTCTTCCAATAAAAGAGGGTCATGATTTAGCTTGTTGGCATGTGAATGTTGTTTTGCAAATTTGAAATAGAATGTTTATGTTGTGAAAAAGTTCTTAGTAAAAATTCATTATTAATAGAATGACGGACATGTCAGATACATAAGGTAGATATATGAAAAATCTGTATGACAATGCGTTGCACTGCTTCCTCTTCAAGTTCACTTTTCTCTTCCTCATGCTGGCCAAGACCCTCACTCCTTGCGAGTAATTTGTTTATTCCTATGATTTGTATTCATAATTCAGAATGTGTCCAATGATATTTTTGCTCAACAATTTGTTGCTGTTGTTCTTCATGATGACATCTATGTTCTTGGATATACCAAGGGAAGTCATTGTTTAAGAAATTATTCTGATTCTTCATCAACCTGGGAAAGACTTCCTGATCGGAAAACCAATGGAAGATTGAGAGCTGTAGCGTTAAAAGGTATGTTTGCAAAGCATGTCACCTACTGAAAATTTTTCCCTGTTTACGGTTTTGAAAAAGGCTCATAAAAATCTATTTCAATTACCAGCTGCACAATGATTTACGGAAGGCTTACTTAGGCAGCAATGCTCTGTGCTCACGCATGACTACCATGTAGGGGATGCATCCCCACCATCCTCTGAAACTGGAAAAATATATAAAAATTACAGAAACTTCAAAAATGACATACATTCCAAGAACACGACATTATTACATAGTTAGGTGGTTTATTTTACAATGTGTAATCATGAATATAACACATTTTGAAAGTTTCAATTATGATACCACACACAAAATTATTGAAAATATATACACAATGCATACAAGACCTTGAAGGGGCACCGAGGCTTCTGACCCACATATTAGCGCCAAATAAGCTGATGATGCGACAGACCACTACTGAGAGGTGAAATTTCCACCCCTTTTCTCAATGATCCATTGCAACATTTCCAATAAGAATTTCTAAATAAGAAAGTGTCACGTCAAGTCAACTAGAAGTTTGAAAAAATAAGAATGGAAAAAGTGCTTGGTTGACGTTTCAAGCTAGGTATACACTGCTGAAAATTCAACTTAGATTTATGTGATGGCATGTATAATATCCAATAAAAAACTCCAAGAGTCCATTATCAATCTCTTTTAGAACATGTGGTTCACGTTGCAAGTTTTGATCCTTCAATTTTACATTCTCGTTTTTTTATTTGACAGTAAAGTAATATAGCTCACTGCAGGCTGCAACTTTTATTCAAATTGCACTTGAATGTGCCGACAAAGATCTGAAAATAAGCGTGCTCTCACATTCCTTCAAATAGATATTTATCAGTGGAATAATCGAAATCTGTGGGATAATTCACAGGTATGATATACGCTTTCGACGACTGTAGTCCTTCAAGCTCTATTGTTGAAAAGTTTGATCCTTCTATGAACTCCTGGAATCAAGTTACCAAAAAAACTGTTCCTGCCTGGGGATGTGCTGTTGTTGCGACAAAAGGTATTTAATCGGATAAAACTTAGTTGGTTGAGGTTACCTCAGCCTATATTAGAGTTAACTTCAATGAAAAAATCTATGAATTTTGTCACCAAAAGTAGAAAATGAATAATAAACATTCATATTATTATATTAAATAGCTTTCAATAAAGAAATAAAACATTCAGAAAGTTAAAATACAAGAATAATTGTCAGGCTTCACCTTTTCAACTTCAGTCATTTCTGCGCTCAAAATGAATAGCAACTGAATATGGCATGCTACTAATGCACGACCAGCCTGGATATTTTTGTGTGAATTGTGAACATTTTCATTCATTCTATTCAATGATTGATCACTGGTGAGATTTGTCAATTGATTCTGATCCCAATAATCAAGATTCATTATTTTGACCATGAGTAAAAAAGTTTTCTTCCTCCATAGTGATCGTCGCTCTCTTGCATGATTTGTCGATTCATTGTCTATTAAATTCTACTTTAGATTACATTTACTGCATCGGTGGATATGTTGGCCAACGGAGCTCACTTAGAAATAATCTGCGACTTGATCCAAATATTCTAGAATGGCGCACAATGCCTGATATGCAATCTGGAAGATGCTTTGTGTCTGCTGTAGAGTTGAATGACAAGATCTATGTGTTAGGTACGTCTGAAATAATTTAACCATTACTTAGATATGAGGGAAATTTTCAGCAGATAGCTTAGTTTTTATAATTTAAAAATGAAATATATATTTGTGTGGAGAGATAATTTACTCTAGTGGAAGTCACCATCTAGCCTGTGGTTCGTTACTGAGGAAAATTGAACATCCTGATATTTTGCCTATAATTTAACAAAATATGTGAATTGTAAATTGGGTTTATTATAGTTTTGGCGTTATTTGTGGACTGGATTTGTGGACTTCTAAACTATACTACAAGCATACATTAACAAGCAGGCAGGATTAACATTGCTTGGGAAACAATCTTATGTCAACATCTTCTATCTGAACTCAAGATAGCTGCTTTATATTGTGACTTTAAAATTTGGTCAGCGCATTGGTCCAACACAATTTATTCGTCTCATTACGAAAAATAATTTTCAAACATATCAAATATGGGCCATCAACGATGGATTGCAAATTTTTGACAAAATGAAATTATTGACAGAGCTAGTATCTCCATATAACATTTTTAAATCTGCAAACAGTAATGTTTTATTGTTGTGTTATGAATATCTAACAAATAATAATAATAGGCGGAAGCCCATATAGTGGCCACCTTGCTACAGCTGTCTGTTTTGATACTGCTACGGAAGCCTGGACATCAATTGCCAACATGAATCATGCAAGATCTTATCTGGGTTCCTGTGTTGTCAGGGACGGAATCTATGTGATTGGAGGGTGAGTTCTTTTTTAATTAAATTTGCTCAATGTAAGGTTTTATGTTGATATCCTTGAAACTATTGAATCACTTAGAGCTACTACAGGTAAATTAAATCCTTGATTTATATAACAATTGAAATCTTCACTGTTAGTTAGTTTGATTACAGTCTTCTTACAATTTTGATTTTAATAAAGTATAATAATGATTAATCATTCGTACATAAAATACAATCTCATTGTGCAAAAGATGTGAGTTTTTTTAAACTGGTCATGTCATGGATAGGGAGACAAGAGTTATATGATGTTAAATAAATAATAACTTTGAAAAAAACTTAAAACTCTTAAAAAAAAACTTCAACGCTAAACTTAATACTTTGTGACATGAGAACATATTATCATATGTATGCTTAATATCACCTCAATTAGTACATGCCAACCACTCAACCCAGAGCTCAATCAAACCAAAGCTTTCCCGCAAATCTCTTTGCTTAAAAGTGTCGGCTCGAATAAGGCCTCGCTCAGGTTTATGAACTATATGAGTGGCTGTAAAAATTTGTATCTTTGTGGCTTCATTCACACTAGGATCTGGATGGTAAGGAAACAAGGATTGATGGTTTGTTTATCGGTATTACAACATATCACAGACATTTTTAGTGGAAATTCACTCTCAACAAGACAGACCCCAAATAAACCAACTAATATGGAAAGAAGCTACACAGATTTTAAAATCCCGTTAACTGCACCTCAAGCTGTGCTGTGCCATTACCGTATAAACATGATATCAAGTGCGAGAACCACCTTTTTTCTCATTTCTGATACATATCGCTCGATAAGCTGTTCTATTTTATCATGGCAGGTATGGTAACAACACCATTGAAGAATATGACTTGGTGCAGAACAAGTGGAATGTTGTAGGTTCAATTACTGGAAAATCCACCGACCCGGAAGCTTCAATTGCTTTGAGTTCACCTACTTAATGGATTCACATTATCTGATCACAATGTCAAGAACAATGTCCGTTTTTATTCCCATCATCCCAAGATTTATTTTTCTGTCATCACATGACCCATGAAAATTCCTTCAAGATTGAAACTTGTGTATAAAATGTAACAAATTGTGTGATGTATTTTTTTATAGCCGCTTATTCGGGTGGATCACCCTGAACAAGGCCCTGTAGCAGAAGTCACTTTTGAGCGAACAGAGTTGGTTCACCCAGCCTTACCCAAGTTATTACACCCTGGGTTTAATAATGAATTAACAAGCCGGCTTTGCCAGGACTCAACCCCGAGATCTCCAGCCCGTAATGCCAACATGATAATCACTGGGTCATCGCATCCACATATGGTACCCTGTTGCCAACTAGATAAAGACATACCTCGCTTCTAGTAGTTATATGCATGGTTTTAAAACATTTAATTTTTCAATCTTCCAATTAATTAATTAATAAACATTGCCAATGAAATCTTGCTTTCAAACAATATTAAACTTTTTCCAATTTACGGTGGAAAAATAGGCATCTACCACTTCTTTTTTCCGTTTCGTCATCTTCACGACAGTTGATGTATAGCCTGCATGTTGTAGCAGTCCACTAATATAGAAAATAGTACTTGCATCCAGGGGAGATACCACTCTCTGCACCTAACTATAATAGCTATGTTTGGATGTTTAAAACTTGGGTACAGTTGCTGGTATACCATTTTACACAGCAATTTGCCATATATCTTTCATGTATATCTGCCAAAATATTAGAAGTGCACTACAGGAAAAGATTATTTTTAGAATCCTACCTTGTCCACCAGAATCAAAACGGTAGAAATGTTAAAGGAAACTGCATGTTTCCGATGGTTTATCTTTATGTTTGTGCTTGTATTGTGTGCCAGGGAGGCAGAATCTCTCTTTTTTCAGGTATCTGGTATGTTTCTTTGGACAAAAAAGCTTCAACACTACTGTTTCATAGCAGTATTGTTGATTCTGAACCTTTCGAACCTCAAATGTCAAAAAGATACAATTTATTCTACTGGCAATAGATATTATGAACTATTATCCATTTTTCAATTTTCTTCCAATTAAACCCGTATTTTTCGGGTATCTGAGTAGCTGCCATTTTGGTTTGTGCCTTATGTATTTATGGATGCCCAGTTAGCTCAATAGGTAAGGATGATACTTAGATCTACACATCTCCGATCCTAAAGACACAAGTTCCAATACCTTGGGCATTGATGATTATATGCTGTACCTCTCACCGGTGCACGATGGTTCACAAAAGCACTGCTTACCACTTCCTCCTCCAACTTAGTCCACACACAGTAAAGGAGGAGACATATGATTAGCCAAAATATTTAACCCCGATTCAGAACTGGTATCTGCACGAGAGGCTGTGGTTTGCCATACGATTCGGTTGTATTCTTCCCTTTCCTGCAGGATAACAATAAAATCCTATCCTATTTCCTACATATAATTATTTGTTAATTGAATATATTTTACTGTAGTGTTAGTTAGTTAGACAAGTCATCTGTACATTTATATAGAGCAGCATTTTATTACATAGTTTGCTTTTCAACGGTTGCATTGTAGTCTGTACCTATATTTTGTACTACTGCAATGATATCATTTCAATTTCATGTTTTTAATCAAATAAATCAATATGTCACGCATGAGCCGCAAAGGTATTGTGCCTTGGTCCACCTTTCAACTTGAAAATATGAGTTTCTGTAGGTGTTTAATATTGCACAATTTACTTCATTCCACCTTGAATTGTTTATGCTAGACAAAATAAAAAAAATTATTTGGCTGCAGTTGGGTGTTTTATGGGTAGTTTCCCTGTCCCTGTTTCTTATGCTGGACAAAATATAAATTTTAATCGGGTGTTTTATGGGGTAGTTTTTGATGTTTAACCCCCGTTTGTGTATGCATTTTGCTGAATCATGAGAACTGTGTTGAAGACATACATCGTTTGGCAGCTTATCAACCAGTCAAATCACTGCCTTTAACCAATAGTCAATTTTATCCCATCATCAAATACAGATAGTGAATGTAGAGATGTAGGTTTGGCTCGAGCATTGAAGAGTTGATAAGACGCAGGTTCGAATCATGTGAGGGACGATGATTATGTGCAAGAGGTCTGCTGGTTGCCTCCCTGGTGCATGGTGGTTCACGTGAGCACTGCTTATGGCTCACTCCAGACAGGAAAATTAACAAATTTATACCGTACTTATTGTTTTCGAAAAATATGCTTAGCCCGAAAAATGACAAACCTAAAAAATAGTGTGATTTTTAGAAGTCGTTAATGACAAATTTTTATCCAAGAAAAGAAGACAGCCAAATATGGTCAATGGCTGATGAAAAGTATATTTAGCGGGACAAATTAGCCGAAACTGTTTTTATTGTGCACCAACCAGGTTCATGCACAAGAAAATGAGAGATAGGGCAAGCCAAAAAACCTTCACTCCAATATGGGATTGGTATCTGCAGGAAGAGATAAGAATTCTCGGCTTTCTTCTACCGCAGGATAAAAATGCGATCACCTAGTGGTTGAAATGTGGGCTTCGCAGTTTGAAGAACCTGTGATCGAGTCCGGCATGGATACGGTAGGCTAAGCCGAACAGGAAAAGATCATATCTTTCCAGCAATTCTAACAATGCCCATCTATACAGTATAAGTGGCCGATAGTCCAGGACCTTGGACAGAGTGATCCACTGCAGGAAGTGGCTATAAAATAAAAATTTTCATCGAGTATTGTATTTTTCAATACTGGGCGAAATAAACTAGGCTACTTGAGACTTGAGTGGGAAACAACTGACAAAACATTTGTAGTAATCTAGTCTTTTTGTGCGTCTGACTACTCTTAACTAGATACTTATAAAGGAAATACATTGCATTTCTTTAAATATAGTACAGAAAGCTCTATAATGTATTGACTTCCAAAAATTAAATATCTGTACTACAGATTTTCGACCTGGAGGTTTCGCAATTACGTTGGCCAACATGCAAAATCAAAAATGCCAATACTTGGTCACGTGACTGGCACCTTAATGACGCCATTGGCATTTTTCGAATGCCTCTTGTAATTCTGATGCCAAATAAACAAATAACCTGAAGTACGTAGCAAAAATATGTTGAAACTTCCTGCACACAAAATTTAAATTTTGAATCTTTTTTTTACCAGAATAAAGTCATGTCAAATTAAATCCAAATTAAATGTCCAAAACAACAAAATTAAAATCATAAGTAACCATAAGTCGTATCATAACAACCATCCAAATATTATTTCCAAGTTTGTGTATATATATATTCCACATTGATATTTCATGAAGGTAATCTCCAGTAATTTTCATTATTTAAGCATATTCAAATTTAATTAAGCATGATAAAAAGAAAATTAAAAAATATAATCTCATATTACACAATATAACAGTGTTGTGCCATATTATTTTCAATGCTTTATTGTGTATTAAGAACTGAATATCATGCAAAGAACCATAAAATATTCGAGGTTGGCATTTTTTTCCAATCACGGACCACCCATCAGCCATTCCTTCTATACAGGTCATCAACAGGGCCTTGGACAGGGTGATCCACTCTAAAAAGTAGCTATAGAAAAAAAATTTAATTTTTTTTATGATTATAGATTTGACTTAAGTTTCACGTTTAACAAAGATATTAATTACATTGATGAATAGGATTGTGATAGCATAATTGAAAGTTATTGTTTTACAATGTTACCAACTTATCTATCAGCGATTTAATTTTTTTCTCGACTGTAACACTAAGCTATTTTGTATCATCCATATATGAGCATGGATAACGAGAAGCACAATTAAAAACATAATCCCATATTACTCAATATAACAGTGTTTTGGCATATTGTATTCATTGCTTAATTATATATTATAAACAAAATATCTTGCAGAGTACAGAGAGTTGCAGGGGATTCGAGATTGGCATATTTTGGCCACCCACTAACAACACATCAACCATCCCTTATCCACAGGTAATCAATAATTTTTTTTAATTGTAGATAAATCTTTTCGAGTTTTGTATTTAACAAATATACCAATAACATCACTGAGCAACATTGTGATAGCCTGGTTGAAAGTTACTGTTTTACAATGTCATCAACTTATCTAACAGTGTTTAAAAAAAAAATTCTTTTTCTTGCTGTAACACTAAGCTTTTATATATCATTCATATATGAGCATGGAAAACGATAAGCACAATTAAAAACATAATCCCATATTACACAATATAACAGTGTTTTGGCGTATTATATTCGATGCTTAACTATGTATTATAAACAAAATAACTTCTTAAGTTAACAAATAGCATTAATGAGCAGGATTGTGAAAGCATAGTAAAAGTTACTGTTTTACAATGTCACCAACTTATCCAGTAGTGTTTCAATTTTTTGTCTTCTGTGACACTAAGCTTTTTTATATCATTCATACATGTAACTGCTGCTTTTAGTTTGCAATTGAATAAAGTTCTTAAAATGGATTGTCTACATTCACCTCCATTAAACACAATGCTGTTTCTAAATTCCCATATTGAACATTTTGCACATGCAATTTTCAAATTTAGCGATGGTGTTGTGCCTTTCTGAAATTTATAGTTTTAACATTGTATCTATCATTTCCAAGTGTAACATCGCGCCACTGCCAGAATTTCTTATTTTAATAATATTTGGGGTTTATTTGCGATTTCACTTAGTATGATGGTGCATAGCCATACCGGTATAAAAATTTCAATTTGGTTTGGAACATTCAAATCATTAATTATTCGATTCGATTTCTGGAACAATTTGAAATCAATAAAATGATAATTTTCAATATTTTTCATAAATAAATATCAATTTTCACTTAAATTATAATCTGATAAAAAATGTCTTCGTTGGTTTATCATATTACTTCCGATTCCGTTCGGGAAAATTATTCGATTCGATTCTAAACTAAAAGATATTTTGGCCACCCTAGTTCCTAGTTGTGAGTTCAAGAGCACAGAACAAGCTCGGATGGACGAATCGTATTTTTCATGATAACTTCGCAGAATGGCTGGACAAAATCAAATTATTTGGAATTCAAATTTGATTCAAATATTTTTTCGAATCGGGTCGAATCAAGAATTCCATGTAAATTACAAGTATCCCATTTTACTATTACAACTTGTAATTACAACTCTTCATTGTGAAAATCAAGAAATTTATAGTTTATAATGTGTGTTCAATCCACACTCCATGTCTAAAAGCAACATTTTTATATGTTAAATATAATTAAATAAAATATAATAAAAAAAAATATAAAATAAAATTATTGTGATCGATTCTGGTCAAATTTGACCAAAATCGATTGCATTTTGCCGTTAAAAATAAAAACTCTAGTTCAATTTGTTGTAAGTATTCATTACATGAACGAACCAGATTGATTCGAATAAATTGTGCTTCGAATCACCAAATCGAAATACCTAGCCCTACTTCGCAGTCCTTTGTATTATCCACTCATGGATTCTTTAATCTCAATGCCTCAACCTGTTCAATAAAATTATAATTCCAAAGAGAACTTCACGCCCTGTTTCGCATGATCTGCGATGTATGGCCTGTATTAAAGTGAAATCGGCAAAGTGAATACCACGCCCGTGTTATACACAGTATTAAAGTTCCTCTTTTTGGTAGGCTTGAACTTAGCTTTTGAGATTATATTTCTCCTCCAAATTGGGAAATAGTTTGCAATTTGGTTTAATGCGAGTGAGATCAGGAACATTCTGAACCCAAAATAACCAGTTGCCATTTGACCGATAGAGTATCATGTTTCTATAGGATTGGACAATTTCAAACCCCTCGCTGTATAATGCGTGTGGTCGACTACACGACAAAATAGAATATTTTGAGCAGTATTAAGTGGTTAGTGCGTTAGGAATGGAAATTAACTTTATATCACAGTAGGTGGGGTCATCGCTCATCGACCCAAGGCTTGTGACTCGCTCTGCGTCAGCTCATATGTATTACTCTCTGCTCAAGTCCGTGGTGTCATCTATTCCACGGCGGGGATCGAACACGCGCTATTCATTAGTCTTTGTGAAGTCGGTCATTTTCTTTTCCTTCATGCCATCGCCACCGCAATTATATGTTTCACCAAGACTTCATGCCCCTTCCAGAAGGCTGAGTGGCTCAGGCTGTTTGGTTAAGCTGGTGTCGCTGATGGATCGAACCGTCGAAGCACGGTCTGTCTGTGTCTCTCGTTTGACAATATATTATTTCTGGTCGGGTTATACCATATCTGTTCTTTACCAGAAAAATTTTACAAGCCGTCGGACAATTTTTAGGCTTGTATATGGATTTAAGGGTGCTTAGTTAGCTCAAACGGCATAGAGCTGGGAACATGCTTTGAATTGCGTATTTCTAATCGTGCTGACGTAGGTTTGATTCCCGTAAGGAATGATGATTATATGTACGAGGCCTGCCGCACGACTCGCCGCCGAAAGGTAGTTTACGTAAACACTGCTTACGGCATCTTACACCAACCAGGTCCATTCGCATAAAAATGAGAAATATGATAAGCCAAAAACCTTCGCCCCAATTCAGAACTGCGCATCTATCTGTACGAGGGGTCGTGGTTCGCCGCATTCTCGTATCAATACTTTTTGTCCTTGATCGAACCGAACGAGGAATTTTATTTTCCCAAGCATGAGCCTTAGATGGACCTCGTCTTATCGACGAATCGCTGTGACTCATGCTTGACAAAATGAAATTTTTGATTGGGTTGTGAACAGTGCTGTTTAACAATTTCAATTCGAAATCAACAATTCGAACATTAAAGGAATTCATCGAATCATTAATTATTCGATTCGAATTTTGGGACAATTCAAAATCAACAAAATCATAATTTTCAATTTTTTTCCCAGAAAAATAAGAATTTTCACTTAAATTTTAATCTGATAAAAAATGTCTTTGTTTGTTTATTATATTACTTCCGATTCGGTTCGGGAAATTATTTGATTCGATTCTGAAACCAAGAGATATTCGATCTCAGCCGTTCCTAGTTGTGATTTTAACAACGCAGAACAACTCGGATGGGCGAATCGAATTTTTCATGATACCTTTGCAGTAGAGCTGGGCAAAATCAAATTAGTTGGAATTCGAATTTGATTCGAATATTTTTTTTCGAATCAGATCGAATCAAGAATTCAATTTAAATTACAAATAACCCATTTTTACTATTACAACTTGTCTTCATCATGAAAATCGAGGAATTTATAGTTTTTAATGTGTGTTCGATTCACACTCTGTGTCTAAAAGCAACAATTTTTATATTTGATCGAAAAAATATATTCGATTTGGTCAAATTTGAAAAATAAAAACTCTAGTCCATTTTGTAAGTATTTGTTTCTATGGACGATCCACGATTGATTCAAATAGTTTGTGCTTCGAATCACCTAATCGAATTTCCCATCCCTACTTCGCAGTCCTTTGTATCATCAACGCATAGATTCTATAATATCAATGTCTCAACTAATCTTGTTGCCAAACAAACAAATAAACAGTTTAGTTTATTTTCCTCTATTCCTCTATTCTTTTTCAAAATAATTTTTACCAATCGGTTCGAATCGATTAAAATTATTAATTCCGAAGAGAACTTCACGGCCTGTTTCGCAGGATCTGCGATATTAACGGAAATCGGCAAAGTGAATACGACGCCCGTGTTTTCTAATCTACAGTATATAAGTTTCTCTCTTTGGTAGGCTTGAACTCAGCTTGATAAAAACTTGATAAAAAGCATGTGAAAAAACGTTGAACGAGTGGAACGCACATAGACAAACCATCAAATGAATAGAATATACATGAACAAAACATAAATTGATTAAAATGCACATAGACGAAACCGTACATAAACAAAATGCACAAAGACAAACATTAGGTTCGGATTTTGAGTAGTCTGAATGTATTTCCTGCGTGTATTAAGAAGCAACTAAAAGGAAACACAAGAGTGGCAGATGTTTTACCATAACCAAAAGCAGATACCCTTCACTGCACTCCATCATGTCTGCTATTAAGTAGTAGTTAGTTAATTCCTTTCAGGCACTGCTTCTGGTCTTGCTTAGAGTGAAGTTCAGTAAAGAAATTTACAGTTCAAACCATATCAAACCTCTATTATTTTTAACAGTTCAAGTTTTTGATAATAAAGTCTTCAATATCTGCTGTGGTGACTCGATTTCAAACAATTCATTTGTCCATCAGAAACCAGTGAACATCGAACATGGAACAGAAAATCGTGCTGGATCAGAATGCTCACAATGCAGAGATAATGAGGAACCTTAACAGGTTTGATTGGGTGGTTACTACAAATATATACATTGCTGAAAGTGGAATATTCAGAGCCTTGAAAAGGAGGAATTGCATATTAGTGTAAAACTGTCCAAAATTTGCACCTAAAAAGGTGCAAAAAATCGTGCTTTTAATTTCGTCCTATAATTTTGCAGAGAGTCATCAAGCATTATCTAAATTTATTTCAAGAAACTAGAACAGTGTAATTCTTTTTGGATGCGGTAAAGCGTTGGGAATACGTTTCGAACTACGCATCTCTGATCATCATGACGCAGGTTTGAATCCCGTGAGGGACGTTGATTATATGCGAGAGGTCTGCTCCTCTCCGGTGGCCTCTCCGGTGCACGGTGGTTTACGTAAGCGATGCTTACGGTTCCTCCACCAACCAGGTCCAGGCACAGGAAAAATGAGAAATCCAAAAACCTTCACCCAGATTCGGAACTGGTATCTGCATGAGAGGTCATGGTTCGCCATATGGTTAGGCTGTATTCTCGGCTTTCTTCTCCCGCAGGATAAAAATGATATCCTATCCTATTTATGAGTTTCTCCAAAGAACAATTCTAGGTTTTGTTTGCTCAAATTATATGATTTGTTTGAGGATTTCAGACATTTGTGTGGTATTGTTCATAAGAAATATGCTAATATATCTTTTATTTGTTTGTAATTGTTGTTTTTTTGATAATATGTATCGTACTCTTATTGTATACGGACCTCGGAGTCTGGAATAAAGTTATTCATTTATTATTCTGTTGAATACTTACCTGGTAAGATGGGTAAAGTTTTGACGGCGACTTATCGAACAAAAAATACTGTGAACAAAACAGGTCATTTTGTTCAATTAATTCCATTTCACTCATTTTTTCAGCTTCCGGAAGGACAAGATTCATTGTGATTTCACAATAAAAGTGGGATCAGAAGAAATGCCAGTTCACAGAAACGTACTTTCAGCGGGATCTGATTATTTCAAGGCAATGCTAGCTCATGATGTAAGTGTGGTTGCCAGATTATTTCGTATTTGTACTTTACTGGTTATTATTATTTTTTCAGTCATTCATGTGATTCGATAACCATTTTAGTTGAGCCTGTCCAAGTTGTTACACCTTGGGTTAAGTCGTGGTCCTGAATTATCAAGCTGGACTTGCTAGGACACGAACTCGAGATCTTCAAATTGTGATGCCAACTTGATAACCAGTAGACTTGTGAGTTGAATGAATGATCCTAGGCATCGAAATAGGCCCAGGAGCTACCTATAGGCAAACAAATATTCGTCTCGTTGCACTCACACTCTTTAGGGACATGAGTTGGAATGAATGTGTCACTAGTATTGCTAAACAAGCCTCAATGAAAGTCGGTTCTCCATATCGAGCTCGCCATTATCTCACTCCCGAAATCATTCTCCATTTGTACAAATCACTGATTCGACCCTGCATGGAGTATTGCTGTGAATTTGGGGCAGTGACGTTGTCACTGTTCTTGGCATGCTCGAGCGTATTCAACGGGGTGTGATCAATATGATTGGCCCTAAACTTTTTTCCAATCTGCAAGTTTGACACACCGCCGCAACGAATATTATATTGGTCTTTGTTCAAGGGAGCTTTTTGCTCTCGTCCCTCTGAACAAAATTTTATCGGTCCACACGATTGCCTACCAATTCGCACCTATTCACTGTGGAGGTTCCACAATGTCACAAACAGTTTTATGCAAGAAGCTTTTTTCAATATCTAAACTGTGGAATCCCTTCTCCTTCTCGCTGCTTTCCTAAACGTGTTGATTTAAAGGCTTTAAAAGTCGCGTTGATAGACATCTATCAGGGATGAGGGCTTCTTAGTTTTTATTCCTGCATTACTCTGAGAGCGAATTTGATTAAAAAAAAAGAGCAGGGTTGAATTTACTAGTTCAGTCAGGCCCACCCAAGTGTATTACTAATATTATTACCATTTAACTTTTTTATTCTTTATATCAGAAAGTTCTGTAATTCAAACGCATCTCATTTACCCCTATCCCGCCCACCATCCTTGAAATATCGAAAAAGAATTATTAGAATGATTCATTACACTCTTACCGGGACTCGAACCTGAGATCTTCAACATTTGACGAGTGAATTGGCTGTGGAGTTTTTTGTGCTATTGCCCTTTTTATAAAGGAATATCGTGAATTGTTTTTCTTCAAGTTCCTAAAATGGTAATGTCATTTTTGTGTATGTTCAAAACAGCTTCAAAACCATCAACACTGTTATTTTAGCAGTATTGATGATTTTGAACCTTTTTCCACAGTTTGATTTCTGCAGGCACTAAAGACGCGAAACAACAGACATTTCAATCTTCTGACAAAAGATTCCAAATTTAATATCTTCATTCACTAACTTTCTTCTGGTAGCAGCCATTTTCCTCGAGTGTCTGGGGAACATTCTGCCAGTCTGGAACGATACAATTATTATTATTATTATTATGCTTTCCAGACAAAAGAGAGTCAATCTGGCGTTGTTATCATAAAAGAATGCAATCCAGTTTGTGTCACGAAATGTGTTGATTTTATTTACACTGGAACAGGACCTGTATCGAATGAAAACCGTGAAGAGTTAATGAGAGTTGCTCACATGATGCAATTACAAAGTAAGAATTATTTGTAGGATTGTATTTATAGTATAGTTGGAAGGGTATTCAAAATGTATTGTAAAAATAAAATAATGTTCCAACATCTTAGTAGATATTCGACCATATTTTGTCTATTTTGGAACAAAATCATGATTCATGTCTAATTTTGCAACATAAAATTTCACATTTATCATGTTTCCATTACCAAATGATTCAATTTGATCAGAAAATGGAATCCCTCCTAATCTAAATTCCTTAATATTTGACTATATAATGATATACCTAATATTCAAAATTTTTTATTTAAATTAAATAAGGTATTCGTACTTAACAAATTGATGGTGGTGATTTTACTTAACTGAGTGACCAATAACTGGGACTGTCCTATAAATGACCCTATTTTGTAACAGAAATGAGCGACAGAAAGCTGGATATTATGTTGAAAAATCAGACGCACATTTTCAAGCCGCTAAGTTGACCGCACACGACCTACCCTACTTTACTATAACAGACTGGCAGAATGCTAGCTCCGCTGCTACATAGACACCCGAAAAATAGTTCCATCAAAAGAAAATTCTGCAGATTGGCTATTTTTCATGATATGTATCTGTGTCAAAGACCAGCAACAGTACAGTACGAAGTTTGGTACGAAACGATTATTTTTTATACTTGTTACGGTGCAAAGTTCGATATTTATTTCTAATTACGATAAATTTTCGTACCATATTACCACTTGTGTCTGTGACTAAAAGAGGGAAATAAACATTAGGCATGTTTGGCAACAAAACCCTTATTTATGTCAAAATTGTAAACGCCAAATTCCAATGCATCAAGATATTTCTTTAAAATGATTTTTTTTTTTAATAAGCTCACATGCCGTGATGACTCTTTAGAGTTTAGACCATTCCCACCCCTCAACTCGATGTTTAATAACGAACCAGAATGTATACATTTTTTTTAACAACAATAACCCTGTTCATCTATAAGTGACTGTTATGATAAGAGAGTGCTCAGAGTGCAGACTTTGAACTTGACCCAACCTATTTCCTGTGTGACGTGAGAGGCAGGTATAAGGCAAACAAAGGCGTAGCACTTGTAGATAGATGGTTTTACCCAGGTCAGACACCACTCATTGCTCTTTTAATATAGTGGTTCAGTTAATTAACACTGATTCCATCCTTGCTTGGAGTAAATTTTAATGAAAAAACATTTATTTCAGGGCTCTGTGATGGAATTGCTGTCTTCTTCGAGAAAGATTTGAATTCAGAATCGTTTGTTTCGACCAAACAAATCGCGAAAATGTTCAATTGTCAGAAGTTGCAGAATCATTGCAATGAATTTGCTTTGGAAAACTTCTGCTCAGTTGTTCTATCTGAAGATTTCAAACATCTTGACATGGAATATATTTCTTATATGATAAAAGCTGAGAAAGCGAAGGTAATGAAAGATGTGGTAGCATATAATAAGGAAAAGTTGACTCCTTTAAAAATATCTTTTTTTCTGAAATGTGCTGCTTTCACTAAACACAGCAACAATTGCAAAGTTATCTTATTGAAGCATTGTGTTACAGGTATTCAAATGAAGATGGCATTGCTTTGGATTATGGCCTTGCAAATATATCAAAACCAGCAATCTCCATTAGCTTGCTTAGCAAACAGTTCAGTTGCGCTGGGAAACGTAAAAAATCATGAACTAACTATTGACCACTGATTTGCTAATATGTGCATGAAATTAAAAATAATAACTACGCCCTTAGTGAAAAACCTTTCATTTTTATTTCTTCATTGAAATTCACTCTAAGCAAGACAGGAAGCATCACTCATAAGGAACCAACAAATGGCAACTTTTATTGCAAATAACGAACTTTTTTATAGCCGCTTCTTGGAGTGGGTCACCCTGACCAAGCCTCTGTACAAGCGGTAACTTATGGACGGAGATGTTTGGAGTTGCTGGAAAGATATGATCTTTTCTTGTTCGGCTTACCCTACCTAAGTTATTACACCCTGGGTTGAGTGGTGGGCTAGCTGGGATTCGAACCCGAGATCATCAACCTACGATGCCAACATGTTTAATCACTAGGCCCTCGTGTTTGCTGGTGCTCCATTCAAATTAGTGATGATGGCAAAACAATCTATCACTTCTTCATATCTGAAATCATTTGAATAATTGTACAATTAAGTCAAATAAGGAAATTGTTCTTCGTTCCCAGGCATCTGTTGCTGACAAATGCAAAGCATTAATAATCTGGACTCAACATGAACCAGACGATCGCGTCAAATTCTTCGAAGAAAACTTCAAAACTTTGGATTTGTCGAAACTTAGATTCGAATATGCGAAATATATTGTGGAGAATGAGGTAGATATAATATTATTCTGGCAACATATTTTGAATTTTTTGGGCAAAACCTTCACCCTCTCCCTGGAGATAAGAACCAAGAATATGGCTTAATCACCATGCCCTCTCCATGTGCAGATACCACTACCGAGACAAGAATTGAGTTCTTTACCTAGCTATTTACTAGCATTTCCTGTGCATGACATTGGTAGGTGGAGCCGTAATCAGTGGTTACGTGAACCACCATTTGCCAGTGAGGAGTTCAGCAATCTTCTCGCGTCTTGATTTGAACCTGGACGATTAGAGATGATTAGGTTGGAATGTTTTCTTACGCTTTCACAGATTGAGCTAACGGGGCACAAAGTCTAAGTTCAAATAAAATATACAATTGAGCATTATTTAATAATATTTCGGCTAACAGGCAAAATTAAATTCTTCTGTATCAATTTGTCTGATAGGTGATAAATGAATTTCATTCCACAGTATGTACCGGTAAGTAACAATTTTCACAATTTATCTGGTAACGAGATTCAATTGAGATTGCTGTATTTTTTAGTTTACAGTCTCGAATTCTTTGCCATTGAGACCTAGCTTGATTCAGAATATACTTTTTTCTCAATACTGTTTCTTACAATAATGTTTTTTTTTTCAAGTCTCTCGTTTCCAATTCTCCATTATGTTTGAAACTGCTCTTTACAACTGTCAACAACAGAGGAGAAATCAAAGCTAGAGATCATTCTTTAAAGCAAGGTACAATGTAAACTTGACATATATGTTGAGTGTTTTTTTTTCAAAATAAAAATAAATTTTTGTCAGAAATTCAGAACTAGATCATACGAATGAAGATATCTTTCACCTCTAAATATTTATGATTCTAAGCAGGTTGCACACAAATTGAAATGAGCAATTAACTGCAATTCAAATAGCGAAGAACTAAAACAAAATGTAGTACAAGCAATTACTTCACTCTAAGTGAGAAACATACAAGAGAGGACTGAACCACTATAATAAAATGCAGTGAGTGATTGGATGCTGGTAAAACCATCTTACGACATGCAGGAAATATGGTGGGCGATTCCAGCCCACACCTACAAGATACTTCAATAAATAATCTCTGCTTCGAGCTTACCAGTCTTCATTTACCAAAGCAATGACGAGTTTTCTTTTCTGGTTTTTGTCTGTTTTACCCAACTTATATTTTAACTTTCTATCTTTTTACAGCGAGCTCTGCGGAAAACAATAATGGTGAGCAATTATTTTGTTTATTTTCAAGTTATCTTAGAAGTCCCTCTGTGAACTCCTATGTCATTGCATTTACAAATAAATAAATATATTAACTGGAAAAAAAAAACTTCCTTTGTTACATTTTGTGACAAAGACAAAAATTTAGTAACCTGAAGGTAGAAATATGAAAATGAGGAATTTAGCCTGTAGGGATTGGTTTCATGCCAAAATGTTATATATTGCAATCAAGAATTTACATATGACGAACTCGCATTTCCTCTTCGTTCACGAACAGTAAAAAATACGTTTTCTTTGCCAGATTATCTCAATCGGCAAAACCGTTAAGAGTCGGCTTTAAGCTAGTTCATATCAGACTGATCCCTAAATAAACTACTAAAACTATCTATTCTTTTTATATTTTAGTGGTTGCTATCTTTGATCGAACTTCCAAGTCAATCCAACGTTTTGACCATGATCTTAAGACTTGGACAAAAATAGTGGTGAGTGAATACATTGGCTTATTTTAAAACCCTTTCTTTTCAGGTCTTTTCAGTATTGAACACATTCACTCCACCAAAATTTTGCTGGAATATTTTTCGCAAAATGTTCCATTACAATAACATTAACTCTGAACAATGTAACTGCAACCAGCCCTGCATTTCAAAACTTGAAATCCCTATTTACCTATTTATTAATTAAATGTTACTCTGAGCATGGTTGGAAAAATCATATGAAAGGAACCATTCAACGACTACTGATTTGTCAAGCAGTCGCAAGCTTGGTGTACAGATTGAAATATCCGATTCGGTTCTGAAATGCAGAAAAATCTAATTTTCCCACATATGGATGTGTAACTTGATCTCATAAAACATTTGACATGCTGGTTGGGTGCCGCGGTTTGCATAAAATGCCCATTATCTACACTCGTATAGATGAAAATGATATCCTATCCTTGCGAGTAATACGTTTAGTCCTATGCTTTTCATTTATAATTCAGAATGTTACTGATGATATTTTTGCTGAAGAATTTGTTGCTGTGGTTCTTCATGATGACATCTATGTTCTTGGATATACCAAGGTAAATCATCGTTTAAGAAATTATTCTGATTCTTCATCAACCTGGGAAAGACTTCCTGATCGAAAAACCTACGGAAGATTGAGAGCTGTAGCGTTAAAAGGTATGTTTGCGAAGCATGTTAAAGAAAATTTTTTCCTGTTTGAGGTTTTGAAAAAGATTCTGATTTCAATTAACAGCTGCACAATGATTTATGGAAGGCTTACTTCGGCAGCAATGCTCTGTGCTCACGCACGACTACCATGTTGGGGATACATCCCCACCATCCTCTGAAACTGGAAAAATATATAAAAATTACAGAAGCTTCAAAAATTACATACATTCCAAGCACAAGACATTGTTACATAGTTAGATGGTTTATTTTACAATGTGTAATAATGAATGTAACACATTTTCAAAGTTTTAATTAATATAACACACACATTGATAATGAAATCATAAACACAATGCATACAAGACCTTGAAGGGTCACCGAGGCTTTTACTGACCCATTCTAGCGCCACATTATGTGATGATGCAACATATCACTGAGAAAAGCAATTTCCACTCCTTTTCTTCATGATCCATTGCAACATTTCCAATAAGAATCTCCATACGAAAAAGGGTAGTGTTACGTCAAGTCAACTAAAAGTTTGAAAAATTAAGAATTCAACCTGGATTTATGTGATGACATATATAATATCCAATAAAAAAGGGTTTAACAATTTATTATCAATCTCTTCCAGAACGCATGGTTCACGTTGCAAATTTTGCGCCTTCAACATGATTTTTACATTCTCGTTTCTTATAATTTGACAGTAAAGTAATATAGCTCACTGCAGGATGTAACTTTTATCCAAATTGCACTTGAATGTGCCGACAAAGATCTGAAAATAAGCTTGTTCTCATATTGTTTCAAATAGATATTTATCAGTGGAATAATCGAAATCTGTGGAATTACAGGTATGATATATGCTTTCGGCGACTCTAGTCCTTCAAGCTCTATTGTTGAAAAGTTTGATCCTTCTATGAACTCCTGGAATCAAGTTACCAACAAACCTGTTCGTGCCTATGGATGTGCTGTTGTTGCGGCAAAAGGTATTTAATCGGATAAAACTTAGTTCGTTGAGATTTCCTCAGCCTGAATTAGAGTGGATTCCAATTAAAAAATCTATGAATTTTGTCACCAAAAGTAGAAAATGAATAATAAACATTCATATTATTATATTAAATAGCTTTTAATAGAAGAAATTCATTCAGAAAGTTTCAGGCTTCACCTTTTCAACTTCAGTCATTTCTGCACTCAAAATGAATAGAAACTGAATATGGCATGCTACTAATGCACGACCAGCCTGGATATTTTTGTGTAAATTGTGAACATTCTCATTCATTCTATTCAGTGATTGATCACTGGTGAGATTTGTCAATTGATTCTGATCCCAATAATCAAGATTCATTATTTTGACTATGAGTAAAAAAGTTTTCTTCCTCCATAGTGATTGTTGTTCTCTTGCATGATTTGTCAATTCATTGTTTATTAAATTCTACTTTAGATTACATTTACTGCATCGGTGGACTTGTTAACCAACGGAGCTCACTTAGAAATAATCTGCGACTTGATCCAAATATTCTAGATTGGCGCACAATGCCTGATATGCCATCTGGAAGATGCTATGCATCTGCTGTAGAGTTGAATGACAAGATCTATGTGTTAGGTACGTCTCATACGTCTTACTTAGATACGAGGGAAATGTACAGCAGATAGTTTAATTATTATAATTTTGAAACTGAAATGAATATTTGTGTGGAGAGATAATTTACTCTAGTGGAAGTCACCATCTTTCCTGGGATTCGTTACTGAAGAAAATTGAACATCCTGATATTTTTACCTACAATTTAACACATTATGGGAATTGTAAATCTTGTTTATTATAGTTTTTGTGTTATTTGTGATCTGGATCTACATTCTGAAATATACCACAAGCATACATAACAAGCAGGCAGGATTAACATTGCTTGGGAAACAATCTTATGTCAACATCTTCTATCTGTACTCAAGATAGCTGCTTTATATTGTGACTTTAAAATTTGGTCAGCGCATTGGTTCAACCCAATTTATTCCTCTCAGGACGAAAAATAATTTTCAAACATATCAAATATGGGCCATTGATGATGGATTGCGAATTTTTGCCAAAATGAAATTATTGACACAGCTAGTCTCTCTATATAACATTTTTTAAATCTTCAAACAGTAATCTTTTATTACCGTGTTAATAATATCTCACAAATAATAATAATAGGCGGATATTATGATAATAGCCCATTGGATACCCATCTTGCCACTGCTGTCTGTTTTGATACTGCTGCGGAAACCTGGACATCAATTGCCAACATGAATCATGCAGGACAAAGACTGGGTTCCTGTGTTGTCAGAGACAGAATATATGTGATTGGAGGGTGGGTTTTTTCAATTAAATTTCTTAAAGTAAGGTTTTATGTTGATATCCTTGAAACCACTGAATCACTTAGAGCTACTACAGTTAAATGAAATCCTTGATTTATATAACAAGTGAAGTTGAAATCTCCATTCGCTGTTAGTTTGATTACAGTCTTCTTAAAATTTTTCATTTTTATGAGGTATGATAAGGATTAATCATTCGTACATAAAATACAATCTCATTGTGCAAAAGATGTAAGTTTTCAAATTTTTGCTTATGTCATAGAGTTATAGCAGTTAAGAGTTATATAACACCAAATGAATAATATATGTTTGCTATATGATTTATATCTCATTTCTTTAATAAAAATTCTAATGCAAGAATATAATAAACTTATTACTTTGTGACATGAGAACATATTTTCATATGTATGCTTAATATCATCTCAATCAGTACATGCCAATCACTCAACCCACCCAAACGCCACTCTGTTCGATAAAAATTGTCGGCTCTGTTCGCTTGAAATTGGCTGTAAAAATTGTATCTTTGTGACTTTACTCACACCAATGATGGTAAGGAAACAAGGATTGGGGGTGGTTTATTCGTATTACAGCATATTACAGACATTTTTAGTGGAAATTCAAGAGAGAAACCAACCAATATGGAAAGGAGCTACACAGATTGTAAAATCTAGTAACTGCACCTCAAGCTCATAACATAACTTGTAATTGAAAGATGCGGGGCTGTGCCATTACTGTATAAACATGATATCAAGTGCAAGAACCACCTTTTTGCTCATTGCTGATACCTATCCTACGATATTCTATTATATTTTATCATGACAGGGATAGTAACAACACTATTGAAGAATATGACTTGGTGCAGAACAAGTGGAATGTTGTAGGTTCAATTACTGGAAAATCCATCGACCCGAAAGCTTCAATTGCTTTGAGTTCGCCTACTTAATGGATTCACATCATCTGATCACAATGTAAAGAACAATGTCCGTTTTTTATTCCCATTATCCCACGACTTATTTTTCTGTTATCACATGGCCCATGAAAATTCCTTCAAAATCGAGAATTATATATAAAATATAACAAATTGTGTGTACTTTTTTATAGCCACTAATTCGAACGGATCATTTTGAAAAAGGCTCTGCGGTAGCAGCCACTTATAAGGCAAACAGGGTTAGTTGAGCCGGGTCTACCCAAGTTATTATACCCTGGGTTTAAGCATGGATTAACAAAACCACAAAAAGCCAAAATTTTAAAAGTGCTCTACAGGAAAAGAACATTTTTAGGATCATATCTTGACCACAAGAATTAAAACATTGTAAATATTGAAGAAAACTGCATGTTTCCGATGACTTATCTTTATGTTTTTGCTTATAGCGTGTGCCGGGTGGAAGAATCATTATTTTTTCATAGCAGTATTGATGATTCTGAACCTTTCGAACCTCAAAGTCAAAAAAATACAATTAATTCACCTGACAAGAGATATTATGAACTATTATCCATTCATGAATTTTTTCCCGATTAAACCCGTATTTTCGGAGTAGCTGCCATTTTAGTGTGAGTCTAATCTATTTATTGGTAAGGGATTATACTTCGATCTACTCATCTGTGATCGTCAAGACGCAAGTTCCAATCCCGTTGGGGATCATGATTATATGCTGGAAACCTCGTCAGTGCATAAAGCACTGCTTACGGCTTCCTCCTCCAATTAAATCCACACACAGGAAAGGAGGAGAAACATGATTAGCCAAAATATTTAACCCCGATTCAGAACTGGTATCTGCACGAGAGGTTTTGGTTCTCCATACGATTCAGTTGTATTCTTCCCTTTCCTGCAGAATAACAATGAAATTCTATTCTATTTCCTACATGTAATTATTTGTTAATTGAATATCTTTTACTGTAGTGTTAGTTAGATAGCTTCAGTCATCTTTACATTTATATAGAGCAGCATTTTTATTACATAGTTTGTTTTTTCAAAGGTTGCACTGTAGTCTGTACCTATATTTTTGTTATGATGAACCATTGAATAACTCTTTAGAAGTGTATAACATTATTATTTCGCAGAATTAATTAATAGAATTATTATTAACTCTAAAAAATATTAGCTACAAACCATTCATGATTGATCATAATTATGCAGAATAATTGTATATATTAAACTCTGGTCATTTCTATTTTATCTAAACCTATTTATTTCCATCTATTACAATGATCTCATTTCAATTTCATGTTTTACTTAAAGTAATTTATTTTGTCACGCATTAGCCACAACCGCATTGTGCCTTGGTCCACCTTTCAACTTAAAAATACGAGTGTCTGTAGGTGTTTAACACCGAACAATTATACTTCATTCCACCTTGAATTGTTTATGCTAGACAAAATAAAAAAAATTATTTGGCTGCAGTCGGGTGTTTTATGCGGTAGTTTTTGATGTTTAAACCCCGTTTGTGTATGCATTTTGCTGAATCATGAGAACTGTGTTGAAGACATACGTCGTTTGGCAGCTTATCAACCAGTCAAATCACTGCCTTTAACCAATAGTCAATTTTATTCCATCATCAAATGCAGATAGTGAATGTTGAGATGTAGGT
>OZ023142.1:17159014-17186014 GCA_963675895.2 Styela plicata | reverse complement strand
TCCGATAAGCAACAGAGTAAGTTGTGGCTCATTGGATAGATTCATCGCTGGTATTCAAGAAGTCTTGAGATCGAGACTCGGCTCCGTCGACTTTTCATTATTTTATTATTACTCGCCATTTATGTTGGAAAGGAATATACATGTTTAAATCCCATGATCATCAGAGGAGATTGTGGCTCATAGGATAGATTCGCCGCTGGTATTCAAGATGTCATGATTTCGAAACATGGTCCCGTCGAGTTTTCTTTAATCTTTTATTACTCGCAATTTATGTTGTAAAGGTATATACCTATTTAAATTCCACAATCAACAGAGAAATTTGTGGCTCAATGGAAAGATTCATCGCCTGTATTCAAGATGACTTGAGTTCTAGACTCGGTTCCGTCGAGTTTTCTTTATTCTATTATTACTCGCTGTTTATGTTGGAAAGGTATATACCTGTTTAAATCCGGTAATCAACAGAGTGAGTTGTGGCTCAATGGATAGATTCATCGCCTGTATTCAAGATGACTTGAGTTCTAGACTCGGTTCCGTCGACTTTTCATTATTCTATTATTACTCGCCATTTATGTTGGAAAGGTATATACCTGTTTAAATCCGATAATCATCAGAGGAAGTCATGGCGCAATGGAAAGATTCATCGCTGGTATTCAACATGTCTCGAATTCGAGACTCGGTTTCGTCGGGATTTCATTATTCTATTATTACTCGCTTTTTATGTTGGAAAGGTATATACCTGTTTAAATCCGGTATTCAACAGAGGAATTTTTGGCTCAATGGATAGATTCATCGCCTGTATTCAAGATGACTTGAATTCTAGACTCGGTTCCGTCGACTTTTCATTATTCTATTATTACTCGCCATTTATGTTGGAAAGGTATATACGTGTTTAAATCCGATAATCATAAGAGGAAGTCATGGCGCAATGGAAAGATTCATCGCTGGTATTCGAGATGACTTGAATACGAGACTCGGTTCCGACGGGATTGCATTATTCTAATATTACTCGCTGTTTATGTTGGAAAGGTATATACCTGTTTAAATCCAGTAATCAACAGACTAAGTTATGGCTCAATGGAAAGATTCATCGCTGGTATTCAACATGTCTTGAATACGAGACTCGGTTCCGACGGGATTGCATTATTCTAATATTACTCGCTGTTTATGTTGGAAAGGTATATACCTGTTTAAATCCAGTAATCAACAGACTAAGTTATGGCTCAATGGATAGATTCATCGCTGGTATTCAAGAAGTCTTGAGATCGAGACTCGGCTCCGTCGTCTTTTTATTATTCTATTATTACTCGCAATTTATGTTGGAAAGGTATATACCTGTTTAAATCCTATGATCATCAGAGGAACTTGTGGCTTATAGCATAGATTCGTCGCTGGTATTCAAGATGTCATGAGTTCGAAAATGGGTTCCGTCGAGTTTTCTTTAATCTTTTATTACTCGCAATTTATATTGTAAAGGTATATACCTGTTTAAATTCCACAATCAACAGAGAAATTTGTGGCTCAATGGAAAGATTCCCCGCTGGTATTTAACATGTCTTGAGTTCGAGACTCGGTTCCGTCGAGTTTTCTTTATTCTATCATTACGCGCAATTTATGTTGGAAAGGTATATACCTGTTTAAATTCCAAAATCAACAGAGCAATTTGTGGCTCAATGGATAGATTCATCGCCTGTATTCAAGGCGACTTGAGTTCTAGACTCGCTTCCGTCGAGTTTTCTTAATTCTAATTATGACTCGCAAATTATGTTGGAAAGGTATATACCTGTTTAAATTCTGTGATCATCAGAGGAACTTGTGGCTCATAGGGTAGATTCGTCGCTGGTATTCAAGATGTTACGAGTTCGAGACTCGGCTCCGTCGACTTTTTATTATTCTATTATTACTCGCAATTTATGATGGAAAGGTATATCCCTGTTTAAATCCTATGATAATCAGAGGAACTTGTGGCTCATAGGTTAGATTCGTCGCTGTTATTCAAGATGTCAAGAGTTTGAAACATGGTCCGGTCGAGTTTTCTTTAAGCTTTTATTAATCGCAATATATGTTGGAAAGGTATATACCTGTTTAAATTCTAAAATCAACAGAGCAATTTGTGGCTCAATGGATAGATTCATCGCCTGTATTCAAGGCGACTTGAGTTCTAGACTCGGTTCCGTCGAGTTTTCTTTATTCTATTATTACTCGCTGTTTATGTTGGAAAGGTATTTACCTGTTTAAATCCGGTAATCAACAGAGTGAGTTGTGGCTCAATGGATAGATTCATCGCCTGTATTCAAGTTGACTTGAGTTCTAGACTGGGTTCCGTCGACTTTTCATTATTATATTATTACTCGCCATTTATGTTGGAAAGGTATATACCTGTTTAAATTCTATGATCAACAGAGGAATTTGGGGCTCAATGGATAGATTCATCGCCTGTATTCAAGATGACTTGAGTTCTAGACTCGGTTCCGTCGAATTTTTCTTTATTCTATTATTACTCTCAATTTATGTTGGAAAGGTATATACCTGTTTAAATCCGATTATCATCAGAGGAAGTCATGGCGCAATGGAAAGATTCATCGCAGGTATTCAACATGTCTTGAATTCGAGACTCGGTTCCGTCGGGATTTCATTATTCTATTATTACTCGCTGTTTATGTTGGAAAGGTATATACCTGTTTGAATCCGGTAATCAACAGAGGAATTTGTGGCTCAATGGATTGATTCATCGCCTGTATTCCAGATATCTTGAGTTCTAGACTCGGTTCCGTCGACTTTTCATTATTCTATTATTACTCGCCATTTATGTTGGAAAGGTATATACCTGTTTAAATCCGATAATCATCAGAGGAAGTCATGACGCAATGGAAAGATTCATCGCTGGTATTCAACATGTCTTGAATTCGAGACTCGGTTCCGACGGGATTGAATTATTCTAATATTACTCGCTGTTTATGTTGGAAAGGTATATATCTGTTTAAATCCAGTAATCAACAGAGTAAGTTGTGGCTCAATGGATAGATTCATCGCTGGTATTCAAGAAGTCTTGAGATCGAGACTCGGCTCCGTCGTCTTTTTATTATTCTATTATTACTCGCAATTTATGTTGGAAAGGTATATACCTGTTTAAATCCTATGATCATCAGAGGAACTTGTGGCTTATAGGATAGATTTGTCGCTGGTATTCAAGATGTCATGAGTTCGAAACAGGGTTCCGTCGAGTTTTCTTTAATCTTTTATTACTCGCAATTTATGTTGTAAAGGTATATACCTGTTTAAATTCCACAATCAAAAGAGAAATTTGTGGCTCAATGGAAAGATTCCCCGCTGGTATTCAACATGTCTTGAGTTCGAGACTCGGTTCCGTCGAGGTTTCTTTATTCTATCATTACGCGCAATTTATGTTGGAAAGGTATATACCTGTTTAAATCCGGTAATCAACAGAGTGAGTTGTGGCTCAATGGATAGATTCATCGCCTGTATTCAAGATGACTTGAGTTCTAGACTCGGCTCCGTCGACTTGTCATTATTCTATTATTACTCGCCATTTATGTTGGAAAGGAATATACCTGTTTAAATCCCATGATCATCAGAGGAGATTGTGGCTCATAGGATAGATTCGCCGCTGGTATTCAAGATGTCATGATTTCGAAACATGGTCCCGTCGAGTTTTTTTTAATCTTTTATTACTCGCAATTTATGTTGTAAAGGTATATACCTATTTAAATTCCACAATCAACAGAGAAATTTGTGGCTCAATGGAAAGATTCATCGCCTGTATTCAAGATGACTTGAGTTCTAGACTCGGTTCCGTCGAGTTTTCTTTATTCTATTATTACTCTCTGTTTATGTTGGAAAGGTATATACCTGTTTAAATCCGGTAATCAACAGAGTGAGTTGTGGCTCAATGGATAGATTCATCGCCTGTATTCAAGATGACTTGAGTTCTAGACTCGGTTCCGTCGACTTTTCATTATTCTATTATTACTCGCAATTTATGATGGAAAGGTATATCCCTGTTTAAATCCTATGATAATCAGAGGAACTTGTGGTTCATAGGATAGATTCGTTTAAATTCTGTGATCATCAGAGGAACTTGTGGCTCATAGGGTAGATTCGTCGCTCGTATTCAAGATGTTACGAGTTCGAGACTCGGCTCCGTCGACTTTTTATTATTCTATTATTACTCGCAATTTATGATGGAAAGGTATATCCCTGTTTAAATCCTGTGATAATCAGAGGAACTTGTGGCTCATAGGATAGATTCGTCGCTGTTATTCAAGATGTCAAGAGTTTGAAACATGGTCCGGTTGAGTTTTCTTTAATCTTTTATTAATCGCAATATATGTTGGAAAGGTATATACCTGTTTAAATTCCAAAATCAACAGAGGAATTTGTGGCTCAATGGATAGATTCATCGCCTGTATTCAAGATGACTTGAGTTCGAGACTCGGTTCCGTCGAGTTTTCTTTATTCTATCATTACGCGTAATTTATGTTGGAAAGGTATATACCTGTTTAAATCCGGTAATCAACAGAGTGAGTTGTGGCTCAATGGATAGATTCATCGCCTGTATTCAAGATGACTTGAGTTCTAGACTCGGTTCCGTCGACTTTTCATTATTCTATTATTACTCGCCATTTATGTTGAAAGGGTATATACCTGTTTAAATCCGATAATCATCAGAGGAAGTAATGGCGCAATGGAAAGATTCATCGCTGGTATTCAACGTGCCTTGAATTCAAGACTCGGTTTCCGTCATGATTTTATTATTCTATTATTACTCGCAGTTTATGTTGGAAAGGTACCTGTTTAAATCCGATAAGCAGCAGAGTAAGTTGTGGCTCAATGGATAGATTCATCGCTGGTATTCAAGAAGTCTTGAGATCGAGACTCGGCTCCGTCGACTTTTCATTATTCTATTATTACTCGCCATTTATGTTGGAAAGGAATATACCTGTTTAAATCCCATGATCATCAGAGGAGATTGTGGCTCATAGGATAGATTCGCCGCTGGTATTCAAGATGTCATGATTTCGAAACATGGTCCCGACGAGTTTTCTTTAATCTTTTATTACTCGCAATTTATGTTGTAAAGGTATATACCTATTTAAATTCCACAATCATCAGAGAAATTTGTGGCTCAATGGAAAGATTCATCGCCTGTATTCAAGATGACTTGAGTTCTAGACTCGGTTCCGTCGAGTTTTCTTTATTCTATTATTACTCGCTGTTTATGTTGGAAAGGTATATACCTGTTTAAATCCGGTAATCAACAGAGTGAGTTGTGGCTCAATGGATAGATTCATCGCCTGTATTCAAGATGACTTGAGTTCTAGACTCGGTTCCGTCGACTTTTCATTATTCTATTATTACTCGCCATTTATGTTGGAAAGGTATATACCTGTTTAAAATCCGATAATCATCAGAGGAAGTCATGGCGCAATGGAAAGATTCATCGCTGGTATTCAACATGTCTTGAATACGAGACTCGGTTCCGTCGGGATTGCATTATTCTATTATTACTCGCTGTTTATGTTGGAAAGGTATATATCTGTTTAAATCCAGTAATCAACAGAGTAAGTTGTGGCTCAATGGATAGATTCATCGCTGGTATTCAAGAAGTCTTGAGATCGAGACTCGGCTCCGTCGTCTTTTTATTATTCTATTATTACTCGCAATTTATGTTGGAAAGGTATATACCTGTTTAAATCCGGTAATCAACAGAGTGAGTTGTGGCTCAATGGATAGATTCATCGCCTGTATTCAAGATGACTTGAGTTCTAGACTCGGCTCCGTCGACTTTTCATTATTCCATTATTACTCGTCATTTATGTTAGAAAGGAATATACCTGTTTAAATCCCATGATCATCAGAGGAGATTGTGGCTCATAGGATAGATTCGCCGCTGGTATTCAAGATGTCATGATTTCGAAACATGGTCCCGTCGAGTTTTCTTTAATCTTTTATTACTCGCAATTTATGTTGTAAAGGTATATACCTATTTAAATTCCACAATCAACAGAGAAATTTGTGGCTCAATGGAAAGATTCATCGCCTGTATTCAAGATGACTTGAGTTCTAGACTCGGTTCCGTCGAGTTTTCTTTATTCTATTATTACTCGCTGTTTATGTTGGAAAGGTATATACCTGTTTATATCCGGTAATCAACAGAGTGAGTTGTGGCTCAATGGATAGATTCATCGCCTGTATTCAAGATGACTTGAGTTCTAGACTCGGTTCCGTCGACTTTTCATTATTCTATTATTACTCGCCATTTATGTAGGAAAGGTATATACCTGTTTAAATCCGATAATCATCAGAGGAAGTCATGGCGCAATGGAAAGATTCATCGCTGGTATTCAACATGTCTTGAATTCGAGACTCGGTTTCGTCGGGATTTCATTATTCTATTATTACTCGCTGTTTATGTTGGAAAGGTATATACCTGTTTAAATCCGGTATTCAACAGAGTAAGTTATGGCTCAATGGATAGATTCATCGCTGGTATTCAAGAAGTCTTGAGATCGAGACTCGGCTCCGTCGTCTTTTTATTATTCTATTATTACTCGCAATTTATGTTGGAAAGGTATATACCTGTTTAAATCCTATGATCATCAGAGGAACTTGTGGCTTATAGGATAGATTCGTCGCTGGTATTCAAGATGTCATGAGTTCGAAAATGGGTTCCGTCGAGTTTTCTTTAATCTTTTATTACTCGCAATTTATGTTGTAAAGGTATATACCTGTTTATATTCCACAATCAAAAGAGAAATTTGTGGCTCAATGGAAAGATTCCCCGCTGGTATTCAACATGTCTTGAGTTCGAGACTCGGTTTCGTCGAGTTTTCTTTATTCTATCATTACGCGCAATTTATGTTGGAAAGGTATATACCTGTTTAAATTCCAAAATCAAAAGAGGAATTTGTGGCTCAATGGATAGATTCTTCGCCTGTATTCAAGATGACTTGAGTTCTAGACTCGGTTCCGTCGACTTTTCATTATTCTATTATTACTCGCTGTTTATGTTGGAAAGGTATATACCTGTTTATATCCGGTAATCAACAGAGTGAGTTGTGGCTCAATGGATAGATTCATCGCCTGTATTCAAGATGACTTGAGTTCTAGACTCGGTTCCGTCGACTTTTCATTATTCTATTATTACTCGCCATTTATGTAGGAAAGGTATATACCTGTTTAAATCCCATGATCATCAGAGGAGCTTGTGGCTCATAGGATATATTCGTCGCTGGTATTCAAGATGTCCTGAATTCGAAACAGGGTCCCGTCGAGTTTTCTTTAATGTTTTATTACTCGCAATTTATGTTGTAAAGGTATATACCTATTTAAATTCCACAATCAACAGAGAAGTTTGTGGCTCAATGGAAAGATTCACCGCTGGTGTTCAACATGTCTTGAGTTCGAGACTCGGTTCCGTCGAGTTTTCTTTATTCTATTATTACGCGCAATTTATGTTGGAAAGGTATATACCTGTTTAAATTCCAAAATCAACAGAGCAATTTGTGGCTCAATGGATAGATTCATCGCCTGTATTCAAGGCGACTTGAGTTCTAGACTCGGTTCCGTCGAGTTTTCTTAATTCTAATTATGACTCGCAATTTATGTTGGAAAGGTATATACCTGTTTAAATTCTGTGATCATCAGAGGAACTTGTGGCTCATAGGGTAGATTCGTCGCTGGTATTCAAGATGTTACGTGTTCGAGAATCGGCTCCGTCGACTTTTTATTATTCTATTATTACTCGCAATTTATGATGGAAAGGTATATCCCTGTTTAAATCCTATGATAATCAGAGGAACTTGTGGCTCATAGGATAGATTCGTCGCTGTTATTCAAGATGTCAAGAGTTTGAAACATGGTCCGGTCGAGTTTTCTTTAATCTTTTATTAATCGCAATATATGTTGGAAAGGTATATACCTGTTTAAATTCCAAAATCAACAGAGCAATTTGTGGCTCAATGGATAGATTCATCGCCTGTATTCAAGGCGACTTGAGTTCTAGACTCAGTTCCGTCGAGTTTTCTTAATTCTAATTATGACTCGCAATTTATGTTGGAAAGGTATATACCTGTTTAAATTCTGTGATCATCAGAGGAACTTGTGGCTCATAGGGTAGAAAATTATCGCTGGTATTCAAGATGTTACGAGTTCGAGACTCGGCTCCGTCGACTTTTTATTATTCTATTATTACTCGCAATTTATGATGGAAAGGTATATCCCTGTTTAAATCCTATGATAATCAGAGGAACTTGTGGCTCATAGGATAGATTCGTCGCTGTTATTCAAGATGTCAAGAGTTTGAAACATGGTCCGGTCGAGTTTTCTTTAATCTTTTATTAATCGCAATATATGTTGGAAAGGTATATACCTGTTTAAATTCCAAAATCAACAGAGCAATTTGTGGCTCATAGGATAGATTCGTCGCTGTTATTCAAGATGTCAAGAGTTTTAAACATGGTCCGGTCGAGTTTTCTTTAATCTTTTATTAATCGCAATATATGTTGGAAAGGTATATACCTGTTTAAATTCCAAAATCAACAGAGGAATTTGTGGCTCAATGGATAGATTCATCGCCTGTATTCAAGATGACTTGAGTTGTAGACTCGGTTCTGTCGAGTTTTCTTTATTCTATTATTACTCGCTGTTTATGTTGGAAAGGTATATACCTGTTTAAATCCTATGATCATCAGAGGAACTTGTGGCTTATAGGATAGATTTGTCGCTGGTATTCAAGATGTCATGAGTTCGAAACAGGGTTCCGTCGAGTTTTCTTTAATCTTTTTTATTACTCGCAATTTTATGTTGTAAAGGTATATACCTGTTTAAATTCCACAATCAAAAGAGAAATTTGTGGCTCAATGGAAAGATTCCCCCGCTGGTATTCAACATGTCTTGAGTTCGAGACTCGGTTCCGTCGAGTTTTCTTTATTCTATCATTACGCGCAATTTATGTTGGAAAGGTATATACCTGTTTAAATCCGGTAATCAACAGAGTGAGTTGTGGCTCAATGGATAGATTCATCGCCTGTATTCAAGATTACTTGAGTTCTAGACTCAGTTCCGTCGACTTTTCATTATTCTATTATTACTCGCCATTTATGTTGGAAGGGTATATACCTGTTTAAATCCGATAATCATCAGAGGAAGTAATGGCGCAATGGAGAGATTCATCGCTGGTATTCAACGTGCTTTGAATTCAAGACTCGGTTTCCGTCATGATTTTATTATTCTATTATTACTCGCAGTTTATGTTGGAATAGTATATACCTGTTTAAATCCGATAAGCAACAGAGTAAGTTGTGGCTCAATGGATAGATTCATCGCTGGTATTCAAGAAGTCTTGAGATCGAGACTCGGCTCCGTCGACTTTTCATTATTCTATTATTACTCGCCATTTATGTTGGAAAGGAATATATACCTGTTTAAATCCCATGATCATCAGAGGAGATTGTGGCTCATAGGATAGATTCGCCGCTGGTATTCAAGATGTCATGATTTCGAAACATGGTCCCGTCGAGTTTTCTTTAATCTTTTATTACTCGCAATTTATGTTGTAAAGGTATATACCTATTTAAATTCCACAATCAACAGAGAAATTTGTGGCTCAATGGAAAGATTCATCGCCTGTATTCAAGATGACTTGAGTTCTAGACTTGGTTCCGTCGAGTTTTCTTTATTCTATTATTACTCGCTGTTTATGTTGGAAAGGTATATACCTGTTTAAATCCGGTAATCAACAGAGTGAGTTGTGGCTCAATGGATAGATTCATCGCCTGTATTCAAGATGACTTGAGTTCTAGACTCGGTTCCGTCGACTTTTCATTATTCTATTATTACTCGCCATTTATGTTGGAAAGGTATATACCTGTTTAAATTAAGTAATCAACAGAGTAAGTTATGGCTCAATGGATAGATTCATCGCTGGTATTCAAGAAGTCTTGAGATCGAGACTCGGCTCCGTCGTCTTTTTATTATTCTATTATTACTCGCAATTTATGTTGGAAAGGTATATACCTGTTTAAATCCTATGATCATCAGAGGAACTTGTGGCTTATAGGATAGATTCGTCGCTGGTATTCAAGATGTCATGAGTTCGAAAATGGGTTCCGTCGAGTTTTCTTTAATCTTTTATTACTCGCAATTTATGTTGTAAAGGTATATACCTGTTTAAATTCCACAATCAAAAGAGAAATTTGTGGCTCAATGGAAAGATTCCCCGCTGGTATTCAACATGTCTTGAGTTCGAGACTCGGTTTCGTCGAGTTTTCTTTATTCTATCATTACGCGCAATTTATGTTGGAAAGGTATATACCTGTTTAAATTCCAAAATCAAAAGAGGAATTTGTGGCTCAATGGATAGATTCATCGCCTGTATTCAAGATGACTTGAGTTCTAGACTCGGTTCCGTCGAATTTTTCTTTATTCTATTATTACTCCCAATTATGTTGGATGGGTATATACCTGTTTAAATCCGATAATCATCGGAGGAAGTCATGGCGCAATGGAAAGATTCATCGCTGGTATTCAACGTGTCTTGAATTCAAGACTCGGTTTCCGTCAGGATTTTATTATTCTATTATTGCTCGCAGTTTATGTTGGAAAGGTATATACCTGTTTAAATCCGATAATCATCAGAGGAAGTCATGGCTCAATGGAAAGATTCCCCGCTGGTATTCAACATGTCTTGAGTTCGAGACTCGGTTTCGTCGAGTTTTCTTTATTCTATCATTACGCGCAATTTATGTTGGAAAGGTATATACCTGTTTAAATTCCAAAATCAACAGAGGAATTTGTGGCTCAATGGATAGATTCATCGCCTGTATTCAAGATGACTTGAGTTGTAGACTCGGTTCCGTCGAGTTTTCTTTATTCTATTATTACTCGCTGTTTATGTTGGAAAGGTATATACCTGTTTAAATCCGGTAATCAACAGAGTGAGTTGTGGCTCAATGGATAGATTCATCGCCTGTATTCAAGATGACTTGAGTTCTAGACTCGGTTCCGTCGACTTTTCATTATTCTATTATTACTCGCCATTTATGTTGGAAAGGTATTATACCTGTTTAAATCCGATAATCATCAGAGGAAGTCATGGCGCAATGGAAAGAATCATCGCTGGTATTCAACATGTCTTGAATTCGTGACTCGGTTCCGTCGGGATTTCATTATTCTAATATTACTCGCTGTTTATGTTGGAAAGGTATATACCTGTTTAAATCCGGTAATCAACAGAGGAATTTGTGGCTCAATGGATAGATTAGATTCATCGCCTGTATTCAAGATGACTTGAGTTCTAGACTCGGTTCCGTCGTCTTTTCATTATTCTATTATTGCTTGCAGTTTATGTGGGAAAGGTATATACCTCTCTAAATCCCATGATCATCAGAGGAGCTTGTGGCTCATAGGATATATTCGTCGCTGGTATTCAAGATGTCCTGAATTCGAAACAGGGTCCCGTCGAGTTTTCTTTAATTTTTTATTACTCGCAATTTATGTTGTAAAGGTATATACCTATTTAAATTCCACAATCAACAGAGAAGTTTGTGGCTCAATGGAAAGATTCACCGCTGGTGTTCAACATGTCTTGAGTTCGAGACTCGGTTCCGTCGAGTTTTCTTTATTCTATTATTACGCGCAATTTATGTTGGAAAGGTATATACCTGTTTAAATTCCAAAATCAACAGAGCAATTTGTGGCTCAATGGATAGACTCATTGCCTGTATTCAAGGCGACTTGAGTTCTAGACTCGGTTCCGTCGAGTTTTCTTAATTCTAATTATGACTCGCAATTTATGTTGGATTCTGTTTAAATTCTGTGATCATCAGAGGAACTTGTGGCTCATAGGGTAGATTCGTCGCTGGTATTCAAGATGTTACGAGTTCGAGACTCGGCTCCGTCGGCTTTTTATTATTCTATTATTACTCGCAATTTATGATGGAAAGGTATATCCCTGTTTAAATCCTATGATAATCAGAGGAACTTGTGGCTTATAGGATAGATTCGTCGCTGGTATTCAAGATGTCATGAGTTCGAAAATGGGTTCCGTCGAGTTTTCTTTAATCTTTTATTACTCGCAATTTATGTTGTAAAGGTATATACCTGTTTAAATTCCACAATCAAAAGAGAAATTTGTGGCTCAATGGAAAGATTCCCCGCTGGTATTCAACATGTCTTGAGTTCGAGACTCGGTTTCGTCGAGTTTTCTTTATTCTATCATTACGCGCAATTTATGATATACCTGTTTAAATTCCAAAATCAAAAGAGGAATTTGTGGCTCAATGGATAGATTCATCGCCTGTATTCAAGATGACTTGAGTTCTAGACTCGGTTCCGTCGAATTTTTCTTTATTCTATTATTACTCCCAATTTATGTTGGAAAGGTATATACCTGTTCAAATCCGATAATAATCAGGGGAGGTCATGGCGCAATGGAAAGATTCATCGCTGGTATTCAACATGTCTTGAATTCGAGACTCGGTTCCGTCGGGATTTCATTATTCCATTATTACTCGCTGTTTAAGTTGGAAAGGTATATACCTGTTTAAATCCGGTAATCAACAGAGTGAGTTGTGGCTCAATGGATAGATTCATCGCCTGTATTCAAGATGACTTGAGATCTAGACTCGGTTCCGTCGACTTTTCATTATTCTATTATTACTCCCAATTATGTTGGAAGGGTATATACCTGTTTAAATCCGATAATCATCGGAGGAAGTCATGGCGCAATGGAAAGATTCATCGCTGGTATTCAACGTGTCTTGAATTCAAGACTCGGTTTCCGTCAGGATTTTATTATTCTATTATTGCTCGCAGTTTATGTTGGAAAGGTATATACCTGTTTAAATCCGATAATCATCAGAGGAAGTCATGGCTCAATGGAAAGATTCCCCGCTGGTATTCAACATGTCTTGAGTTCGAGACTCGGTTTCGTCGAGTTTTCTTTATTCTATCATTACGCGCAATTTATGTTGGAAAGGTATATACCTGTTTAAATTCCAAAATCAACAGAGGAATTTGTGGCTCAATGGATAGATTCATCGCCTGTATTCAAGATGACTTGAGTTGTAGACTCGGTTCCGTCGAGTTTTCTTTATTCTATTATTACTCGCTGTTTTATGTTGGAAAGGTATATACCTGTTTAAATCCGGTAATCAACAGAGTGAGTTGTGGCTCAATGGATAGATTCATCGCCTGTATTCAAGATGACTTGAGTTCTAGACTCGGTTCCGTCGACTTTTCATTATTCTATTATTACTCGCCATTTATGTTGGAAAGGTATTATACCTGTTTAAATCCGATAATCATCAGAGGAAGTCATGGCGCAATGGAAAGAATCATCGCTGGTATTCAACATGTCTTGAATTCGTGACTCGGTTCCGTCGGGATTTCATTATTCTATTATTACTCGCTCTTTATGTTGGAAAGGTATATACCTGTTTAAATCCGGTAATCAACAGAGGAATTTGTGGCTCAATGGATAGATTAGATTCATCGCCTGTATTCAAGATGACTTGAGTTCTAGACTCGGTTCCGTCGTCTTTTCATTATTCTATTATTACTTGCAGTTTATGTGGGAAAGGTATATACCTCTCTAAATCCCATGATCATCAGAGGAGCTTGTGGCTCATAGGATATATTCGTCGCTGGTATTCAAGATGTCCTGAATTAGAAACAGGGTCCCGTCGAGTTTTCTTTAATTTTTTATTACTCGCAATTTATGTTGTAAAGGTATATACCTATTTAAATTCCACAATCAACAGAGAAGTTTGTGGCTCAATGGAAAGATTCACCGCTGGTGTTCAACATGTCTTGAGTTCGAGACTCGGTTCCGTCGAGTTTTCTTTATTCTATTATTACGCGCAATTTATGTTGGAAAGGTATATACCTGTTTAAATTCCTAAATCAACAGAGCAATTTGTGGCTCAATGGATAGACTCATCGCCTGTATTCAAGGCGACTTGAGTTCTAGACTCGGTTCCGTCGAGTTTTCTTAATTCTAATTATGACTCGCAATTTATGTTGGAAAGGTATATACCTGTTTAAATTCTGTGATCATCAGAGGAACTTGTGGCTCATAGGGTAGATTCGTCGCTGGTATTCAAGATGTTACGAGTTCGAGACTCGGCTCCGTCGACTTTTTATTATTCTATTATTACTCGCAATTTATGATGGAAAGGTATATCCCTGTTTAAATCCTATGATAATCAGAGGAACTTGTGGCTCATAAGATAGATTCGTCGCTGTTATTCAAGATGTCAAGAGTTTGAAACATGGTCCGGTCGAGTTTTCTTTAATCTTTTATTAATCGCAATATATGTTGGAAAGGTATATACCTGTTTAAATTCCAAAATCAACAGAGCAATTTGTGGCTCAATGGATAGATTCATCGCCTGTATTCAAGGCGACTTGAGTTCTAGACTCAGTTCCGTCGAGTTTTCTTAATTCTAATTATGACTCGCAATTTATGTTGGAAAGGTATATACCTGTTTAAATTCTGTGATCATCAGAGGAACTTGTGGCTCATAGGGTAGATTTGTCGCTGGTATTCAAGATGTTACGAGTTCGAGACTCGGCTCCGTCGACTTTTTATTATTCTATTATTACTCGCAATTTATGATGGAAAGGTATATCCCTGTTTAAATCCTGTGATAATCAGAGGAACTTGTGGCTCATAGGATAGATTCGTCGCTGTTATTCAAGATGTCAAGAGTTTTAAACATGGTCCGGTCGAGTTTTCTTTAATCTTTTATTAATCGCAATATATGTTGGAAAGGTATATACCTGTTTAAATTCCAAAATCAACAGAGGAATTTGTGGCTCAATGGATAGATTCATCGCCTGTATTCAAGATGACTTGAGTTGTAGACTCGGTTCTGTCGAGTTTTCTTTATTCTATTATTACTCGCTGTTTATGTTGGAAAGGTATATACCTGTTTAAATCCTATGATCATCAGAGGAACTTGTGGCTTATAGGATAGATTTGTCGCTGGTATTCAAGATGTCATGAGTTCGAAACAGGGTTCCGTCGAGTTTTCTTTAATCTTTTATTACTCGCAATTTATGTTGTAAAGGTATATACCTGTTTAAATTCCACAATCAAAAGAGAAATTTGTGGCTCAATGGAAAGATTCCCCGCTGGTATTCAACATGTCTTGAGTTCGAGACTCGGTTCCGTCGAGTTTTCTTTATTCTATCATTACGCGCAATTTATGTTGGAAAGGTATATACCTGTTTAAATCCGGTAATCAACAGAGTGAGTTGTGGCTCAATGGATAGATTCATCGCCTGTATTCAAGATGACTTGAGTTCTAGACTCAGTTCCGTCGACTTTTCATTATTCTATTATTACTCTCCATTTATGTTGGAAGGGTATATACCTGTTTAAATCCGATAATCATCAGAGGAAGTAATGGCGCAATGGAGAGATTCATCGCTGGTATTCAACGTGCTTTGAATTCAAGACTCGGTTTCCGTCATGATTTTATTATTCAATTATTACTCGCAGTTTATGTTGGAATAGTATATACCTGTTTAAATCCGATAAGCAACAGAGTAAGTTGTGGCTCAATGGATAGATTCATCGCTGGTATTCAAGAAGTCTTGAGATCGAGACTCGGCTCCGTCGACTTTTCATTATTCTATTATTACTCGCCATTTATGTTGGAAAGGAATATACCTGTTTAAATCCCATGATCATCAGAGGAGATTGTGGCTCATAGGATAGATTCGCCGCTGGTATTCAAGATGTCATGATTTCGAAACATGGTCCCGTCGAGTTTTCTTTAATCTTTTATTACTCGCAATTTATGTTGTAAAGGTATATACCTATTTAAATTCCACAATCAACAGAGAAATTTGTGGCTCAATGGAAAGATTCATCGCCTGTATTCAAGATGACTTGAGTTCTAGACTTGGTTCCGTCGAGTTTTCTTTATTCTATTATTACTCGCTGTTTATGTTGGAAAGGTATATACCTGTTTAAATCCGGTAATCAACAGAGTGAGTTGTGGCTCAATGGATAGATTCATCGCCTGTATTCAAGATGACTTGAGTTCTAGACTCGGTTCCGTCGACTTTTCATTATTCTATTATTACTCGCCATTTATGTTGGAAAGGTATATACCTGTTTAAATCCGATAATCATAAGAGGAAGTCATGGCGCAATGGAAAGATTCATCGCTGGTATTCAACATGTCTTGAATACGAGACTCGGTTTCGTCGGGATTGCATTATTCTATTATTACTCGCTGTTTATGTTGGAAAGGTATATACCTGTTTAAATCCAGTAATCAACAGAGTAAGTTATGGCTCAATGGATAGATTCATCGCTGGTATTCAAGAAGTCTTGAGATCGAGACTCGGCTCCGTCGTCTTTTTATTATTCTATTATTACTCGCAATTTATGTTGGAAAGGTATATACCTATTTAAATCCTATGATCATCAGAGGAACTTGTGGCTTATAGGATAGATTCGTCGCTGGTATTCAAGATGTCATGAGTTCGAAAATGGGTTCCGTCGAGTATTCTTTAATCTTTTATTACTCGCAATTTATGTTGTAAAGGTATATACCTGTTTAAATTCCACAATCAACAGAGAAATTTGTGGCTCAATGGAAAGATTCCCCGCTGGTATTCAACATGTCTTGAGTTCGAGACTCGGTTCCGTCGAGTTTTCTTTATTCTATCATTACGCGCAATTTATGTTGGAAAGGTATATACCTGTTTAAATTCCAAAATCAACACAGCAATTTGTGGCTCAATGGATAGGTTCATCGCCTGTATTCAAGGCGACTTGAGTTCTAGACTCGGTTCCGTCGAGTTTTCTTAATTCTAATTATGACTCGCAATTTATGTTGGAAAGGTATATACCTGTTTAAATTCTGTGATCATCAGAGGAACTTGTGGCTCATAGGGTAGATTCGTCGCTGGTATTCAAGATGTTACGAGTTCGAGACTCGGCTCCGTCGACTTTATATTATTCTATTATTACTCGCAATTTATGATGGAAAGGTATATCCCTGTTTAAATCCTATGATAATTAGAGGAACTTGTGGCTCATAGGATAGATTCGTCGCTGTTATTCAAGATGTCAAGAGTTTGAAACATGGTCCGGTCGAGTTTTCTTTAATCTTTTATTAATCGCAATATATGTTGGAAAGGTATATACCTGTTTAAATTCCAAAATCAACAGAGGAATTTGTGGCTCAATGGATAGATTCATCGCCTGTATTCAAGATGACTTGAGTTGTAGACTCGGTTCCGTCGAGTTTTCTTTATTCTATTATTACTCGCTGTTTATGTTGGAAAGGTATTTACCTGTTTAAATCCGGTAATCAACAGAGTGAGTTGTGGCTCAATGGATAGATTCATCGCCTGTATTCAAGATGACTTGAGTTCTAGACTGGGTTCCGTCGACTTTTCATTATTCTATTATTACTCGCCATTTATGTTGGAAAGGTATATACCTGTTTAAATTCTATGATCAACAGAGGAATTTGTGGCTCAATGGATAGATTCATCGCCTGTATTCAAGATGACTTGAGTTCTAGACTCGGTTCCGTCGAATTTTTCTTTATTCCATTATTACTCTCAATTTATGTTGGAAAGGTATATACCTGTTTAAATCCGATAATCATCAGAGGAAGTCATGGCGCAATGGAAAGATTCATCGCTGGTATTCAACATGTCTTGAATTCGAGACTCGGTTCCTTCGGGATTTCATTATTCTATTATTACTCGCTGTTTATGTTGGAAAGGTATATACCTGTTTGAATCCGGTAATCAACAGAGGAATTTGTGGCTGAATGGATAGATTCATCGCCTGTATTCAAGATGACTTGAGTTCTAGACTCGGTTCCGTCGACTTTTCATTTTTCTATTATTACTCGCCATTTATGTTGGAAAGGTATATACCTGTTTAAATCCGATAATCATCAGAGGAAGTCATGGCGCAATGGAAAGATTCATCGCTGGTATTCAACATGTCTTGAATACGAGATTCGGTTCCGTCGGGATTGCATTATTCTATTATTACTCGCTGTTTATGTTGGAAAGGTATATATCTGTTTAAATCCAGAAATCAACAGAGTAAGTTGTGGCTCAATGAATAGATTCATCGCTGGTATTCAAGAAGTCTTGAGATCGAGACTCGGCTCCGTCGTCTTTTTATTATTCTATTATTACTCGCAATTTATGTTGGAAAGGTATATACCTGTTTAAATCCTATGATCATCAGAGGAACTTGTGGCTTATAGGATAGATTTGTCGCTGGTATTCAAGATGTCATGAGTTCGAAACAGGGTTCCGTCGAGTTTTCTTTAATCTTTTATTACTCGCAATTAATGTTGTAAAGGTATATACCTGTTTAAATTCCACAATCAAAAGAGAAATTTGTGGCTCAATGGATAGATTCCTCGCTGGTATTCAACATGTCTTGAGTTCGAGACTCGGTTCCGTCGAGTTTTCTTTATTCTATCATTACGCGCAATTTATGTTGGAAAGGTATATACCTGTTTAAATTCCAAAATCAACAGAGGAATTTGTGGCTCAATGGATAGATTCATCGCCTGTATTCAAGATGACTTGAGTTCTAGACTCGGTTCCGTCGAATTTTTCTTTATTCTATTATTACTCCCAATTTATGTTGGAAAGGTATATACCTGTTTAAATCCGATAATAATCAGAGGAGGTCATGGCGCAATGGAAAGATTCATCGCTGGTATTCAACATGTCTTGAATTCGAGACTCGGTTCCTTCGGGATTTCATTATTCTATTATTACTCGCTGTTTAAGTTGGAAAGGTATATACCTGTTTAAATCCGGTAATCAACAGAGTGAGTTGTGGCTCAATGGATAGATTCATCGCCTGTATTAAAGATCACTTGAGTTCTAGACTCGGTTCCGTCGACTTTTCATTATTCTATTATTACTCGTCAATTATGTTGCAAGGGTATATACCTGTTTAAATCCGATAATCATCGGAGGAAGTCATGGCGCAATGGAAAGATTCATCGCTGGTATTCAACGTGTCTTGAATTCATTATTCTAGTATTACTCGCTGTTTATGTTGGAAAGGTATATATCTGTTTAAATCCAGTAATCAACAGAGTAAGTTGTGGCTCAATGGATAGATTCATCGCTGGTATTCAAGAAGTCTTGAGATCGAGACTCGGCTCCGTCGTCTTTTTATTATTCTATTATTACTCGCAATTTATGTTGGAATATATACCTGTTTAAATCCTATGATCATCAGAGGAACTTGTGGCTTATAGGATAGATTTGTCGCTGGTATTCAAGATGTCATGAGTTCGAAACAGTTTTCCGTCGAGTTTTCTTTAATCTTTTATTACTCGCAATTAATGTTGTAAAGGTATATACCTGTTTAAATTCCACAATCAAAAGGGAAATTTGTGGCTCAATGGAAAGATTCCCCGCTGGTATTCAACATGTCTTGAGTTCGAGACTCGGTTCCGTCGAGTTTTCTTTATTCTATCATTACGCGCAATTTATGTTGGAAAGGTATATACCTGTTTAAATTCCAAAATCAACAGAGGAATTTGTGGCTCAATGGATAGATTCATCGCCTGTATTCAAGATGACTTGAGTTCTAGACTCGGTTCCGTCGAATTTTTCTTTATTCTATTATTACTCCCAATTTATGTTGGAATGGTATATACCTGTTTAAATCCGATAATAATCAGAGGAGGTCATGGCGCAATGGAAAGATTCATCGCTGGTATTCAACATGTCTTGAATTCGAGACTCGGTTCCGTCGGGATTTCATTATTCTATTATTACTCGCTGTTTATGTTGGAAAGGTATATACCTGTTTAAATCCGGTAATCAACAGAGTGAGTTGTGGCTCAATGGATAGATTCATCGCCTGTATTAAAGATCACTCGAGTTCTAGACTCGGTTCCGTCGACTTTTCATTATTCTATTATTACTCGCCAATTATGTTGGAAGGGTATATATCTGTTTAAATCCGATAATCATCGGAGGAAGTCATGGCGCAATGGAAAGATTCATCGCTGGTATTCAACGTGTCTTGAATTCAAGATTCGGTTTCCGTCAGGATTTTATTATTCTATTATTACTCGCAGTTTATGTTGGAAAGGTATATACCTGTTTAAATCCGATAATCATCAGAGGAAGTCATGGCGCAATGGAAAAATTCATCGCTGGTATTCAACATGTCTTGAATTCGAGACTCGGTTCCGTCGGGATTTCATTATTCTATTATTACTCGCCATTTATGTGGGAAAGGAATATACCTGTTTAAATCCCATGATCATCAGAGGAGATTGTGGCTCATAGGATAGATTCGCCGCTGGTATTCAAGATGTCATGAGTTCGAAACAGGGTTCCGTCGAGTTTTCTTTAATCTTTTATTACTCGCAATTTATGTTGTAAAGGTATATACCTGTTTAAATTCCACAATCAACAGAGAAATTTGTGGCTCAATGGAAAGATTCACCGCTGGTATTCAACATGTCTTGAATTCGAGACTCGGTTTCGTCGAGTTTTCTTTATTCTATTATTACGCGCAATCTATGTTGGAAAGGTATATACCTGTTTAAATTCCAAATCAACATAGGAATTTGTGGCTCAATGGATAGATTCATCGCCTGTATTCAAGATGACTTGAGTTCTAGACTCGGTTCCGTCGCATTTTTCTTTATTCTATTATTACTCTCAATTTATGTTGGAAAGGTATATACCTGTTTAAATCCGATAATCAACAGAGGAAGTCATGGCGCAATGGAAAGATTCATCGCTGGTATTCAACATGTCTTGAATTCGAGACTCGGTTCCGTCGGGATTTCATTATTCTATTATTACTCGCTGTTTATGTTGGAAAGGTATATACCTGTTTAAATCCGGTAATCAACAGAGGAATTTGTGGCTCAATGGATAGATTCATCGCCTGTATTCAAGACGACTTGAATTCTAGCCTCGGTTCCGTCGAGTTTTTTTATTTTATTATTACTCGCCATTTATGTTGGAAAGGAATATACCTGTTTAAATCCCATGATCATCAGAGGAGATTGTGGCTCATAGGATAGATTCATCGCCTGTATTCTAGATGACTTGAGTTCTAGACTCGGTTCCGTCAAGTTTTCTTTATTCTATTATTACTCGCTGTTTATGTTGGAAAGGTATATATACCTGTTTAAATCCGGTAATCAACAGAGTGAGTTGTGGCTCAATGGATAGATTCATCGCCTGTATTCAAGATGACTTGAGTTTTAGACTCGGTTCCGTCGACTTTTCATTATTCTATTATTACTCGCCATTTATGTTGGAAAGGTATATACCTGTTTAAATCCGATAATCATCAGAGGAAGTCATGGCGCAATGGAAAGATTCATCGCTGGTATTCAACATGTCTTGAATTCGAGACTCGGTTCCGTCGGGATTTCATTATTCTATTATTACTCGCTGTTTATGTTGGAAAGGTATATACCTGTTTAAATCCGGTAATCAACAGAGGAATTTGTGGCTCAATGGATAGATTCATCGCTGGTATTCAAGAAGTCTTGAGATCGAGACTCGGCTCCGTCGACTTTTTATTATTCTATTATTACTCGCAATTTATGTTGGAAAGGTATATACCTGTTTAAATCCTATGATCATCAGAGGTACTTGTGGCTTATAGGATAGATTCGTCGCTGGTATTCAAGATGTCATGAGTTCGAAACAGGGTTCCGTCGAGTTTTCTTTAATCTTTTATTACTCGCAATTTATATTGTAAAGGTATATACCTGTTTAAATTCCACAATCAACAGAGAAATTTGTGGCTCAATGGAAAGATTCACTGCTGATATTCAACATGTCTTGAATTCGAGACTCGGTTTCGTCGAGTTTTCTTTATTCTATTATTACGCGCAATCTATGTTGGAAAGGTATATACCTGTTTAAATTCCAAGATCAACAGAGGAATTTGTGGCTCAATGGATAGATTCATCGCCTGTATTCAAGATGACTCGAGTTCTAGACTCGGTTCCGTCGCATTTTTCTTTATTCTATTATTACTCTCAATTTATGTTGGAAAGGTATATACCTGTTTAAATCCGATAATCATCAGAGGAAGTCATGGCGCAATGGAAAAATTCATCGCCTGTATTCAAGATGACTTGAGTTCTAGACTCGGTTCCGTCGACTTTTCATTATTCTATTATTACTCGCTGTTTATGTTGGAAAGGTATATACCTGTTTAAATCCGGTAACCAACAGAGGAATTTGTGGCTCAATGGATAGATTCATCGCCTGTATTCAAGATGACTTGAATTCAAGACTCGGTTTCCGTCAGGATTTTATTATTCTATTATTACTCGCAGTTTATGTTGGAAAGGTATATACCTGTTTAAATCCGATAAGCAACATAGTAAGTTGTGGCTAAATGGATAGATTCATCGCTGGTATTCAAGAAGTCTTGAGATCGCGACTCGGCTCCGTCGACTTTTCATTATTCTATTATTACTCGCCATTTATGTTGGAAAGGAATATACCTGTTTAAATCCCACGATCATCAGAGGAGATTGTGGCTCATAGGATAGATTCGCCGCTGGTATTCAAGATGTCATGAGTTCGAAACATGGTCCCGTCGAGTTTTCTTTAATCTTTTATTACTCGCAATTTATGTTGTAAAGGTATATACCTATTTAAATTCCACGATCAACAGAGAAATTTGTGGCTCAATGGAAAGATTCATCGCCTGTATTCAAGATGACTTGAGTTCTTGACTCGGTTCCGTCGAGTTTTCTTTATTCTATTATTACTCGCTGTTTATGTTGGAAAGGTATATACCTGTTTAAATCCGGTAATCAACAGAGTGAGTTGTGGCTCAATGGATAGATTCATCGCCTGTATTCAAGATGACTTGAGTTCTAGACTCGGTTCCGTCGACTTTTCATTATTCTATTATTACTCGCCATTTATGTTGGAAAGGTATATACCTGTTTAAATCCGATAATCATCAGAGGAAGTCATGGCGCAATGGAAAGATTCATCGCTGGTATTCAACATGTCTTGAATACGAGATTCGGTTCCGTCGGGATTGCATTATTCTATTATTACTCGCTGTTTATGTTGGAAAGGTATATATCTGTTTAAATCCAGTAATCAACAGAGTAAGTTGTGGCTCAATGAATAGATTCATCGCTGGTATTCAAGAAGTCTTGAGATCGAGACTCGGCTCCGTCGTCTTTTTATTATTCTATTATTACTCGCAATTTATGTTGGAAAGGTATATACCTGTTTAAAATCCTATGATCATCAGAGGAACTTGTGGCTTATAGGATAGATTTGTCGCTGGTATTCAAGATGTCATGAGTTCGAAACAGGGTTCCGTCGAGTTTTCTTTAATCTTTTATTACTCGCAATTAATGTTGTAAAGGTATATACCTGTTTAAATTCCACAATCAAAAGAGAAATTTGTGGCTCAATGGAAAGATTCCCCGCTGGTATTCAACATGTCTTGAGTTCGAGACTCGGTTCCGTCGAGTTTTCTTTATTCTATCATTACGCGCAATTTATGTTGGAAAGGTATATACCTGTTTAAATTCCAAAATCAACAGAGGAATTTGTGGCTCAATGGATAGATTCATCGCCTGTATTCAAGATGACTTGAGTTCTAGACTCGGTTCCGTCGAATTTTTCTTTATTCTATTATTACTCCCAATTTATGTTGGAAAGGTATATACCTGTTTAAATCCGATAATAATCAGAGGAGGTCATGGCGCAATGGAAAGATTCATCGCTGGTATTCAACATGTCTTGAATTCGAGACTCGGTTCCGTCGGGATTTCATTATTCTATTATTACTCGCTGTTTAAGTTGGAAAGGTATATACCTGTTTAAATCCGGTAATCAACAGAGTGAGTTGTGGCTCAATGGATAGATTCATCGCCTGTATTAAAGATCACTTGAGTTCTAGACTCGGTTCCGTCGACTTTTCATTATTCTATTATTACTCGCCAATTATGTTGGAAGGGTATATACCTGTTTAAATCCGATAATCATCGGAGGAAGTCATGGCGCAATGGAAAGATTCATCGCTGGTACTCAACGTGTCTTGAATTCAAGATTCGGTTTCCGTCAGGATTTTATTATTCTATTATTACTCGCAGTTTATGTTGGAAAGGTATATACCTGTTTAAATCCGATAATCATCAGAGGAAGTCATGGCGCAATGGAAAAATTCATCGCTGGTATTCAACATGTCTTGATTTCGAGACTCGGTTCCGTCGGGATTTCATTATTCTATTATTACTCGCCATTTATGTTGGAAAGGAATATACCTGTTTAAATCCCATGATCATCAGAGGAGATTGTGGCTCATAGGATAGATTCGCCGCTGGTATTCAAGATGTCATGAGTTCGAAACAGGGTTCCGTCGAGTTTTCTTTAATCTTTTATTACTCGCAATTTATGTTGTAAAGGTATATACCTGTTTAAATTCCACAATCAACAGAGAAATTTGTGGCTCAATGGAAAGATTCACCGCTGGTATTCAACATGTCTTGAGTTCGAGACTCGGTTCCGTCGAGTTTTCTTTATTCTATCATTACGCGCAATTTATGTTGGAAAGGTATATACCTGTTTAAATTCCAAAATCACAGAGGAATTTGTGGCTCAATGGATAGATTCATCGCCTGTATTCAAGATGACTTGAGTTCTAGACTCGGTTCCGTCGAATTTTTCTTTATTCTATTATTACTCCCAATTTATGTTGGAAAGGTATATACCTGTTTAAATCCGATAATAATCAGAGGAGGTCATGGCGCAATGGAAAGATTCATCGCTGGTATTCAACATGTCTTGAATTCGAGACTCGGTTCCGTCGGGATTTCATTATTCTATTATTACTCGCTGTTTAAGTTGGAAAGGTATATATACCTGTTTAAATCCGGGGTAATCAACAGAGTGAGTTGTGGCTCAATGGATAGATTCATCGCCTGTATTAAAGATCACTTGAGTTCTAGACTCGGTTCCGTCGACTTTTCATTATTCTATTATTACTCGCCAATTATGTTGGAAGGGTATATACCTGTTTAAATCCGATAATCATCGGAGGAAGTCATGGCGCAATGGAAAGATTCATCGCTGGTATTCAACGTGTCTTGAATTCAAGATTCGGTTTCCGTCAGGATTTTATTATTCTATTATTACTCGCAGTTTATGTTGGAAAGGTATATACCTGTTTAAATCCTATAATCATCAGAGGAAGTCATGGCGCAATGGAAAAATTCATCGCTGGTATTCAACATGTCTTGATTTCGAGACTCGGTTCCGTCGGGATTTCATTATTCTATTATTACTCGCCATTTATGTTGGAAAGGAATATACCTGTTTAAATCCCATGATCATCAGAGGAGATTGTGGCTCATAGGATAGATTCGCCGCTGGTATTCAAGATGTCATGAGTTCGAAACAGGGTTCCGTCGAGTTTTCTTTAATCTTTTATTACTCGCAATTTATGTTGTAAAGGTATATACCTGTTTAAATTCCACAAACAACAGAGAAATTTGTGGCTCAATGGAAAGATTCACCGCTGGTATTCAACATGTCTTGAATTCGAGACTCGGTTTCGTCGAGTTTTCTTTATTCTATTATTACGCGCAATCTATGTTGGAAAGGTATATACCTGTTTAAATTCCAAGATCAACATAGGAATTTGTGGCTCAATGGATAGATTCATCGCCTGTATTCAAGATGACTTGAGTTCTAGACTCGGTTCCGTCGCATTTTTCTTTATTCTATTATTACTCTCAATTTATGTTGGAAAGGTATATACCTGTTTAAATCCGATAATCAACAGAGGAAGTCATGGCGCAATGGAAAGATTCATCGCTGGTATTCAACATGTCTTGAATTCGAGACTCGGTTCCGTCGGGATTTCATTATTCTATTATTACTCGCTGTTTATGTTGGAAAGGTATATACCTGATTAAATCCGGTAATCAACAGAGGAATTTGTGGCTCAATGGATAGATTCATCGCCTGTATTCAAGACGACTTGAATTCTAGCCTCGGTTCCGTCGAGTTTTTTTATTTTATTATTACTCGCCATTTATGTTGGAAAGGAATATACCTGTTTAAATCCCATGATCATCAGAGGAGATTGTGGCTCATAGGATAGATTCATCGCCTGTATTCTAGATGACTTGAGTTCTAGACTCGGTTCCGTCAAGTTTTCTTTATTCTATTATTACTCGCTGTTTATGTTGGAAAGGTATATATACCTGTTTAAATCCGGTAATCAACAGAGTGAGTTGTGGCTCAATGGATAGATTCATCGCCTGTATTCAAGATGACTTGAGTTTTAGACTCGGTTCCGTCGACTTTTCATTATTCTATTATTACTCGCCATTTATGTTGGAAAGGTATATACCTGTTTAAATCCGATAATCATCAGAGGAAGTCATGGCGCAATGGAAAGATTCATCGCTGGTATTCAACATGTCTTGAATTCGAGACTCGGTTCCGTCGGGATTTCATTATTCTATTATTACTCGCTGTTTATGTTGGAAAGGTATATACCTGTTTAAATCCGGTAATCAACAGAGGAATTTGTGGCTCTCAATGGATAGATTCATCGCTGGTATTCAAGAAGTCTTGAGATCGAGACTCGGCTCCGTCGACTTTTTATTATTCTATTATTACTCGCAATTTATGTTGGAAAGGTATATACCTGTTTAAATCCTATGATCATCAGAGGTACTTGTGGCTTATAGGATAGATTCGTCGCTGGTATTCAAGATGTCATGAGTTCGAAACAGGGTTCCGTCGAGTTTTCTTTAATCTTTTATTACTCGCAATTTATATTGTAAAGGTATATACCTGTTTAAATTCCACAATCAACAGAGAAATTTGTGGCTCAATGGAAAGATTCACTGCTGATATTCAACATGTCTTGAATTCGAGACTCGGTTTCGTCGAGTTTTCTTTATTCTATTATTACGCGCAATCTATGTT